>VZRQ01007815.1:19312-125702 GCA_013397975.1 Machaerirhynchus nigripectus | reverse complement strand
GGGGCGGCGGAAGGCGCCGGCAGCGCGGCGCGATGGCGGCCAAGCGCAAAGCTGAGGCGCTGATCCCGGCCGAGGAGAGCGACCAGCTGCTCATCCGGCCCCTGTGAGCGCCCGGGGGAGCCGCGCCGGGCCGGGGGGCGAGGGAGGGCCGGGGTGGGGCCGGGCAGCACCCCTGGGAGCTGCTTCTTTCCCTGGTAAAGATGCCACTGCGGTCTGAGGGTGTTTCTGGTAGCGCCACAACCTTGGTTTTGCGACAGCTTGAAGATGCTACTCCAGGCTTATTCGGCCCGATTTGTTACATAGGTGAATTTTAATTGTACGTGTCAATAGTTTGAGACTCGAGTGCTCAGTAAAAGACAGAAGAGGCCAAAATAATACCCTCAAGCAGGTTGTTTTTATTTCTGCTGCATTAGTTAGGGCCTCGTTTCTTTTGAAATAAGTACAGCTGTTCAGGTACTTTGGATATCTGAGCTTAAGAGGGCCAGGCAGTTGTTATTTCTACACAGAAAAATAATCCCAGTAAAGGCATCCAATGTAATTACGTCTGTGCGGTGTGTGGGGGTTGTTTCAATCCTCCTGACTTTGATATCCTTTTGCAGAGGTGCTGGCCAAGAAGTAGGAAGGTCATGTATCATTCTGGAGTTTAAAGGAAGAAAAATAATGGTAATTATTGCCTGAATCCATTTGTATGCCTTCTCAGTGTGGTAATCAAGAAGAACGAAGTGATCTGAAATGTTGGAGGTTAAATTCAGCCTCTGCACTGAAGTCAGACACAGTGCTAGAAAAGGCATATTTTGTAGCTTTCTGGAGCAGTAGAGCATATATGATATTAGGCATCACAGAGGCTGTGCTGTGAAATAAAACCATATTCCCATATATAATGTGTGTGCTTCCAACCCAAACCATTCTACTTGAAATTCAATGCTAAAAGTAATGTTTGATGAAAAAAAACCAACTTATTTTGCACGATGCTAAAAGTTACCAGTCACTAATAACTATATAATAGACCCAAATGGAAGAGGGGTATTTATATGTTCTGTTAGAAGCTTTAATGTTCTTTCGCTTTTCAGCTTGACTGTGGAATCCATCCTGGGCTGGAAGGAATGGATGCTCTTCCTTACATTGATTTGATAGATCCAGCTGAAATTGATCTTCTTCTCATTAGTCAGTAAGTGGCACCTAAAGGAACAAATAACTTAAGGTCATGGTCTGAGCTGTGTTCACTTGTAGGTTATTAAGAGAGGCTGAAAATAGGTGTTATTTAGATGGTATGGAAAAATTCTAGTTTCCAGATTATTTTTTTAAAAAAGAGGATCTCCATTTAGAATTAAGGACTGAATATTGAGGATGTTCATTCACTTTTGACACACAACTCTTCTCTGAGCTCGCTGTGATTTCTGACTCTTATAACCTGGCCTGTTTTAACACCATTGTGACAGCTCGAGTTTTCTACAAAGACTGCAGAAGAGTATTGGTTGTGTTTTTTGCTCTATTTGCTTTGAATTAAAAAAGTTCTTGGAGACTCACACGAGCTTTGAAAGTGGTTTAAGTGTTGCTTAGTGGCTGAGAGACGAGGAGAGCCATTTCTGAATGACGTAATCAGTAATAAACAGCTCTGCATAAAATCCCGAGTTTTTGTGGTATGTGTTTGTTCTACCTGTATTTCAAAAGTAGTTTCTTAAGATGGGTTGTACTAGAATTGTGAACAAATGATTTAATTTTAGGAGATCATGTTTTAATCTGTAGTGTGTAACATGCAAAACTAGTATCATGTTTTTAGCTTTCTTCTATCTTTGATCTTTAGTGTCCCTGGTTCCTGTCCCTTTCCTCTCTCTAAACTTACATAGAAATTACACAAAAGAAGGTAATTCTTATATAATACGTGTAAAACCTTGGCAATTAATGGACAATTTCCTGTATTAGTTTTACCTTTTCTTGGTTGTCTTTCTAGTCACTAGTCAGCAGAACATAGATCAGCAGAGTTAACAAGAAGGTTGAAAATTCTGTTTCTGGATTTTCATGACACCATGTTAGTCCAGTGAAGTAGTGAATTATGGATATTATATATTAATGTTGTGTAATATGAATGTATTAATTGGATTTGTGTGTCTATTTTAAGTTTCCATTTAGATCACTGTGGGGCTTTGCCATGGTTTTTACAGAAAACTAGTTTTAAGGGAAGGACGTTTATGACTCATGCCACAAAAGCTATTTACAGATGGCTTCTTTCAGACTATGTTAAAGTCAGGTAAGCTAACCTGTGTGGTGTCTCTTCCTGAGTTATTTCACCTATATATCTAATGGGACATTTAAGATGAAGCTACCAAAAGTAGTTGGATGAACCTGGGTGTTGTCGTAAGTGGCAACACTACTTACAACCAGATCAGAAGTAATGAATCACCGTACTACCTCATGGATAGTTTGTAGTGAACTTTAAGCTCCTAAAGATACAATTCACTCTTCAGAACAAAGACAGATTAAATACTAAATATACGAAGAGTCCTCTGTTACTTACATGTTGGGGGTTTTTTTCTCTCTTTTATATTTTTGTTTTCTTGTGTTTCATGCCTTGACACATCATTTCCATGTGACTGCAATGGTCCTGTGCATATCTCAGCTCAGCTGTGTTGAGCTTGAGTCAGAAACCCGATGAACGGTCCTCTTTTAACTTGTTTGTTCTGAACTGGTAGGAAAAGCATGGATCCATGTGGTTTTTGAGGACTGTTATAAGCTAAGTTGCAGATCTCTGTCCAGGGCTGGGAATCTGCTGGTACTTTTAGAGAAATACAGAGCAGATTGCAAACTGAGAAGCTTCTTCCATCTTTCAAAAGGCAGATACTTTAACTCTCCTGGGCTGAGCTACATTAGAGTACCTGGACTTGATTTCTAACACAGGAGACGTGGTGTTACTGAATGGAAATCTGTCAGTGGGGAAAAGCCAGGAAGTGTGTTTTCCAGCTGTTCAGATGAGCTGGTACTAAGCCATTTCACTTACATCCAGTAACATCTCAGCGGATGACATGCTGTACACAGAAACAGACCTCGAAGAAAGCATGGACAAGATTGAGACCATCAACTTCCATGAAGTGAAAGAAGTGGCAGGAATCAAATTCTGGTGCTACCATGCAGGCCACGTCCTGGGAGCAGCCATGTTTATGATTGAAATAGCTGGTGTGAAGGTATTTTCTCTTCATTATAAGATGAAATCAAGCCTGAGTACTAATGTAGTCAGTAATTTTTATTGTCTGTGATGCCCCACCACGGTGGCTGGAGTTGTCCAATAGACTTGGACTCAGGTCAAGGTGAGAGGCTTTGGCCTAGGAGATGTATTTGCTCATTGATTAAAACTGGCAAGTGACACATATCACATCAGGTGAGATGTTTGGATTGTATGGGAGTCTGAGACATAACTCAGACTTGGAACCACTAAACATGGAGTTTCCTGTGCTGGTCTGATCAGAGGCAGCTGGTAGCTGAGGCAGTTGTGTGGAAGCTGCATTTTAGTAAAATCTGTGAACGGATGTTTGTTTCTGTAATTCTCATTTACGTGTCTGCCTGTCTCAAGTGCTTAAATGACATTTGTCAGTGTATGTGAGTTACGTTTTTCTCATAACTCTTCTATTCTAAAGTACCTAAAGAAATAAGATTATGATTAATTTTAGGCACAGAGAGATTAGGTAAATCATCATATAATCACAGGCAGTACTGTGCCAAAACCAGATACTTGAAACACAGCCCATGAATTGGAGTGCAGCAGGATAATCACCGTCCAAGGAAAGTTTCATGCAGAAAAGGGAAGAGAGAAGGTGGTTCTGAGGCTTGGTGCCCAGTAAGAGTTGCTCATGATTTATAATGATTGACAAATATAAAATTTTAAAGTTTAAAAAAAGCCTAGAAATAAAGCTGAATTTACAATGATCACAATAAAATTCAGATCTCTTAGTGTTTAGTTTTCGGGTTTTTTTCTGATTGAGGCATGACGAAGAAGAATTCCCTCTTACTATGCATGACTCAAATGGATTGGGTTTTTAATATCCACTATTTTCTTTAATTCCCTGTGATAATAGGTTACCTGGCAGACCAGGTGTCTGCTGTCGCTGATGTTATTTATTATTCACATTTTCATCAATGGAATTACTGTTAAATAAAAAAATGTCAGTTTTGAAACCATCAGTTTGGGCGCAGAGAGTTGCATTCCCCCTGCAGTTAAGAATCCATTAAAAATAAATAACAATTAAAAATTAATTCTTGGTGTAATGGGGAACATGATTATTCCATTTGGAAAATCAATTAGATTACAGGCTTTTTTTTAGTATCAGAAAATCCCAGAAGAATTTTCAGTAAAAAATTTTATTGGATTATTCATTATATTTGCATTCTGATATGTAAATGCAGTTTTATCTTCTATTTACTTCCTCTTAGGAGTTGCTGTATTTTATGTTATGTCTACTTTTACTTCTTAGTGGTCAGTGCAAGTGTGCAAAAGGCTGAAAATGGCACCTTGATACCTCAAATGAAAAATAAGAGCTTAATAATTGTTTACCTAGTTTTGTTAGAATTATGGTACTGCCTGAAAAACCTTTACTATTGGGGTTTAAATACTTGTATTGTAGTACTGTTGACCTAATATTGTAAGCACTGTTCACATCAGAAGAGTCTCATTTAAAGTACAGCTGACCTTTTTATCAAAAATTCCTTGAAACCATCTTTGCACAGCTTTTTAAAGGCTGCTGACCTGGTAGAACCTGTAACCAGAGTACCTGCTGCTCTTTGTCTCCAACAGCTGTTATACACAGGTGATTTCTCAAGGCAGGAAGACAGACATCTGATGGCAGCTGAGATTCCCAATATTAAACCTGATATTCTTATAATTGTAAGTTTTGCAAAATTATTTCTTTCTATTAATGATTAATTATGAATAGGGTTCTGACTTAATTAAAGCCAGAACAGAATGGCAAAGACAGTGGAGATTTAGTGGTAGTGATTGTTGTTAAATATCCAAACACTGGGGTGTTCAGAACTCTTGACATTGCTTTCCATTGTATTGAGAAGTCCAGTTATAATTTTGTAATTCTTCTGATGGAACTCCTTAAGGCTTTAGACAAACCTTTCCGAGATGGGAGATTTATTAGGTTTTGACTTGCATTGTCCCAACTCTTAATTTAACCAGATGTCTCTTTTAGTAGATCCTAACCTACTTCCAGCTACGTTAAGAATTTGTCCTCAGTCAAGGTGCCCTGAGTGCTGTTTCATATTTTTGTTTTGTTTTGTTTTCTGAGTGAAATTATTTTATTCTGAATCCATATTTGGAAAACAGCAGCTCGTGGGAAACATTTTATGTAACAGTTTTATCTGGAAACAAACACTGGGATCTTTCAAAATTATTTCATGTACTGTGTCCTTTCTAGCTGTTCTCTGTAGCTGATAATCTAATTTTAAGTCACATCAAAATCTTGTATTTTGTGTAATTCTGATATTTTAAGCCAGGGGTTAAACCATGGCACATGTACCACTATGGGCCCTGTCAGTGTGATCGTCAAAGCTCTGGCAGCATTTCCAGTTAGGAAAATAAGCGTGTTAAACTTGAAACCTCTTAAAAGAAGCAGCAAAATTAATAGCTCTGACTTCTTTATTTCTAACAGGATCTGTCTGTCTAAATTGCTTGGAGGGGTTTGGGAGAGGGGAAGTTTTGGTTATTTACCTTGGTTGGGTGGTTTTGGGAACTTGGGGGTGGTTTTGACTTCTCCTTCTCTCTGACGTCTCTCCCTCCTCTCCCCAGCATGTTAATACCCGTATGTTTATCTGCTGTTTTATTGGGTTCAGAGGAGAAGATCAGGAATTACTCTCTGTGTTAGCCCTCTCAATACTCTCTCTCCATGTGTAGGAATCCACGTATGGCACTCACATTCACGAGAAGAGGGAAGAGCGGGAGGCGAGATTCTGCAACACCATTCACGACATCGTGAACAGAGGAGGCCGAGGTCTCATCCCTGTGTTTGCCCTGGGTCGAGCTCAAGAACTGCTTCTAATCTTAGGTATGTACCTTCCCAGCTCCTCTTAATGAAAAGGCACATAAAGTGATTTAGAATGTTTTCAGATATTATAATTCCTTGAACAATGCTTCAACCATTTTACAGCATGTTAATTACCTATAATTTAGTATATAATGCATGTTTGTTCAAATGCAAAAAATCCAGTAAACCAACCAGCAGTTCTGCTTTGTGAGGTAGGATGGGAGACCTAGAAAGGAAGAGATGATGGTGTGGTAATATGTACTTGGCTTTTGAATCTTTTTGAATCAGGATTTCAGCAATTAGGGACAATTATTATAAATTGAAAAATAACCAGTTACAATAACAACTGTTTTATTTAAACCGTACTGATAAAAAAGGGGTATATTTTCTTCTGAAGTTCTACTGGTTTTGCTTTTTAATTCACAAACTATGTTTGTGAGTATGAAAAACTCTTTATAGGAAAAGCTTAGAAGACCATAAAGGACACTTCTAACACTTCTGAAGTCCTAATAATAATGGAAAGCAAATTGGGCTTTTGAACAAAAATGAGTGGGAATTACACATGAACATAACAAGCTACTTCACATAAAACATACAGATAGTTGTTACATGGTACTTCAGGTAAAACCGTTTTTAAGTAGATTATTCCCAGGCCTCTTTGCTTCCTTTCAGCACATTTAATTTGTACTATGTTATGTGATTTTTTTTCTCTAGTCTTTCTGCTCATTCAAATGCCAGCAAGATCAAAAGATAACTATCTCAAGCTTACAATGCTTATATTTAGGGATGTTGAATATGAAGCGTTCCCTAAACTACTTGAAATTTTTCTCACTTTTCATTTCAGTTTAGTTCAGTCTTAGAAACTAGTGTGTTTTCAAAATGTCTTACTAGTCTATTCAAGTGTTAACAAGAAATTTGGATCTAGGCATGGGGTAGTATTTGATGTTGTAGGATCATTTACTACTTCTCGTTGATTGAGAGAGGTTTTTTTTATTTATAGAAAACATAAAAACTGAACATTTTCAACCTTGTTCAGCCATTAGGTTGTAATTTGTTTGTCTCTCTTTGCTGTGTGTAGATATTACAGTGAGTTTCTAAAGATAAGCTTGAAAGTATATCTAGCAAAGCTAGACATGCAATTGGATGCTTAATTAGGTAGAAAATGCAATTGCATCTCATATGCCTACACAGCTGAGCCTGCAGGCTTCTGTGTTTATTTTTTCTTCTTTCTGTAACTGTATGACAAAAATAAAATACAGTGTTATGGTGTAGAAAATAATGATGATGAATTTAGCCTTTGACTGGTTATCTTTTACTGGCTGTTTCCACCTTACACCTGAGCTTATTAAGGTAGTTGTGGCCATGAACCTTTCTGAAGTGTTGTGAGAAGCTTTGCCTGCAAATCAGAAATGTTAGGTAAAAGTTCATTGTAATGTCACTGTAAATCCACAAATAGAGCCAAAAGAGTGTACCTCTTATTTTTGGACGATTGTGCCTCAGTTGTGCAACAGAAATATCTTTCAGACTAGCAGAACTGTATCCAGGTGGGATAATCCATAAGTTACCTTTGTACAGCTGCATTCAGATCTCTTCTTTGTGTTTAGGAAAGCTCATGGCTACTGTCATCTTGATAAAATAAGTTGTGGTTAATGGAGACTCCGCCCTTGGTTTTGTTCCAGTTGGGCTTGTAAAATATAACTGTTGGTGGTATACAGAAAGCCAGGCTTGATAATTGAGTGATTCCTTCTCACCTTGAACTCCATGGATTTTACAGGATGTAAATTCTCACGAATTTTACAGGATGAATTCTCACGAACAAATCTGTGTGCAGATGTCCCTGGCTCTTAGATGTATAACTAATATTTGACAGGGACATTTTAACTTTATTGTAGAGGTGTAGTACAACTTCTGTTGTCTTAAATGTAGGCCTATTGCTGTGTACTATCATCGACACTTTATACCTTGTAGCTGAAGGTGGTGGTTGATTGAACTTTGACCTGCCAAAAGGATCTGAAGCTCACCTTTGTCATGTTTGTTTGCCTGTTTGTTTGTTTGTTTGTACTGGTTGTATACAGTTCTAGCTGGTGACTGTTTTGGAAAAGCAGATGAAAACAAAGAGGCTGTGATGGTGATTTTCTTTAATAAAAATGAAAAAGCCCACTGGTAAATCTGTTTTATAAGAATTACTAATGCTTCTGAGAAGCACACACTTTATAAACAATCCTGCGGATGGAATTTTGTGTTTTGTTGTTTGGTAGCTGGGGTTTTTTTGCTTTGTTGTTTTGTTTATTATTTTGTTTGTTTTGGCTTTTTAGATGAATACTGGCAGAATCATCCTGAACTCCATGATATCCCAATATACTATGCCTCCTCTTTGGCAAAGAAGTGTATGGCAGTTTATCAGACATACGTCAATGCCATGAATGACAAAATCCGCAAGCAAATTAACATCAACAATCCTTTTGTTTTCAAGCATATTAGTAATCTGAAGGTAAGCTTGAGATTCTTAAAAAAAAACATGAATGTGACAGAAGAGTTCATATTTGGTGAATAGTTTGCATGTTTAATATCCTGATAGCACAGAATATTCTGAGTTGGAAGGGACCCACAAAGATCGTGGAGTCCAACTCTGAAGTGAATGGCCCCTCTGGGGATCAAACCCACAACCTTGGTGTTTTGAGCACCATGCTCAAATCAGCTGAGACAGTCAATATCCTTAATATCCTAATAGATTGATTAGGTCCAGGTTTATATCTGCTGACCCAGGGCTTAGAGGACTGTTTGAGGGGAGCTTATGCCCCAACTTTTCTTACACTATAGATGCCTGTGCTTGCAGTTTACTCCTTGTGGGTGTATCAGTAAGAGGAATTTTCCTGCAAAGAGTAGTTTTTGTGAGGATGGGGTACAATCTGTGAACACAGGGCCCTTCTTGTACATTGTTCAAGGGTGCAGCTGGGCTGTCCTCTGTTTAAGTGAGTTGTGGTAACTGATATTCTTTGTGTATTTTTAGAGTATGGATCATTTTGATGACATTGGCCCGAGTGTTGTGATGGCTTCCCCAGGTATGATGCAGAGTGGATTATCCAGGGAGCTGTTTGAGAGCTGGTGCACAGATAAGAGAAATGGAGTCATTATTGCAGGGTACTGTGTTGAAGGAACTCTTGCTAAGGTGAGTTGCTCATGCACCACAAGCTCTTGACGACAGGTAGCATTCATGTCAGGTTTGAAAAGAATTGGTCAATAGCAAGTGTCTTTATTTGATTTACTGAGATTGTTGTCAGTTATGTATGAGTACGTAGTCAAAACTGATTTCTTCTAATATTAATGAAAAGTACAGAAAACGTGCATATGGTCCTTTCCAGTGATGTTATATAGAATAATCTTTTCTAGGGGCAGTTACCTAGTCATGAGAAAGAATGATTGGTACTTTAGACCTCTCTGCTGCTTAATTTTTGAAGAAGGTAGCCCTAATCCTAGTTCTTGAGAAGTTGATATTAACTACTTACGTGTTAGAGGTCAGACTGCCCTGTGCACTTTGTGCTACTGTCCATCTGTAGGGAATGAAATCCTTCCAAATTCCAGCAGCTAGGGGCAACCACAGCATCTAGTTTTGCCTTTAGAGGTAGAAGTCACACACTTATTACCATTTTGATGCAAATTAGAGAGATTGATCTAGAAGAAGGATGAACCCCCAGATCTGCTGAGGAGGCACAAGATGGAATGGTGTGTGTTGTGCATGCTTTTTTCATGCGTGAGTGTGTGTTTTGGGAAATTTAAGAGATTTTTTTAACCGCTTCACATATAGCTGTCACTATTATTTCATGGATTTTTGAAATGCAAAGCATTAGTTATATGGTGTCTATAGGAGGCTTTACTTTTTTTAATTAAGGTGCCTTTTTTTTTCTAGCACATCATGTCTGAACCTGAAGAGATCACAACTATGTCAGGGCAAAAACTCCCACTGAAGATGTCTGTGGATTACATTTCTTTCTCTGCTCACACAGACTATCAACAAACTAGTGAATTTATCCGGGCCCTGAAACCTCCACATGTGGTCAGTATCCATGCTGCCCTTTTCTCCAGAGTGGGATTCACCAAGCCAGCTCACAGTCTTGACTCAAGGCAGGGACTGGTGTCCAGCAATAGCCAGCATGCCTGTGCTTTAAATAATTAAAGGTGGAGATTTTAATCATTTTTTGTCACGTTACCTTAGCAAAGTAAAAATGAACTTGCTCTTGAGTGTTGGATCCCTGAGGACGACTTTCCTCAGACAGTGGTGTGGTTCATAATCTGTTTCAGCAGTATTTTGTGCAAGTAAGATACACTATAGGACAACATCAGGTTGGGGATGCTGGTATTGGAATAATTCACTGCAATTTGTCCCGAAATAAGTAAGAAAACATTTATTGAAGGTATGTTGCAAACAGCAAAAGGCAAAGGCAGCACTTGCAGGGAAAAGCATAAGCAAATCATAGGAAGCAGGAGGTGTGAAGGACCAGAATGTGAATATGGGGACTAGGATCTGAAACTGGTGGAGAAACAGTGTGCAAGCACAGATAAGAAAGAAAAAAATCATAGAAGAAGAAAAGAGGATTTAACCTGGCAAAGAAAATTGTGAACTGTGAAGCATCCTCTCTGAATGGCATGTTTATTATGTTTGTATCTACACACAGACACAAAAATGTAAAGCAAACTAACTTTTAGTGTTGAACTTAAATTAACACATGCCTTTCAAAATACAACAAAATATTTGTGTGCAAAAACTTAAATGGGATCTCTGTAACGCACTCTGCTTGGCTGCACGTGTTTCTCAGCTAATACTCAGGGTTATGAAATCCCAGCCTTCAAATAATGCAGAGAATTCAAAGACACAGAACTGTAATTGAGCTCATGTTTCATACACTATGACCTCATAGAATTGGATTTTTATAAAGATGAGATAGAATATGGCAGTTTTCTTGGATAACTTGCTTATTAAACATGTCTGGTTGGACAAATAACTTCTGCTTAATAGGAAAACTGTATTTTTTATAGATTTTAGTTCATGGTGAGCAGAATGAAATGGCCAGATTGAAAGCAGCATTGATACGGGAGTATGAGGATAATGATGAAGTTCACATAGAAGTTCATAATCCTAGGAATACTGAAGCTGTGACATTAAACTTCAGAGGAGAAAAACTTGCCAAGGTATGAAATCAATGTTTTCTTATACATAGAACAGTATTTTTTCTGGTATAAAAACTACATGTGATCTTCCAAGGCTCTGTTTTTAATTGATTTCAAATGACATGTTTTCCAGGGTCTCAAAGTATGTGAATGTTTTGCGTTTAGTTGTATTTGGGGTTTGGTTCGGGGGTTTTTATTTTGAGGTTGGTTTTCTGTTGTTTTGGGTTTTCTTTGGTTCTTCACTCTTTCAAACTTTTCTTGTGTTATGGCTCAGAAAGTTTCTAGGTTACTCTAACCTTCTTTTGTTTTCAGAGTTAATTTTATACTCTGATTTTTCTGAGAAAACCATATTTCATCTCCATAGTTACTTGAAGCCGTGAATACTTCAGATTGCCTTGTTGCACTGTATGTGTTTTTTCCCTCCAGGTAATGGGATCTTTAGCAGATAAGAAACCAGAGCAAGGACAGAGAATTTCTGGAATCCTTGTTAAAAGAAATTTTAACTATCACATCCTTTCTCCATGTGACCTCTCCAGTAAGTACAGTGATGTGATCAATAGGTCACTACTGTGTCATTAAAGCTCTTACAATTCTGGTTTTTTCCCTGCAGTTTTGTGTTTCATAAGCAATTAGTGAACATCTCAGTTTTATTTCATTTTAGTTTCGCTCAAAGTTCTGAACTATTGTAGTGAAAAGAAAGGCATTCAACTTACTGTTCACTCAACCTTAAAACCTTTTCTTTCTCTAACAGAAAGGAAGAAAAATGCTATTTCCCTTTAGGTTACTTAAAACCTTTTCCTCTGCAAGAATATGCATAAAACATTCCCATGAGAACCAAAAAACACCTCAATCAATAGTCCTACCATTTTTTAAAATGTCATTAGTTTTTAGTTCAAAAGCTACAGAACAGAGAAAATATTTGTGTAGTCCTCCTTTGATTTTTATTACTCAAGGAATTGATCTATTCTCAGAATAGAAGAGGAATTAAATCTAAGGTCAGAAGAGCTTGGGGGAAAGCAGTTCTGCTCCCCTAGTTCATTGTTTGTCTCTAATAGGCAGGATAATAGAACAAGCTGGTTTCCTAACCACAAATATATTATTTATCTTATAGTAGGTACTCCACCTTCATCTTATAAATTGCCCTTTTCAGCCCTCTTGTCTTACATGTATCAATGGCATTATTTATCTACAATGGCAATTTTATTCATTAGGAAGTAAATTCAAAGGGCTAATTTTTAACATGTACTTTTTAAAATGATTTCAGATTACACAGACCTGGCAATGAGCACGGTGACACAGACACAGGCCATTCCCTACACGGGCCCTTTCAATCTGCTGTATTACCAGCTACAGAAACTCACCGGTGCGTACGTGGAAGGACATGGTCATCATATATCCTGGCAGCTTTTAAAACACCTTTCAGTCTTCAGAGGTCTTCTGACTGGAGATTTCTTCCCATTTTACAACATTCATTAGACTGTGCAGCTTCTGCCAGATCCAGTTCATGAGTATGACACAGCTTTTGAGGGGGAATTCTACTGTGATGAGCATACAGCAGTATAGAGCATAGGCCAGTGTCTGTCTCTGTCAGCCCCCAAAGCGAGTGCTCTGGCCACTCTGATGGAAACTTTATTAATTTGTCTTGTATCTCTAGCCCCAAATGGAATGGCCAATGCCATCCAATTAATAAAAACAAGAGCTCTGCTCTTCTTTGTGACAGACAGCCTATTCTGTGCCTCCCTAAGAGGCAAGAATTGGCTTTTCCTGAATGAGAAGCCATTTAAACCTGACACTGGGATGATCCCCTGTGCCTTTATCTGGCTTTCTCAAGGCTTAGGGGCAGCTCCTGTCCTAGTTCATTAGAGGTACACACACTTTGCAGGTTCCCTTCCCAGATGTAAAGCTCAGAATTTTTTCATTCTCTAGTGTCGGAATCTAATTCATGTCACTAGTGAGGAGAACACCTATATTCAGTTGAGGTTCAAGTCTCATAACCCAAAGGCTACCAGGCACACAAGTGCTTTTGGTTTAAGCTCTGTGCTTATGTGAGCAATGGGTTATCCTTTAAGGGGGTAAGAGCTGGTTACTTCTGCAAATGGAGCAGAATTAATACATTTCTCATTTATTTTCTTTTTTGTTGGTGTACTCACCATCAGTGTACTAAGCTAGTCAAATATGAGAATTCAAACCAAGTAAAATGGCTAATATTAACTAATAAAAAGCCCCAAACAATCCACAACAAAGAAAATAATATTGTCAGGTCAGGGAAGAGAGTATGTGGTTCCATTTTGTAAGCTGCTCTGAGCAGTTGCGATAACAGACAACCCCTCTTATTCTTAAACTGACCTATTTTCCTATGCAGATAAAGTTAGTCTTGCTTCCAGTATAATTTCATCATGACTAACCATTTGTTGTCACTTCTTAGGTGATGTAGAAGAAATAGAAATCCAACAAAAACCAGCCCTGAAGGTTTTCAAAAACATTACTGTGATCCAGGAACCAGGCATGGTAGTCCTTGAGGTGGGCATTGGTGAGGGAGAAAAAACTACTTTGTTCTTCAGTTTCTGCAAAATCATACCATCCAGATGCCATGCAGAATTCAATGTTTTGAGGAGTTTTCTGTTGGATGGCAAGTAGAGCAAAGGCTAGAACAAAGTTCCCCTTGAGCTTTGGGCCTGTGTGGCTGTGTGTTATTTGATTTATCCACTTCCAGTTGCCTTTTTTTTGGCCGTATCTCATGAGTATAATGGCAGATTTGGTGCCCCTTTTTTATTTGATAGATCGTAATTGGAACTAACATCAAATGGTGTTCCTTCCTCCCCCAAAGAGTTGTGGTAATTAATTATTTTGTAAATGTACTCAGAAACATTCAAAAGCTTGAACTTTCCATGGGAAGTTACTGGAGTACACCCAGTTAAACGTAGTCAGTAATTTGATGTGAAATGTATGACAGTCATTTAAAGCTGGAATTCAGAGAAAAGCAAAAAGGAGAATGCAATTAATGTTATATTGTCTTTATGCTGCATTATTTGCTCAGTCCAAATTACAAATTTTTGGGGTTTTTTTGTTTTCCAGTGGGTGGCAAATCCTGCTAATGATATGTATGCAGACACTGTGACAACGGTGATACTGGAAGTTCAGTCAAATCCCAAAATACAGAAAGGTATAAGTTTAATGTATGTTTATTTAACTAAGCATTTCTTCCTATTTTTTTTTACATCAAGCTTAGAGGGAAGTAATGCCTTCCAATAGATTGCAATCCCCTTATTGTATTTCCTTGCCTTATGGAACTTACTAGGGACTAAAATTTGCTACTGAAAAACAGAATTACAACTTGGTCTTCATTATTTGTGACATGTTCATTTGCTGAAACTTTCTCTTACATGGCAACTGATAACGGACTGTGGAAAGCATGGCTTTATTTAAAATAAGTTAAATCTTACACAAAAAAATCTAAAGTGATTAAGTTTTGTATGGCCCAACCCAGGCCATTTTATGATTCTATGATACCGTATGGACAAATAGGTGTTTATTTTCACTGGATTACTTCTCTTGTCTTTTTATAATATATTTTAACAATTTTGTATAGTAGCAGTCAATGTTCCTTTGGTGTTTAGTCCCATACCTGACTCAACACATTTGTTAAAAATCCTTTCACCTGAGTTTATAAATTCCCTTAACAGTTCTTACTTTCTCATCTTTTCTTTGAATACATTTTCAAAATAAATTCTTTAAATAGACATCTTTTATTTAGTTTTTGGACTGTTTTTCAGGGAAGTCAGTTTGTGACTAGGTCACAAAAAACCACAAAGTTTGTGACTTGATCACAGTTTGTGATCAATTAGCCATTTTCCCCTCCCAGTAAATGTCTGTGAAAGTAATTTTTTTTCTTTTCAGCTGCAGTAAATAAGATTTCAAAAAAAATAGATATGGATGTGTATAGGAAGAGAATGGAGATCATGCTGCAGTAAGTTGTATATGTTTTTCTAAAGGAAAATGAGCACTATTAATCATGTAAATAGAACAGTCTTAGTATAATAGTTTAAAGATATGTAAAAATACTTCATGCAAATTTACTTCAGTCTAATTTCTGTGAAGGCCAGGAATTAAGTAAAGAAAGAGGTACAGTAAAAAGTTCCCAGCACCATTAAAATTTTGAATACAGGGCCCAGTTATTTTTTCCAGAAGCAGATCTTTAAGTTGTCTCCAAAAATTATGCTACAAATTGTTACTCTGGATCACATATCTTTTAAAACTTACTCTGATGTGTATTCTGTTATTTATGTAGAAATCTTGCCTCTTTTGAAATCAGAGGAATCATTCCCTTTTTCTATGATGAGATTATTTTGGTAAAATACTTACTGGTTTTTGATACCCACTGTGATAATAAAGATTGATATTTTTAATTACATCTGAGTGGGTTAAATAATTGTTGCTGAAAGATGATACTCACCTGACAAAGTGACCCCAGGGTTAATAGAAAAACCTAAGTCTGCTGTTTGGCCACATCTTAGACTCACGGATCTTTGCTTTAGGGATATGTTTGGAGAGGACTGTGTGAGTTCCAAAGATGACTCTGTCCTGTGCATCACAGTGGATGGAAAGACTGCCAACATTTCCCTGGACACTCGGGTATGTAGAACAAAGTACTTGCCTTTGTGTGTGCTGTGTTCAGCAGTCTCCTGTCTGGCACACAGTGCTGCCTGCAGTGTCATGTACCCACTTGCTAAGGAAATGTATTTGGTATCAAAACAGAGAGTGTTACTAATTAAAAAAATGCTAGCAATGTTTATGCAACAAATGCAGTACATTTAGAAAAAAACCTAGTATTTTTCAGCAGCTCAGTTGTATGAAAAAATGAATAAAGAAATACTGTAGAGGAGAAACTGAGTTAACCCACAATTGATTTTTTTAAATGCTTTTAAAGCATGGCTCTGGTCTGAATGATTGAACAGTTTCAGGGTAGGAATGTTAATAATTTTTTTGTCATCTTGATCCTTTTGGAGCTAAATTGAAAGCCTGAAATACTCACAAAAAGAAATACTTTATTAATTTACTAGCTCTGTTCAGAATTGGATGTCATGCATTTTAAAAGGGGGCTTTAAGAAGCCATCACACCTAACTATTCAAGTAATGTAAAACTGTAAAGAATGGTTAAAGCCATGTCCTTCATATTCTTAAGCATTTTAACGTGTTGACTTTCTGTCACTAATAACATAAAACATAGATTTGTATTGCATCTATTAATAGTAATAATACAATGTAATTTCATTCTATGGAGTAGCTCTCACACCTCTCCTTAAGGGGTCACAACAAATGTTCTAAGTGTTCTACAAACCCAGAAGAAAAGGTTGGCCCCTGCCAAAAATATGTTACCTATTGAAACAAAACAAGTGAACGTTAATTACCTTCAGAGAACAGTGAGTTACAGTCCTGTGGGTAACACACAACTTGTGCCATCTCTTTTCAATTTTTAAATAAAAGTTGCTACATTTCAGTTTGCACATAGTACAGAAAAATACAGGAGTGGTGAAAGAACTCTTGAAATAGAAAGTAACTAGACTGGAAGAGAATGCATACTGCTTAATCAAGAAGTTTGATTTCATTTTTATATATGTTACTATTGTTAATAGATTTGTGTACTGACAGAAATCCCAATGGCAGCTCAGTTACAACAGGGTGTATCTTTGCAGTACTTTACAGACTGTGTTGGCAATGACAAGCTTGTGTCATTGTGAACCAGATTTTCCAAGGAAGATCTTCTGTCCTTCTTTATGTGTGTATGTATCTTATACAACTTTATTTGCTTTAAAATAAAAAGCTGTGTAGTGTCGATCTGACTTGGTGGGATGTGGATTTATTTTTTCCATGTTAACACAGTGCTCTCACAGTTAAGACAATTTTAACAACATTGCTAGATAACATTAAGTGCATGTTTGCTGTTTTAAGTGCCTTTTTTCCTCCCCCCAAACCTTTATGGTTGGAAAGAGTTACTTGATCAGAAGAGTAACAAGTTAATACTGAATTAAAGGAAGTATAGTCTTAAAGTCTAGAAAGGCCACAGGACCAAGAACAGTATTGCTACTTAAATGCTGCCCTTTGTTTTTGAGGTAGAGCAGTCAAGGGTGAATGCAGATCAAGTTGCTTGTTTGGGGTGGGCATCTTTCTCTAGGAGGATTTGGTTTAGTAAAAAATTTATGTATTTGGATTATTTTTGTGTAAATGTCATTGTGTGTGTGGGAACATCAGTGTGGTGCCTGAATCTCTGTGGTAAATGCATGTGTTTTGCAGTATTAACCTAATACAGTGTGAGTGAATTCACAGATAAAACGAAATCTCCGGGGACTGAATCTTGTGTGATTTTATTGGATTTCAAATTAAATGTAATCTACAAAACTCAATGCATTTTACACAGTAGTTTTGAACATAAGACTTGAAATTAAACTTCTTGTCCCTCAGCACGACTTGTTAAAGTTTTGTCTGAACTCGTCTACTTGCTGGCAGACCACTGAAAAACATACAGTGCTGCTCTTGATAATTTCCATGACTATTTTTTCCTTTCCCCTTTTGAGCATTCTTCACGTGCTGAAAGGGAGCATGAAGTGCCAGTTGTTGTAACATCCTTCTCTTTTTGTTCCCAGACAGTTGACTGTGAGCCAGGAAGCGAAGATGACGAATCCCTTCGTGAAATGGTGGAACTGGCTGCACAGAGGCTTTATGATGCCCTCAGTCCAGTATACTGACCTCTGTAGATAACCTAGGATGCCTAAAAAAAAATCTTCTAAATTTTCAATTTATTTGGGGTATTTTTTAAGAGTAAATAAAAATGTTTTCTTCAGTAAGTCAAACAGATCAATTCTGTGAATGTGAAAGTGTCGAGTTACTTCACATAATGGATCAGCAACTTCATAACAACTGTATTTGAGCATATATATGCAGTTAAATCAGGCAAAGTGTGCACATGTTCTCGTATATGCACACACAAGAAATAAGAAAAAATTCTTAACCTAATACAGAATTATAAAGATAAAATGGAATTTTGTATTTTTGAATATTAAAACCAGTTGGAGGATAAATTGGATGTATTGAGTTTGCATATATGATTTTGTTTCTGTTGAGGAGGTGATTGCCTGCACGCTTTTATCTACTTGAAGTCAAAGGGGTCTTGAAAACGATTAAAAATGGAATCCGTGTCTGCATAGAGGGGTTAATTGGAGCTTTTAAACTCTGCATGCTGGCATTGCCATTAACTGGACTGGAGGAGCACCACCACCTGCAAGAGAAGTGGGTGCTTGTGACCTGTGACAGCCTCATGTGCCCCAGGTGCTGCTGTCCCCATGTCGGTGACCACCCGTGCCTGGGAAAAGGGTCACAGACTATCGGACACTGCAGGACACAGAGCCGAATTCCAAATACGAGTGTGGTTGATGCTCTGAGGTAGCTGCGGTTGTTGCCAAACAATGTCATGCTAAAAAATGTCCACAGAACCTGAGTTTTCTACAAAAGAACTGTGTCTTGTACACACTTCTTTCCTCCTTTTGTCAGCTGATTAAAATGGGACCTGATGATCTTTGTAGTATTTAGTAGTATTAGCAGAATTAGTGCATGAGTAGTATTAACAAAATTAGCGACACTTTCCTCCCCAAATTGTGTCGTTAGCAAGCTACGCAGTATGAAGTCTTTGAAACGAGGTAATTGCATTTTCTTAAGAAGGAAGTCTCTCTTTGAAACAGATAAAAACCATAAAATTATGCGCGTTCTTTTGAAGTACCTGCAGCCACCACAAGGGCTGTGTGAGGGGGTGGGTGCTCGGCTGTCCCGGGCGCACCCTCCCCGCGCACCTGCACCAATGAGCCTTTTAAAGAGGCGATAAAAGACTGAATGGGGTTGGAAGCTGAACCCAGTTTGTAACCGGGGCTTTCCACCGGTCCGCCCCGTTTCCCGCTGCAGAGGAAGCGGGGAGGCCGCCGCCTCCCGCTGCCGCCGCTGCCGGCGGATGTCCGGCCGCGGCCATGGCGCTGGCGGAGGCGGGAGCCCGCGGGCGGCTCCTGCGCTGGCCCCGCGTCGTCCTCTTCGGAGACTCCATCACTGAGGTAGTGCCCGCCCGCTCGCCCCTGGCCCCGCAATTCCCGTGTGGAGCTCCCTGGCCAGCCCGGCTCCTCGTACCGGGGCCGGCGGCCCAGCAGCATCCCGGCGTTGGGCCGAGCGGCGGTGCCAAGCGACGGGAAAGCGGCAGGAGAGCGACGGTCCGGCGGCCGTAGCCGGGAGCGCACGCGTGTCCCTGGGGACCGCGGTCACATCCCTGCCGGACCCGCCGTGAGGTTGTGCCAGGGGCCTTCGCGGCTGCTGGGCGTTTATGAGATTTGGAGCTGTTTCACAGAAGTTCTTGAGCTCGCTATGTTAGAGGCGAGAAGGTGAAACCGTAGCTTGGGTTGTGTCGGTGTGAGGGGCATTTTCCATCCAGGGAGCCCAGCGTGCAGCCCATGCCGTCTGCAGGGACCTTGAACTCTGCCCTCATGTGGCTCCTGGTGCATCCCAGCTCCTGTGTCCAGCTCACCCAGCCCGGAGACAGGTTCTCCGTTGACGTGGCTGGACCACGGCCTGGTGAACATCTCCTTTGAGGCAGCACCTGCTTTTTAGCCTTGATTTTGGGTCCCTGCCTCCTGTTGCGTGGTTGTGTGGTGGGTCACGGAGCTGCTCTGATGAAAAAATAACTAACCAGAGACCAAGTTTATCTTCAATGGGAGATGGGTGTTTACGCCGACTCACTGTGCAGGATTGTAGCAGGGAGGATGGTGCAGCAGTGGGAATAAGGAGAAGGAATTAGTTTTTCCTCCTGGAGAAGGTAGGTATTAAACTGCACTCGAAAACAGCGTGTGGAGAGAGGAATTTTAAGAGGTGCTCTCCAGAATGAAAGGATCTTAGAAATAAAGTAGAAGAATACTACAAGCAGGGGAAACCCTCACTGGCCAAAACGAAACTGCAGTCCAACAGCAGCCAGTTTGGATTTTGAAGGGACCACAGGGTCCATCCCTCCGTAGGTACAGCCTTGTGTTGCCTCGGTTGCCAGTGGTGTAGCTGGGTAAAACCAGGACTGTTTGACCTCTCAGGGACAGGGCAGGGAGGGAGAAAATGCTGCAGCAGCAGTCCCAGAGGCCATGCACAAAAGCTTTTGAGGTGGGAAGATGCCAGTGGTGGGGCTGAGCTCTGGGGAACAAGTTCTTCCAGTGAGGATCTGACCATTTTCCTTGTTTTCAGTACTCCTTCCAGGAAAACGGCTGGGGGGCATACCTTGCTGAGAGACTGGTCAGGTAAGAGCTTAAATTTCCAAAGTAATAACCTGTCTTGCAGAAAGTCATCCAGCTTTTCTAAATGAAAACCAGCAGTGGTTAACATTTAATGCATGTTTATTTATTGACATTTATTTATTTAGTGAAGTGGAACTGACTTCTGGGCAGCATGCCCAGAGCTGGTGGAAATACCCATTGGGTGTTTCCACTCAAAGCTTGAGTGGAAATTAAAAATTCCTCAGTGATTGTCAGGATTGTTGTTCTGGTTCCATGGTGTAAGTAACAAGTAAATACTACATGTGCAGCCTAAGTGTGCACTTTCAAACATGATCCCGTTGAAAACTCCTGTGACATCTTGTTTTTCCTGAGAGGGATGGAGGCAGATGGCCTGACAGAATGGTTCAAAGCTTCCAAAGTTTTGTTTTGGTGGACAGAGGAGAGATGTGCTTTTTGAAATGTGTCTCCGTTTCAGAAAATGTGATGTTGTGAATCGTGGGATCTCGGGGTACAACACCAGATGGGCTAAATTGATTCTTCCAAGACTGATCACTGAAAGTACTAGTGCTGACAGTATTGTTGCAGTTACTATTTTCTTTGGAGCGAATGACAGTGCTTTGAAAGGTAGGGTAGTTTGCTTTCTGTCTTTTTTTTCCTGTGACCTGTTCTCTTAAAACAGTTTTACAGTTTAGTAGAAAAGGCAGAACATTTCATAGGCTTTTCCTTCAACTTCTCCAGGAACTGATTGCTCTCTTTTCATTTATACAGAGGTTTGTTTGCAGTCATTTTATTTGTATTTAAACCATGCAGTGCCTTCCATTTCTCTCCCTATCACCAAGTTCTAATATTAGAAAAGTAAATTTCAGGGTGCTCAAGATAAGTTGTATAGCAATTGCCTAAAATTAGAGTTGGATCTCCAGCTGGTTTTTCTATCTTTAAAGGAGTCTGATGAGTTCTTGGTAGATGGGCTGAGGAAAGGAGGGAAGGTAGCATTTGGATTCTCTTTCAGATAAGCATAGCAGGATGCAGAGTCTAATCAAAACGATAACATCAGTGCATGAAGGACTGACTGCATGTTCATGGGACTTCCCAGAATTTTCTCTGCATCCAAGAATATTAGAAATCTCAGGTTTCGTTCAGGTGAGGTTTGAGGTGATTATGTGTTCTAATATTAAGATATAAAGTTGTAAAAAAATGCATCTTAAAAAACCCCAACTGTTGGGGTTTTTTTCCCCTGTGCTTTATTTGCCTTAGCTGGAGATGCCGTCTCTAAACTCTTGATTTGTCTGCTTTGGGTATTGAGGAACAGAATTTTCCTACCACACCTCCTGAATCCATGGTTGAGGGGAACTGCATACTGGAAATGAGTGTCCATGGCCGTAGTGTGTAAAAGCCCCGTTATGCTGTGTGACAAACCTGCAGGGAGCTCAGCCCCACTGATGCATGTGCTCCACCCCTCTCAGAGCTGAACCCCAAGCAACACGTTCCTTTGGAGGAATACGCCGCCAACCTCAAGAGCATGGTGCAGTACCTGAAGTCAGTAGACATTACTGCGGATAGGATTATTTTGATAACACCACCACCTCTTCAGGAATCAGCTTGGGAAAAGGCATGTCTTGCCAAAGGTAAAAGAATGATGAGGATGGCTGGAATTTCTGCATGTTACCAGCAGCGTGTAAGTGACAGATCCCAGGCTGTCAGGTCATTTCCTCCGTGTGTGTGCCATATTGCAGTCATGTTCTCTGACTTGTTGGAAAAGGTCTGCTGTTTTACTAAACAACTTCTGGATAAGCTCGTGGAATAACTACCAGCTAATTACTAACATCTTTTCCAAAGTGTTGATTGATCTGTTAATGCATAGAACTGACAGAAGTGGCTGCCCTCTAAGAACATGGGGTTTGTCAACATGTCCTAGGCAGATTACATTGTGTCCCAGCAGCTTCCAAAATAATACAAATAATGGAAGATACTTTGGCACTGTGTGCCTTAGAAGATTTTATACTAGGTACACCAGATTTCACATCTCTTTGAATAAGCAGTAATATCCCAGCCAGGTTTACTTTAAAGTTTAAAAAAACAATACCAGAGAATATCATATTCTAAGGATGCTAATAAAAGTGCCTGAAAAAGAACAAAAAGGTAGTTAAATGATCTCCCATTATGTTGTTAAAGCTAACTCTAAAATTAGAGACATAATAATACCACTTGCATTGTGTTACTGAGCTGGTGGAAATTGCCATAATCCCACTGACTCCAGCAGTGACAGTTTATACCTCCTGAGAGCATGTTCTTTTTTCTATTGGGACACCTTGTGCAGTTCTTGCACTTACAGAAAAAACTTCAGTTAGGTCAGGTAAATACAGAGCTGGTACCTTAGTGGCACAGTTTCTGTCATTTAGGTGGTGCTGCATATCCTGAGTTGTGTTTTCAATCAAACAGTAAAACTTTTAAGATGACCTTAAGTTTAAACTGCATTAAATTAGACAACTTTATTGTATGATTTTGCATTAGGAGGCTTTGATGTGATGTCATGAGCACACCTCAAATGCTGCTTATCTGGCTCCCAGCTGTCAAGGAGCACCTGTAGTGTTAATTCATTTTCCTCTTAAAGCTGCCCTTTTTATGGGGTAGGGATGGAGGAAACTTGAATTTATAGCATTGAATCTGCCAGCATCTGTCTAAAAGAGAGTACTGTCTAGGGATGGAACAAAAGACAGGGTGATCTCAGACCATGGACCACAAATGAAGTATTGTGGGCACAATAAGCAGCAATATCAGACCATCTGCCCTCCAGTATCAAGGAGAAATGTTCTGCCTATTTCTAGTTTTGTCAGAGAGATATCAGAGCAAAGGAGAGATGGGAAGCAGAAGGATGGTGAGGTTTGCAGGAGGATGGTGATCATAGGAGCATTCATCCTGGTGTGAAAAGTAGCAAGAGGGCTACTGCAAGGAGCAGTTGCATGTGGAAGTTGGACAAAAAGCAGAAGGCAACTTGTAAATAGATTTCCATTTACATAACTCTGTTTTACCTGCCTTAGCAGGTGTATGAAGAGTGTAAATCTAAGCACTTCTTTCACCTGAGGCTTGCCAGAAGGTAAAAGCCGTCAGCAGCAGAGTTACGCTGTGTTTGTTGCTGTTGCTTCTCTCTCAACTGATGCATATTTGTTAGAAAGAGACATTTTCAAGTGACTCAGAACCAAAGGGTGCCCTGAAGAAGACCACACAAGCTGTAGCTTGCAACCACTTACATTGCTGTACTTGGGATTTGGTTTGTGATGGGTTATGTGTGCTGGTTTAACAAACTGATTCGCATGGTGTGTGCCCCAGAAGACTGAAATCGCGCCGCATCGGGGGCAGCTGCTGGATGTTTCCTTTGTTTCTGACTGGCAGGTGAGAAGCTGAACCGCTGCAATGCCACCACCGGGCAGTACGCCCAGGCCTGTGTCCAGGTCGCCAGGGAATGTGGCACGGATGTGCTCGACCTCTGGACCCTGATGCAGAAGAATCAGGTATGATGAAATCAGAAATATTTGAAACTGTCCTGAATTGGGAAATGCATCGTTTAGCATAGAGGAACTGGTGGTGCTGCATTATCACTGAAATGATACAAAATACATCCAAACACTTAGGGAAGGAAAGAAATAATCCAGAGTGCTTCCTAGTTGGCAATGAGAAATACAGCTTCATACAGCCTGGCCAGGATACTTGGTCAGCAAATGTCCCCTGAGTGCATTATATCTAAATAGCCTTTTCCTTGGACTTGAGTCATGGAATAGTTTAGGTTGGAAGGGACCTCTGGAGGCTTCTTGTCCAACCCACTGTGCAGTGTTGGGCTAACTTCAAGGTCAGATCTAGCTGCCCAAGGGTGTTGCTGATGCTTCTGACCAAATACCCAAACTCATCCATGGGAGACTGCAGACCTTCCCTGTGAGCAGGGAACTCCAGTTTGGACACTGAACCTTTTCTCTTCCCTGCACTCCCCAATGCAGTAGACTGTTCAGTAGTGCAGCTGATGCAATATTTTGATTGCATCACTTATTCCCATGATCTTTTCCTCATGAATAGCAGTGGTTTTGGCCATCAAAACATTCTCTTAATATTTTAACATAAACAGTGAAAAATAAAACCAGTTTACCAGCTGGCTTTGAAGAATTACTGAAGACCTTCTCTTTGCAGCTAGCAAATACATTAAAACATGGTTTTAACCTCCCTTGTAGGATTTCTCTTCCTATTTGTCTGATGGTCTTCATTTATCAACAAAAGGCAACAGCTTTCTAGCAGCTCAGCTTTGGTCACGCCTGGAAAACAAACTGTCTGCTCTTCCTTCACTGCTTCCTTACTGGCGTGACGTGGACCACACGAACCCCGAGGCCAGTCTTCTGTGAGATCCCTGCAGGGAGGAGCCGGGGCAGCCACGCCAGGCAGAGCCAGGCCCTTATCCAGCAACTGCTGCAAACTGTGTCCTCAGGGAACAGGGCACTGAGGAGTCCCCAGAAATGCTCTTCTCTGTCCCCTGCTCTTGCTCTGTGGGAGAATAAAGGTGAGACCGCTTGGGGTGTGTCCTGAGGTGGTTTTTCTTCACGCTGCTGTTGCCAGGATATCTGTGGGGATGAGTAGCTCTTTCCTTGGAAGACTCAGAGGAAAGTGAGTCTCAGCTGCTCTGTGGCCAAGGGATAGAGGGTGCCCTGAGCAGTTCCTGGCCTTGCTGAGCGTTGGGGACTGCACTGTGATTAATACCATCTACTTTAAACACAGAGGAGCTCATAAGAGGCACTAGGGTGGAGTTTGTCAAGAGCCATTAATGTCAGTCCAGATTAATTTATTTGGATGTAATACAGCAGGAAAAGCAGTTCTCCAAGTTTTACTTTGGCTTAGGTAGTGATAGACAGTAGTTTAGAGCAGGGGTTTTAAAATTTAACTCTGGCATCAGCAGCAGCTCTTGTGTATAGGAACACATTTCAGACCAGTGCCTGTTTTTGGGCAGTACAAAACTCGTGATACATGAGCTTGGAGAAACCACTAGAAAAGGTCTGTATCTCTGCTGACAAAGCTGCACCCTACGTCATTTGCCATCAGCTTATGGAGACCTTTCAAGTGAGCTTTGGAATTCAGCCATAATTTAACAACTCATGTAAGTACTGCAGACTATGCAGATTTTGGCCAAGGGAACACAAAAAACTGTCTTTACAAATTAGAAAAAAAACATTCCCTGAAACATAGATGAATTTCAACAAGTATGGGAAAAAATGGTTTGGGAAATGATTGTCTATCAAGCCAGATAGCAGCAAAAATGATAGCAGCAGTAGTGCATAGAAATCCAATAGCGTGTCAGTGCAAATATAGCCCCGTCATAATTCTGGGCTGTATTAACAATTATGTTGACATGGAACAGGTGTGTTTATTATGTAGTGGGTGAGAGAGAGAGTAATGAGAGGCTCTCATGCTGTCCTGCACTGTTAGTGCCATTAGACTGCCTTTGCTTCATTAAATAATTAAGACAAGCTGGCCAAGACCTGTCATCTAGTGTGTAATAGTGTAACTGGAGCATAAGTAGTTATTTTTCATGTGCCTGGAGCCAGAGCAGAAGCAAGTTTGATGTATAAATATTTATGAGTATTAAACTAGACTATCCTTCCTGTAATAAATGTACAGTACAGTAATAAATGTTCTGTACAGTAAAGCAAAAGGGGTTCCCTGAGGGAAGCTGTGGAGCTTCCTGCCTTAGATGTTAAGAACAAACCCTGCAAATACTGCTTTCAGTTTCTGGAATACAGCTGAGGCTGGAGGATGGACTCAGTGATTTCCAAGGCCTGCTCCAAATCTCCGTTTTCATGCTCCCAAGTGCCTGCCACTGCGTGGTTTTCACCTGGGATTTTTTTTCCCCTTCGTGCTGAGAACATGTACTTAGAGATTTGGTACCTGAACAGGCATTTGCACACACCCCCTCCCTTAGGCATTAATGTCACCATCTGAACTGATGATAATCTGCAGGACACATGGCAAGACCAGCTTTAGCCTGGGCAGGAAGCAGGCACCCCACAGGGTGCAGGTCTGCACCATGGATATTCTGGCTGTGGCCTCTGCAGCACCCAGGCTCAGAAAGGAACAGTCAGAAATCTTGGCTTCTGCCTGGCTGCATGCCAGACTTTAAACACAGGCTTTGAAAACTAAAGCATAGAGATCTTCAAGAAAAGGACTGCATAGAAACGGCTCTTGTTTAACTGATTTTTTTTTGTTTAATACAAAAAGCTTTCATTTTGTTGGGAATTAAATTAACTCCTCACACATGTACTTTGCACTGAATCAAAAAAAGAAAACCCGAACACAAAAC
This sequence comes from Machaerirhynchus nigripectus, assembly GCA_013397975.1. Classification (NCBI taxonomy): domain Eukaryota; kingdom Metazoa; phylum Chordata; class Aves; order Passeriformes; family Dicruridae; genus Machaerirhynchus; species Machaerirhynchus nigripectus. Next base: position 98,904 of record VZRQ01007815.1, on the reverse strand, counting down.
AAACAACCCCAAACAAAGTTCAAAACCAGTATATAAAACACACTAGCTAGTCAGATAGGAATACCATAAGGCACACATTCAAGTACTAGTGTAACAAGGATCCTTGGGCGTGAAGGAGAGGGAGTACTCACACAACTTCGCAGCACGAGTTTGGTTCCTTTCCCTCACGTTTAAAAACATGGGCTCGCCGCAGCCCTGCTTCCCTGTGGCTGAGTCCAGGCTTGTAACAGTTAAATGGTTCTGCCCTTGGCCATGTTCTGTCAGTTTTATCAATAGATCACTGTGGGAGAAAGACGCAGAGTGAAGGTGCTGCTGTACTACCAGGACAGTTGCTCTGTGACTCCACTGTGTCAGTCCATCTGCTACTAAGCTAAAACAATGCTCGTGTGCCAGTCCCAGCTCACCTGACAGATCTCCAGGTGTATGGAAGACACCATCCAATTACCAACACTTAACATCACATTTTAACTACCTGTGTGAGCATCTGAATTCACAAAATCTGCTCCTTATACTTACCCAGCAAGTTTTAACAAAGGTTTATTTCTTTACTAAATTCACAATTGTTTTTAAACAAATGCCTCCCCTGCAATGGAGTGATATTTTCCCCTCATTTGTGCAGTAGGAGCTTCCAAAGGCCAGAGACCACAGGAAACAGAGCTCAGCAATTTGAACATTTCAACAGTGTTGCCTATTTTAAAATAACATCTGGAGAAACATTTCTGCACCAAAACTGCTGCAAACAGCAGTTAAAAATGTCATTGGCATAAATGATTTCTTCCCTTACACTTCTTTCTCCAACCAGACACCTGCAACACACAAACCTTAGTGCAGAGTGGGAAGCTCCCAACAAAAGCCACAAAGACACTGAGGCAGAAGACTCATGCTAGAGGAGCATTTCTCATGCACCGTATACAGTTTAACAGCCTCTGTGATCCTTTTATTTATACAGAAGCTGGGCATCCTAAGCTTCTTTATTCTGATTATGCATTTCCTTGAATGCTGTGAGACTGTATTTTTATCTGTTTTATTACTCTTTTCTGTTCTCAAGGCATGTGCTTAGGCTTTTGGTTACATGTACCTTAAATTGCTAAATTATCTCTATTATGGAACATACTGCAGTGTTCATTTTGGTTTTAAAAGCCCCTTAATTTTGTCTATCAGTGCTGTCAGACTACAAAATATTAAATTATAAAAAAAGGCTGATATACACAATCCAATATCCATCAGGATATTTGGTTTTGCACCACAGGTTGAAGGAAATGTTAAAGGTCAAGGAAATAGAAAAAAAATCCAAAAAGCTTCAAAAACAAGCCAATTCTAGTTTGGATTTTCGTTTTTAAAAGATACAATGCTCTAATAAATGTAGTTTAAGGAAGGTCATACACATGACCAGCATCTGCAGTAGGTCACTTCCTTATTCTCCCACTCCCTCACAAAAATATATACACATACATTTATAGAAATGAAATGGTTTCAGATCCTTATTTTGCAGACACGAGTCATACATTTAGAAGGCAGCAGGACACTAGCACTCTGTTTCTTTGCTGTCCACCCGGTTTTGGCGCTGTAGTTTGAAGGATGAAGCTTTCTCACTCCTAATGACAGGATGGTCTGTCAAGTCCTCAAAAGATTTGGCGGCCGAGCTGCTGTTTGGGAAAGGGTCCTTCTCAAAGGCGTCCTCATCAATGTGCGAGTCGGTGCTCGGGTCCTCCTGGATGGTGTCCATCCTTTGGTGGTCCTGCTTGGGGGGCGCGGGCGCGGCGGGCGCGGCCGTCAGGGGCTGCAGCGGCTGGTGCCGGCTCGTGGCCTGCGCCGCGGGGAACGGCTTGATGATGCGAACGGAGGCGGAGTCCAGGCTGCTCAGCATCTCCACATTCTGCAAGACACAAGCAGCCACGTCAGTGGCAAAAGCAACCAGCATCTAGTCCAGGGTTCGGTTTTTGCACCATTTTTGAAAGGGAGGAGGCACCTTCTGAGGAGCAGCTGCGCTCCTGTTAGAACAGCTTAAAGGCTACCACATCCTTCCTGCCACTCCCTAAAGGCAGAAAGGCCATTCTATCTCTGCTTCCTCCTTCTCTGTATAAAGCACCACAGGTGACAGCCTCACTGGGACACAGCTGATGACTCAGCCCTGCCTTCCCGGGGCCCAAACTGCTTTGGCAAAACCTAGGACTGGAAATGCAGGGTCAAGCCACATGACACAGAGCTCAGTGCAGGGGAACAGTCCAGGGTACAGCTTATTCCAGTCCTCCAACTTGGAGAGTTCATGGTTTCATGTACGAGATGCTGCACTGAACACAGGGTCAAAGACTGCAGGGACCAGTGTCATCGCAGCCAAATTCTGCAACCCAGATTAAGTACAAGTCCATTGATGTCTGCTTCTATTTGAGCATGGTTTGGAAGATATCCAGAGATCCCTAGGCATAAAAAACCCCCCAAGGACCTCAGCAAACGCTAATACTGGGAAGGATGAGGTGTTTAGCTGCTACCATTTCCAAACTGCTCCATCCTCAGCAGATTCAGAAGACACAAATCTGTTGGTTAAACTGTTGTTGATGCAAGGAGCCCCTTGGCTATACCTGTGCTCTTTCTCTCCTGCCTCTGGGATTTTCTCAACTGAACAGAGGTAAGAAGCAGTAAGATAACTTTTCTCATGGCATTCAAGACCAGCTATGGGGCACTCGAACGAAGATCACCCTCAGTTCTGCCACAGTAGATGACAAAGCTGGTCTGCCTCCGTGGTCTCTGACTTCAGTATGCTTCCTCCAATGGTTGTACAAGGAAGAGCTCTGCAACGCTTTTTCCCCCCTCCCCTTACAGAAAAACATATTCTTAACTGACTATTTCAGTTCTTAATAGGAACTGGATTGTCAAAGCACAGGAAATAATACTCAAAACTATGTCACAAGGTGCCATGTACTGGACTGTAACTAAAATTTATCTTGGCACTTTTTTGCTCTTCCCCTCTCCCAGCTCAGTATCTGCAAGGTGAAAAGTGCCACCAATGGGCCCCTTGAGCAACTGGAAGGCTGTAGCACACCTGGCTGCTAGAAGCCAACTCCTGCAAACAGCCATTCTGCAGCAAAGACACTGCATTTTGCAGTGGGATTTTTGAGCCTCGTGCTTCAGTGACACCACCTGGCTGGGAAGAGGCAGCCTGTGGCTGGTGCTGCCGAGGGCGCTGTGCCGAGGGGATGCCGGACACGGGCAAAGCCATGCCCTGCACAGCAGAGCGGCTTCCCGCCCTGGAGGGCTTCCTGCCCCTGAGTGCACCAGAGTGGCTCTGCCAACAAGGCTCAGCTCTTACAGGAAGGAAGAATCAGACCCTGCCACGCTGCAGTGCTTGGTGAGAGCGAACAGAAGCTTGTTCAGAAACCAGCTTCCCCTCACATGGATTCACCCCTTGGCAGCACAGGGCTCCGGGGCTCTCTATTATTACTCTTTTGGTAAATATTCTGCAGGCACCTGAGGTTCAGGTTTTTCAATACACATGGGACAGCATTCTGCCAGTTCAGACTTAGACAGCAACTTACACTGGGGCAAAACAAGGACTTTGTGTTCTCCTCGTACTGCTTGTCCAATTTCTTGTCCTATTGAAAAACACACACACAAAATAAGAAAGTTAATTTCCCTATGGCAAGGTCTCCTTTTTCCTGCAGGGACACAGCACTTTGTGGGGCTCTTGTCCCCTCCCCTACTTCGTACGCCTTCCCATTTCATCCCAGGAGTGCTTGTGGGCACAGCACCCCTTTGCTCTAAGCCCATGCTGCTGTCAGCAGCACACCACATGTCCACACTCCCAGCTGCCATGAGCTCTCTCTCTTTACCCATTCACCCAAGATAAACCAAGATCACTTCCCACTCTGGGTCTCCCCTCAAACTGTGGGTGTCTTATTTCTTCACAGGGCTTTAGAAGACTTTGTTTTTAATGCTAAAAATACCAAAATTATACTTGGGTAGAATTCAGAAGGCAGAGAAAGAAAATCTGCCTGGGAAAGAATGGGAAAGGCTCTGGGGAATAGTCATGGGAGCAGTGGGTCTGCCAGGGCCTGGCAGAGTTTAGCAGGAGTTTTGCCTGCTGAAGGAGCAGTAAGCCTTGCATATGCTGGATTTCCCCCCAGGGTTTGCTGAAAGCTTCCCATCATTTTTTCCCACTGCCATCTGCCATTTCACATATAAAGGGTGTTCTCACAGCAAAATCCAACAGAGCAGTCATCTCAAAGACAGCTTACTCACCACACAGTGCACAAGGATGCTGAGAGGAATCCAAAACAGTAAGGAGAAGACAAGCACAGAGCCCACTATATTATCCGCTAGGAACTTTCCTGTGAAACCAGTTCAAATCTGTCAGTTACCTACCAAATACTGTTTCACAAACACACTCATCTATCCCCCGCTTCTGCAGCCAGTGCTCAGGCAAGTAAAGCCTCAGAACTGCTCAGAGAAGCACAGGCTGCCTACTTTGGAGTAGGCAAAGATAAAATTATACAATTTTAGGAAATTTTATCCAGTATGTTAACAATAACAGGTTTTCTCTGTTGTTCTCTGAAGAGAAATGCTGTAAGGCTGTAATATTTAATATGGATTGTTTTGGAACAGCTAAGCTGAGCCAGCCAAGCTGCCCCTCTCACTTATACCAGATACATTGTGAGTCTATTACCAAATTCTGATGTAACAGTCATGGGATCTCAACCTGCCTCCACAAACAAAATATTTGAATGTCAAAGATTTAAAAACTGCCTTTATCCAAGCAGGCTAAATAGCTTTATCAATTACCTAAGAAACAATTACTTGTCCCTGAAACTTGAGATTGAAAGCCACAACTCAGACAACTGCACTGTGCAGGCACAGCAGTACCATGAGCACACACAGTTAGGGCTCATGAGACAGCACCAGCTTAACCACTGGTTTTGTCTGGTGCCAGTAACACAGGGCGAGACACTGGGGGTGACACCTGCTTGGGTTGCACAGTTGGGATCAAGACCAAGGAGGCCCACTCAGTCTCAGGGAATGACTCAGCACAGGCACAGCTTGAGGTGCGTGACCTCTGGTTTTCTTAAATGACAGAGAAAGGAAGTGTTCCCCGCCCGGTCTGCTGACATTTAAATCCCACTGAGAGGCCCACTTCATACCCTGCTGGATCTGGCTGACCTCTAAAGAGACTGACTGTTACTTCCTTTTCTCTAATTGACCTAGTTCTTGGTATTCAGACAAGAAGCTATCATCCCTTTCACATGCTTGGAAGATGCCTAGAAAAAAATGGAGTACAAAAGTGCAAAACAATCCCCCATCCTTTCAGCTTTAAAAGGTGAGATCAGTAGTGTCAAACTTCAGGTAAAAACATACTTAGATATATCATAAACACAGCTACCATCTACCCTTGCACACGGGTGAATAAACCTAGCCAGCTAACTCCCTCCAAGGCTTTAGAGGTTCATGTCAGGAACTCAAAAACCCCCAAAGGATTTGGTTATGTATCTTACCAAAAGTATTGATGCTGAGTTGGTCTATGAAATCCCAAAATCGTTCTATCACATCCTGTACTTGCTTCTCGCATTTGCCCTGCAAAAGTAACAGAATAATCTTATGTTACCAAAGCATTAAGTACTGCGTTCTCGGAGAGGGAGATACAATGATGGTAATGAAATGAGAACTACAGGCACAGCGTAACTTCACTTACATTCTGAATACAGATTTACACTCATGCCCAAAAGCAGCAGTCAATTTTTACTGCCTTTATTTTTATCAAACCAGTTTCAATTCAATTGTCTGAATCAGATCAGTTTTAATGTTTGAAATGTGCAAAATCCACTCCACCTTTGGCCCATGTTAGGGGACATAAAACTGATGTTTCTGGAGAGATTTAAACACTGGAAGCCTCAGTTCCCTTTATCCACAAAGAAGGCTGCAGCTAGCAGGAGCCCAAGGTTACAGACAAACTCACTCGCAGATTTGGCTGTCCTAATTTAATACAGTAGAACCTTGGTCTTCCAGTTCTGCCAGCAGAAGGACTGGGACATGCCCTCCCAAATTAAAGTCTGCTGCCTCCAGTTTAGCTCCAGCCACTGGGGTCTGCAGGTGTCCATGTACCTGTACCATGGAAAAGGCCACTGAGTGCCAGCAACCCACCAGTCTCCCTGCCACGGGCTCACTGGCCCTTTCAGATACTGCTGGCTGGATTTTCATGTGATTGCTCCCTGACCTGAATTATTGGAGTAAAAATTAACTGGGCTACCAGGAACAACTGGAAAGGCAAGTGCTGCAAACCCAGTCGAGCTTATGGCAGTCCTCAGTCCCCTCCTGTATGCAGGGTGCCAGCTAGCTGAGCTGTGGGGAGCAGCAGAGGGGGTAATGAGCAGCTGCAGAAGGTTAACAACTTCCCCTTGCATGGGTCTCCGCAGAATTCCAACACTCTCAGCCTCCAACACCCTTTAATATTTACTCTGTGAAGAGGTACTTAAAACCTGTTACCCTGCTCAAGCTTTGGCTTCTTCCCCAGCACAGTCCTCCTCCCCGAGGACTCAGACCCCCCAGCAAAGCAGAGCTGGGCACGCTTACATTTGTGTCACAGAACCCCACAGTGCACGGCTTTCCCTTGCGCAGGAACAGGAACTGGTCGTTGGCATCCACGTACGGCGTGCACCTGTCCTGCTCGTCCCGGCAGCACACCTTGCAGGAATTATCTGTTTCTGTAATGAAGCAGCAAACTCATTCCTTGGAAGCACAAAGAGTCACCACCAACCCACAACCCCATGTGTGCCCTGGCTGAGCATAGTCCTGACCAGCTTCCCCTCAGGGAAGGCAGGACCGAGCCACCCAATTTCAGGCGATCAGGCCTAAAACTCAATCACATGCCCTGTGCAACATATTAGGGGGTACAGTGGGACCAAGTTCTCCAAGCTGATACCCCAACACTGCATGAATCAACAGGCCAGTGAAGAGGTTCCAAACACATCCAAAAAGACACACAAATATTTCTTGGGCTCTGAGATCTCTAGGCATCTTTCTCCTTGGCTATGCCCTCCATCTCAAACAGTGGGGCTCACAGCAATTCACGGCGTTGCCCCTGAGAAGCTTTCATCCTACTCCCAGCTGCTTTCACACATTTAAGGGATAATATGGACAGCAAGGGAGCAGGAAAACTCACTGGCAGAAGTATGTGGCAGGCACGTTAGCAGGGGAATGAATTTGGGGATTCTATATTCTCAAGGCACTTAATTCTCTTTGAAATTTTCCTTTAATCCCTTATTGGAGACCACTACTCCTCTGCCAGAGGTTGGTTGCAATCTCCTTCTGTCCATCTGTGGTAGAGCTGGAAGGTAGGAGAGTGTCCTCTCCTTTAGCTGGACTGTCAGACCACAAGTCTCATCTGTCTTCAACCCAGGAACAAGACAGGAGAACATTCACATTCCCTTTTTAAACAGAAAACAGCTCACAAAACCCAACGATTTAAACTTTTCCAGAAACCACAAACTCAGCCCTCCAACAGGCCAGCCCACAGTGAAGCCAGGACTCTCCAAGGAGCAGAGATGAAATTTCAGTCCCAGTTCTGTTTCAGTTCAGTCTGTGTCACCCACCGTTGCACGCACATGACCGCAGGTTTTTCTCCCTCTCGCAGAAAGGGACGCACTCCCCATCCTTGCACTTCCCCATGTCCACGCACACCGTGTCATCCGGAGCATTCCCGGGAGGGGGACACTCGCTGCTGTTCCCTGCAGATGGAAGTCAGCAGAGTGGGAGGACTGTGTTAGAGCAAAGGGCAGAGCACCTAAGTGTGCAGAAGAAAAAAGGAGAATAATGGAAATACAGACTTATCCCAGGAAAACCCCAATAGCTTGTTCTTGGCTTTCATCTGCAGGCTCCTTGCCAGCTGCTCTGAGAGGCAGCAGAAGCTCTGGAGGCTTTCAACTGCTCAGACATTGTGGCACTGGCAACCAAGCAGTAGGTGCAGACCCTGGAGCCCCCCTCAGCAAAGCACATGCTCTGGCTTGACTTCCTGCCTCCAAGAAAGATTATGAGGAGGAAGTAAACAAGGGGGGAAGTGAAGCAGAGTTGCAGCAATTCCACCCTTTCTATGGCAAAATTCATTCTTGTCCCCTCCCAGTGACATAATCTGCTTTTTTTCTTTTAAGGGAAAGAAACAAAATTTTTTTTAAAATTAAAAGAAAAAAAACCCCAATATTTTTTATGTTCTTTTGGGCAATAAATCACAGAGTGACTCCTGAACTACAATGAAACTCATTATAGGAGCATATTGTGATGCTTAACTGGTCTAAAATTGCATGTACCGGATGACTAAGGGCACTAGACAAAGGGCACTAGACTGAAAGAGGGTTGAACAGGACACTGAGCCTGGAGCACTTGGCTAGCTGACATGCAGGGGACAGAATCACATCCTACCAGTGCAAAAAGACTCTCCTTTACAAGTGGCATTTATGGCTTCTTGGCATTTCTTTTGTGCACTTTCAAACTGGCAGCCTTTACAGCAAGGACTGTTCCGGTCACTGGGGAAAGATCAAAATGAAAGAAATCAGTATTAACCAATTTAAAAAAAATAAGTACAAGTGTGACAAAGCCAGAGAAAAAAGATGTTTAGGGGAAAAAAGCTACTTCTTGGAGACCGACTCATTGATTAAATCCTTGCCGTCTCTGCCCTCTCCCACAACCACCTTCCTACACACCCACTCATTCTTCATGTAATAAAGGTAAAATCACATAGAAAGTACAACATATTGAGAGAACACAGGGACCCTTGTATTTATTCAAGGTACTTGGATCATCCTCTTGTAAACTGCTGTGCAACTTAGGACAAGATCTTTCACCCTTTCCTTCCCCAAACATTTCTCCCCCTTCTGTTTGTCCTGAAGGTTTCTTACTTTGTATTCTACATTGTCTTTACTTTCATTGTTCTCACCTAATGCAAAAAGGCCCTTAGTGCAAAAACACTTCTTAAAATGGATGGATTTTCTTGCTTAACAACAAGAGTTGCACAAGCTCTCTAAGGTTACGTGGTGTAGAGCTGAACTACGAAAAAAAAGATTGGACACTGCATTGCAACAAGGCCATGAACATCCCAAAAAGCAACAACAGAACGAGGAGTCATTTAGTGCAGTCACTGTGTTGTCTGCTCAAACACATTTTGCAGCAGTCCAGAAACACCAGTATGCACCAGTGTAAAAAGCCACCTTCCAATACAAACAAAAACTGTATTTGCACAGGAAGCGTGCACAGGAAATTTTTAATGCTTTCTGATTGCCTCAGTTTGCTTAATAATAATGGTAGTAATAACAATGACAATGCAATAATAATTTTCAAGCCCGTGGCTCCTGACACTTCTCGGCAAAAGAGAATGCCATAAAAATTAATGTATGCACACAGAAGCCTTCCATGAAATCTTTTACTATTGCGAGCTCACACATTCAGCCTTAAAGCCAGGAAAGAGGCCTGTGATGCTGCAGGCTGTAGGAGTTTTCAGCCCAGCCCATCATTCTCTCCTGTGTAAAGAGAAGCTGCATCTTATTTCCCCTTACCTGCACTTGGCACCATCTTTCAGTTTACAGTCTGCAGAGCAGCAGGGATCAGCCAGTTGGTACAAGAGGCCAGGATCACATTCCTCCCCTTCATCCACCCTGGAGTTCCCACACACTTTGTTGTTGCGCTCTTTGAAGCACTCCTGGGCCTTGATCTCTATGGTCCTATGGATGGATTTTTTGCTGCAGCTTGAGAACATCTAGAGAGTCACAGGGGAAAAGAGCAGCACTGAGTGTAACTTTCTGTCAACAACTGGCATCTAAGACAGCCCCAGCCTCCCAATGCCTCCGAGTTCTGGCATCCCAGAAAGCAGTTATTCCCTCTATACTGTCAGTTCGATACCTTGGAAAAATTTTAAGATGGGAAAGTAACAGTTGGGTCAGTAATGGACACTGCTACACACTGCAGGGACTCCCCCACACAGTCTGGCTCAGAGCCAACTCCAGCTCTCCCACAGCTTCAGGGCTTCAGCAGCCCCAGGACGGGATGTGCAGCAACAGGCACAGACTGCGCTGCCTCTGGGCGGCAGGGCACAGCCACAGGTCAGACCAGACTGCAGATCACCCCTGGTAATCTGGGTTTCTCATCTGTAGAACAGGCACAATGCCAACTCCACACTGCCAGGGCAAGCTTCCATCACAGTGTTTGGCAGCCCCTCTCCCAACAGCAGCTATGGATCACCCCAACGCTGCGTGGTACTGAAGGTCCTGGACTGGACTCTTGCTGGTGACTTGCTTGTAGCAGCATATGGCCACAGCTAATTACAAACAACTAATTAAAATGCACCTTGACATGCTATGAACTCCAGTGAAACCCGGATTCCAAAGATGAGCTTATCTTGCAGAGAACCCAACTGCATGCAAATGTTTTCTTTGCTAATGGCTAATCCATTACATTCTGGTGGTTTCGAACTACAGAAATCATTAACTACATAGATTTGCCATGAAAGGGTCACTGACCACAGCAAAAACTTTTGTGTTGATGCAAAACTAAACAACTATACCTTGTTGTTTTCATGATCCCCACTGACAGCAATAGGATACATGACATATTTCCCACCCTGGTCTTCAGTGGGGGCACACTCTGGCAGACTGTCAGGATCATGCTCTGCTCCAAAGTTATGTCCAAGTTCATGGGTTGTAACCAGGTCAGCCTCCTTTTTTGGACATGAAAAAAACAATGTTGAAAAAAATTAGTCTGAGCAGTGAAGGACAGAAGATCCCAGCTACTTCCAGGCCACCAGCACCAAGATGGTTGGGAATTTCCTATGAACATTTCTTTGTTTTTAGAAGTGGAGAAATGACAGTAAATAAAATTGTGGTCCTTTTCAAAGTCAAGTTCAAGGACTAGATTTGAACATTAAATCATTTTTAAAGGCAAAATGCTGTCCTAAAATACCAATTTTAACTTGTTTCCAAGGCAGTGCAGATGCTTAAAATATGAAAATTTGTTTTTATATAGCTTTTTGCTTTTATGGAAGGCATAAAAAGCTAAAACAAAACACAACCCAAACACCAGCTACTACGATTACTCAATCTCATTTAACATATCTAGCCATTAGAATTATTTCTTCTAAATGGATGATGACATTAGGAGTGCTGAATAAACTCTGCTACCACATGATTTCTAGGAAAGACACCTACAATCCTGGCCCAACAGGGATGGATTTCCAACCTCATTTATGCAAGACAGGGCTGCCTGTGCTGAGGATCCCAAACCAGCTCTGCTCGCTGAGCACCTTCCACGGCGCCTTCCCCAGCAGGTGGTGTCAAGCTCACAAGGTGACAACCACAAATCAAACTCACACAGAAATAAAGGTAACCACAAGGAGACCAGGCAGTTCTGCAGAGGAACTCACTGCAGCTGCTGTGTGGGCACGGGAAGGACCAAGTGCTGCCATGAGCTGCCCTGGTCTAAGCACGGCTAATGTGGGAGCCAGAGACAGGAGAGCTGCCCAGGCACCCCTCCTGTGCTTCACTGTGTTTCATTTGGAGAAGAGTTTTAAGAAAGTTGTTCTGGTTTGTTTTGTTTTTTTTTTAACCAAAGTGGACACCATGCAGCACTTTCCCTGTGAAACCCATGTGAACCATAGTCCCAAGCCTTAAGCCTGCCACTGGTAAGACAGAAAACTCAACTTCCTTTGTAATCCAAGGCAGAACTCCAGTCTGGAGATTGAACAACAAATGCAAATAGCATGGCAACAGCCAGAGCTCTCCATCAACATCTTCTAACACAAAGCTTTACTGTCTTTTTTCCCTATCTTCTTGACAGTTTCAGTGCCAAGTTTTAGCCCACACACCAATTATAAATTCCCATTATAATCACACAACAGAAAAGCACAGCTGAGAAGCCAGCACAAGTCAGCAAAAGCAAAATATGCCCAACTGCAAAGATTTAATAGATGCAGACACAGGCACTGCTCTGGTGTCTTTACAAGTGAGACAAAGCTCATATTCAGGCTTTCAAAGCTCATTTGTGTATTTACTATCTCATAAAGTATGGAAAAAAATTCAAAAAGCGTCAACTTACATTAAGCTTAGTATTAGCACTAATAAGCCCTGTTTACTATACTGTTCTCTGCTCTAGTGACTCAGGACACACAAAAATCAGGTGAAGGAATTTCATTAAAAGGCTCAAACTAAACCTCCTACTTTGCCTGCTTGTTCTGTTTGAGGGTTTGATTTGTTAAGAGTTTTGTTTTTGTTTGGGAATCTTTTGTTAAAGCCAAATACATTTAAATTCATCTTTAGACATCAAAAACTTCTTTATAACTAGAAAACTACAGCTCCTAAGAGACATTAGCTGTTTCCTCATTCCTGTTTCACAGTGAATTCCATTTTCAGTTCCATTCAGTCCTGACTCCCCTTGTCAGCTACAACAAAAAAGATGGTTTTTGTTTTATCATCTATACGCTTGTACCCAGAGATCTGACTCAAATGGAAAGCCAGCAGCTCTTTCTGAGAGAGCACAGAAACTTGTCACAATCCCACAGCACACATCACCAGCACACACACACGAGGAGGATACTCTCCTACCTTTGTGAGGATGGTCTTCCCATAGTTCTTGGTGCTGGTCAAGCCACTGTTCAGATAGATATCCTTCTTTGCAATTTGACTGTAATAAGCTACAAAAGTGAGAAATAAATTAAAATTGAGAAACATTCTTCTTGTATTTTGGGGAAAGAGGGATACTTGTCTGGGAAAATGAACAGCTTTATTGTTCTCACAGGCCCACTAGTGAGACCCTGCCTCTTGCCAGTTTTTGGAGCTGGGAATCTTTCAAGCACAGCTCCAACAGCTCATGTATTGCAGTAAAGGCAAAACCAGCAGAAATTTCCAAGACAACAGCATCTGCCATTCCAGAACCACTGCTGTATGTGTCCACACAAAGCAGCCCTTAGAACAGGGATTTTCTATACAGCTTCTTCACACCAGATAGCTTAGTGACTTTGTTCAGTGACTTTTATCCTTCCCGCTTTTGCCAGCTCCAGCCAAAAAAATGGCCATCCCTTCTACATAAAAAAACTACTAGAGTCTATACAAATAACACAACATACTCCATGAAAGCTGGAGAAAAGAATTAAACGTGAATAACAAAAACTAGCTTCTAACCCACAACTGGGACAGAAGAAAAAGAAGCCTTGCCTTTAGGACAAATGCCACCATGGCTGTTAGGTCTGGGAGAGCCAACGTAAGCCAGTCCAAGCGTTCCCATGTCAAAATCTTGATACGTGAAGAGATGAGCAAGGCACACGTGAGCTGCTTTCTCAGCAATATCGAAGCTAAATTGCTTGAGAAAAAACCAAACCAAATCTCTGTTAGCTTACAGTGCATGTTAGAAGTCTACAGATAATAACATTTATTGAATGTGTCAGACAAGTACCTCCTAGATCTGGTTAAGTCAGAAAACAGCAGCTGTTCAGCCATCCTAGAGAGCTGCAGGAAATTAAACTAATGCCCAAGTACACTGTACACATTCATTTACATAACCTGTCTATTCATTTTCCCTTTTCACAGGGAGGACAAAGCCAAGTACAATAACTTGATGAAGGTCACAAGGCAGCCAGTCTCAGGGCCAGACATATCAGGACTGCCTTTCTGACTCAGACCACATTAATAAGACTAATTGATGTCTGCTTTGTAATTATGCAAGGGAGCCCTTTACCAAGGGCTACAGGGCACAGCAGCTGGTTTGACTTTGTGTGACATCTACACGTCATGCAGAGGGAGCAGAGGACTTTCACCCATTACTACAGAGCAGCCTATGAATGAGTAATTCTCTGTAAGGGGCATGATTTTTAAAGGCTTACAACCTACCTCTAGCAGCATTTTCACATCCCAGGCATCTTTCTTGTCATCTGGGTAACTTCTTGCCATATTGTAATGCTTTTCTCCAGGTTTTACAGGATTTGGTTCATTGTGGATGATAATCTACATTTCAAAAAGGGCAACAATAATGAAGAGGAATTTTGGTCAATTTTACAGCTACAGAAAAGGTTTAGATGTAATTTTAAATGTCTCAATAGATCTGTAAGGAGAAAAATTCAGACTCAACATGATTCTAATATTAACTTTCCAGTCTCTGCTAGTTAATTACACCAACTAAATCATAAGTAACTACATTGTAAGTAACCCTTTTACAGGATAACATCAGAAATTTTCACTGTAAAATTCTGCTTTGAGATGCATTTTACTTTTAGAAAAACCCCAAACAAATACAACCAGTATAAATAACACCAAATTATTTCAGAGTTCCAGCTAACCAAAATGTACATTAAAGGACTGCTACTTTCCCAGTAACCCCGAATTAGTTCGTGTTCTCTACCCTTCCTGCCCAAGTAATGCTCCTTCTTTATTCCTGCAGATCTTTTCCTAGCAAAGGGGCAGCTGGCTTGTACAATTAGTTTCCATGTCCCACATCACAGCTCTTGCAGTATGCTGAGCTGATGGATTCCTCCTGTTTTTAATGCCGTTTTCCAGATTTCTGTGCACTAACTTTGAGACACCATCACAGAAATTGAAGTCACTACAACCCGGTGTCCATATACAAGCCTCTACACTAGCATGATGTCTAAGAGAGCCATTAAAGCTCTTCAGGCAAGATTTGTGTGTTTTTACCTGTGTTTGAGGCACACTCAGGCTTTGTAAGCCAAGCACTAGCGACAGAAATATGAAGTAAATACATAAGAGTATGTCTGACAGAAACAAAACTTGCTCATATTCAGGAAAAAAAAAGTACTTTTGAAAATTCACATCTCAAATACTACAAGGAACTGAAAACGGGCATCATGTGTCAGATCATTAATGCTGGCAAGATGCTATTTCTGAGTGCTCCTGGCTTGAGTTAATAACGTAGGATTTTATTATTTTAGCTCTAACCCAGACAAAATAATCAGAAACCCTGCTATTTAAACCACGTTCCTTTAACTTGGAAACCCTCTGCAGAGTCCAGTGAATACCTGCTCTATCTGTATGCCGTACCCATTGAAGGTTCCATCGTCCCAGGAAGTGTTTCGGTAGATGTCATCTACTCTGTCTATCAATTCAATCTGTGTAGAAGAGAAAAACAAGTTACCCAGTTGAGCTTTCATGGAGCAAAAGACACTCAGAGAAACTGCAACACACTTACCTAGAAACAGTGGCTTGAATTAAAACTGAACCTCGCATAAGGTAACAAGACAAAGTCCCTGGATCCAAGTACTGTTGGTTTTGCATTAGTATTATGCAATATACTTGAAATTTTACCATCATAAAAAAGTAGCACAAACTTTTCCATTTATCACTTTTGTTTGTGTAGTGGAAGAGCAGTAATATTAAGAACACGACATTTTGGGAAACACTTCGTTCAAACACTGATTTTCCAGATTTCTTTGAGGGGAAGGGCAGAGGAGGGAGCTGTTTTTACTGCTTTGTTTTAGCATGGTGCTTAACTAGTTTAACTGACCCCCCAGGCTTGCTTCCCTCACTCAGCCAGAAACCTATTATTTTCCTCATTATGGTTCAAGCACAAGGTTCCAGAAAGTCTCTTGTCAGTGCTCACAATCAATACCTCCCTTTTCAAGCTGTTCTCTTAAAAAAACACCTTCTACTAAATATAAACCACCAAACTTGCTGAGAATGAGAAGTGACATTCAGAGCCACTCAATAATAGTTTATGCTTTAGTTTTCCAATCACTGTGTCGTTAACAGTACCCATCCACCCAGGAAACACAACAGGGGTCAGCCTCAGCACATGTCAGATGCTGAGATAAGAGCACCTCTGCAAACACACCAAATGAGGCCCCCTTACCTGAAGAATGTAAAAGCAGTTCTGGGGACAGAAAGGTCAAAAAGCCAGCAAAAGTGGAACAGTGATTAGCATTTCAAAGAGTCAAGCTCAGAAAGAGACTTTTGACAAACAACAGGCCTCCAAACCCGTTTCCATTTGGTTTTGTCTCCAGTCCCCAAATGCTCATACTCTCCACTTCTGCTGAAAGGCTGTGGGTAGGCCTTGTTCTAGTTCACAAAAACCTGTCACAACCCCAGTGACTTGGCTGGGCCACTGAGCAATTGGTACACACGATGGAGCCCTGCTTTCCTGAGGATGGCTGAACACCTGCCTGCTGATGGGAAGCAGTTAATTCCCTTGTTTTGCTTTGCTGCTGTGAACAGCTTTTGCTATTAAACTGTTTCTACCTCAACCTACAAGTTATCTTCTCACCTTTACCCTTCTGATTCTTTCCCCATGCCATCTGTGAGGAGAGAGCAAGTGGCTGCCTGAGGCTGAGCTGCCTGCTGGGGTTAATCCACAACACCAATGTACAACCGAACAAGTTGTTTACTGGGCCTGCTTCTAATTTTATTGTTCTGGACAGAGAATCCTGAAAGAATTTGGAAAAGAAGATCTGTATGAGTTGCTTTAACCTCATTAAATATGCTAGAACTTTAAAGATGCTCATTTGCCGTGGATTTCAAAATCCAGGAGACTCTAGAGCTCTGACTGAGAAAAGAGAAGTGCCTGGGAAGAAAATGGCATAGCCAACAGAAGTATATGAAAGGAAGGTATTTGCTTTTAAGTGAAATTTGAAGACTACTGAGCTACATTAGCTTCATTGTAAAATATTTTTCAAGCATGATTTAGCACTTTCCCATGTAAAAGCTGTGCGTACAAAACTAGTATAAGCTGTATGTTGTTTTAACTACTGCATCACTGTGTTTTCCTGCATCTATTCCAGCAAATTTTAATAGGGTACATTTACTTACCAAATAGTTTATAGTGGTGCTCTCTTCCCCACGGCCCATGTACTTGAAGAAACGATGGTCTGCCACTACCAACATCTTGCACGTGTTTTTGGAGTTCTCTGGAATGGCTCTTTTCTTCCGATGGGTGCTTTCTAAAGTAAACATTTCAAATGAACACTCAATACTTCTACCACTGATGAGTCTATTGTTCTTATTTAAGACCTGAATGTGAGTGTCGGTGGGGTCCTGGGAGGAGAATGGGGATGTTTAGTTTTAGTTTGGGGCTTCTTTTTTTTAATAGCTGTTCTTAAATTTTGTCTTCCTAACAGTCTTCAAACTTACTGTAAGGAAAAGAAAGCATAGCAATGAAACTGAGTTATTCATCAGATTTACCTATGGAACTTCTATGGTCATCACCACAGCCTTAACACCTCTCCTCTCCTGTTCCTAGTCATTACTCCAACTTTGGTGACATACCAAAGGACAGAGGAAAGAGGGACCAAAAACTCCCAAAAACCCATCATAACTCAAGATGGATTCCTTGAGGGACCATGGAGGCCAAACAGGTCCTGCTGCACAGTGCACAGAAGTACAAAGTTGTTTTAACAGGCATGAGGAGTGCTGCTTCCCCCCTCCATCCCCACAGTGAACTGAAAGAGTTAATTTGTTTCAAAGATGCTACTCTCCCAAGGTATGGACACTCACCTTCATTTTGCTCCCTGTCTTCCAGTCCTTTTGGCAACAGTTCATCCTCACTCAGCTTTAAATAACCACACACTTTGGGGGACTGCAATCTTGAGAAATCTTTGATATCCTCAGATCTGTAGACCAGCAGTCTTTCATCTTCCACATCATCTACAAATCTCCACAGTGGCTGACAGCATAAGGAGAAGTTAGGAACATAGTGAATGCAAAGTCTAGGTAAGTAAAAAACTTCATGTATGTACCATCAAATCTCCACAGCTTTCTGTGTACACATACAAATGCACAAATACACTTCACCCACAGCAACAAAGCTACTGATAAAATGACATCCCCAAGAAAGCCAACTGAAGTCAACTCTGTCACACTACATGGGAATCCAAAAGTCTGAGAGCATCTTAACAGAGTAGTAGCAGCTACCTGATAAAGCCATGGGAGAGAACTTTTCTTCCCCTCAGATTCAGAGCAAGCTGAAGAAGCTTCTCAGGTTCCTCTCCTCACCTCTGTAACAGCAGGGAGCCAGGAGGAGATCTTTAACTGTGCTAACAAATGCACTGACCAGAAGCACAGGAGGTGGCAGGTAACAGAGAGCCTTTAAACACACAGCAGAATGTGGGCTCTTCGATGTTCAACAGCTACCCTAGTCACTCATAAGCATGAAAATTTCTCCAAAGCCAAAGAAGACCATGAAATCTCAAGGAAAGACACCAATTCCCACAGCAGATGCGTACAAACCACCTTCTACTTTACTGACAAGTCCTGTTACTATCTGAATGTTAAAGTTACAGCAACACCACCAAATACAGCAGGGACAGGGCCAGTTCTTTGGCCAAAGCCAAGCAGCACAGACTGCCTGCATCCACAGCATCGAGCACCTGGCTCTGGGTCTCCTCTGGTCCTTAGGCAGTGCTCTTGCAACTTCAGCCAGCCATTATTTAGCACGCTCTGCTTTCGCTTCACAGCAAAATGGTCCTAAAACATGAAGGCTGTACCACGCCAGCAGCACGAAAGTGAGGGCTTCTCACACTAAGGCAAGGTGTGAGAGCAACAGTGGTTTACACAAAGGCCCACAGCCTTTCCAAACAGTACACAACTACCTTGAAAGCAAAGGCAGGAAATGGCAGAGCAGCTTTGTCCATGCTGCCTTTGGGGAACAGACTCAGGCATGCTCCCTCTGTGACTGCGCAAGGGAATAGTCTCATCTGGGGCTGGTTAGTGGCCACAGCTGACCTGGGGACACCACCAGCGAGGCAGCGAGGGCAAGCCAAAGGCTACACACTGTTGCCTGCCTGCAGCTGCACAGACTCAGCCAGCCAGGAGCAGGGGCTTGGCTGCACGGAGAGCCAAGGCACACCCCCACTGCTCTGCACCACATACACAAAAATGTTTTACATCACAACCAAACAGCCACTGTATGTTCCTAATGTAAAACACAAGAACAGTGATTTGGGCATTTTGATCACAGTTTTATACTTTAACATGGTTAGATTTCTCAGCTTTACCCATAATTCTGTATAACCTTGGGTTTGGAGACAATTACAACATCCGTATAACACTCAGCCATAATTACTGTTATTCAGCCATTCTAATACTGCTTGTGTCTGGAAATATACTGCACTGAACAACTCATTATGACAGTCTCTAATTATATATTTGTTGAATACGGTTTTTTTTAACCAAGAATTCAAAATAACACAAGCAATGAAAATGGTGAAAAACAAGGGAGTAAGGAAAAATAACCAGATTTTCAGATAAAATATCAGATTTTCAATGAAGCTCTAAGAATGGGAAAACTTCCAAGACGTAACAAAGTCAGTTTTAAAAAGCTTCACAGACATTGACTCTGTTTAGACTGCCACAGTTTGTTAGAGGCCACGATCACCACCAATTACTAACATTATCCATTTCTGTTTCTGAAACCCTTTCCTGTTTAATATATACCTTCTTCCTGATGTATCTAAAACATGCAACTGTCAGAGAATGTCACTTGCTAATAAAAGTCAACACTTGCAAGCCAAACTGGTTTCGTATTTCTCTCCCTCCTTCCCACTCACCCTAAAACAAACACCACCACCAAATCTAGTTTGAGCTATAGAAGTGTCAACACAACTAACTAGGAAGAGGAATGCCCACAGGAAAAGAAGGTGATTGTCTGGATACAGCTTTCCACAGCAAAGCGTACCTCGATATTGTATTCTTCTCCATCAGTATTGATTCGCACTGTAAAATCTTCATCCCCAATATGTGCCACAACCTTGGAATTATGCTCTCCTTTAACATAAGCATGGAAGAATTAAATTAATTCAGCTGTTTGCACGTGCTCCTGCACATACACAGTTTGTTGGGGGTTTTTAATTGTTTCTAAACTTCACGACAAATTAATTACCTTTTTCGGTCTCTGTACTGTTCAATTTAAAGAAAAAAAGAAATTAATCAGCACTTCCCCCAAATCTTAATTTCCCAATAGTCACAGTCAACAAGACTCAGGTTTAACAAATAATTTTGCAGAAAGTATTGAGATGGCTCTGGGGATTAGTAATGGGACACACAATATTTCTGCCAACAAAAGCAGCGTGCATCTAATGCAATTTCACGGCGTCAGCCTGCATTCCAGTGGAAAAGTCTCACCACATCACAAAGGCAACACAGAAATCAAAACAACTTAGCAGAAGCATTAGTATGGCCTGAAAGTGGAGCATTACTTTTCTTACAGAAAAGTAATCTGCAAAGAACTATCTTTAAGTCTTTTAATTGAACAGTCTGGGCATCAGTGCATCATCTCTACCTCAGCTTTGTGTTCTGGGGCAAGGAACATTCAAGTCCCACATTCCAGCTGGAATTAAAGCTACCATCAGCACATAAAAAAAATAGTAATTTGCAAGCCACTGCTGAAGTAAATCATACCTTTGTGTTCTGCCAAACTAAACACAAGAATCCTATCTTAGGAGCTTGATGCAATAAACCCTAGCACCCACCAAACCTAAAAAAATCCCCAAACACACCACAAAAACAAAACCAGAAAACCCAAGGGGATAAGAATTACGTTTATTTCTTCATCCTAACCATAGCTGATGAAAATGAGGGAAATACATCATTTACTCTGCCCAAGAGATTCGAGCAAAGCTGTGGTTTCTCAGCATTGACCCATAGTCTACTTCATACTAACCAACGACATGTCCGGTGAAAAAGTCTTGCCATTGAACATGATACTCCTTTTCCTTGCCTTCACCATCCACAATTAATGCTTGAAATTTTTCTGAAAAGTGTTCAGCAGTTGCAGTTAAGTATAATTTAAAGTGCCTGTAAAAGAATTTACTTAAATTTATTTTTAAGTAAAGTACACACATAACAAATACATTAAATCTCCATTTTACTGAGGGTCCAAAAGAAGTTAAAAAGCATTAATTCTGATGAGCAGGCTACAAAAACATATACTGTGTAATTGATAACTGTAAATATTTTAAGAGTCACAGATGTTTAATTTTTAAAAAAGTAAAAAAAAGTTAACTCCAAAATCAAAAACAGTCAGAGTCTGCTCATGATGTGCCTTCTTCATTTACAGTCAAGCAAAACCAGTTACTGGTAACTATTTAAAAAAAAAACAGACCAAGCAATTTCTTCATCTATTTTAAATAAAATTATCCTAAAGTTCTTACTTTCTAACAGAATACAGGCAAAAGACCATAAACAGAAATCTGAACTCTGTATATTTTTTACAATATATTGCCACAAAAACTAAACACTATCCCAAGAAGTAAGCTGATAAGCTTCTCTAGAAGAAGCCTCATGGGCTCTTGGTTTATGTGGACTTTAGGTCAAAGATTTTTGGCACACTCCTCTGCAATTATTCTGTAATCATCACTGGCAGCATTGCAACCTCACCCTAAAGCCAGTGTGCATGAGGCAGTGCAAAATAGGGACAGTCAGACATCTGATCCCATTAACCTTTCATAATTGACCCTCCAAACTTAAAAACTGCCCTTCCAAACATTCAGAGATTCAAAAATTATGCATAACTTGCATGACAGTTGAAGATGACAGAGGGGAGGGCACATGAGAACACAGAAGACGATGTTAGATGAACAAAAATCTATCTACATTTGTTAATACAATGTGTTATTCTCACCCTGTTCCCCATTTCAGATTCACATATAATGTGAATTATATGTGAATATAATGTGAACACACAATTCATAACTCAAATACCTGCAAGGCACTTTTCTGACTCTCAGAATAAAATCCCGGCAACCTTCATGCCTGCTCCCTTCTACTTCTCCTTCCCCTTTCACCTGAGCTTTTATTTCCCATCTTATAACAAAAACCAAAAAACTAAACCAAACCAAACAAACAAAAGATTAAAATATGTATTTTATTTAATGGGACATTTCTACTCAGTAGGAAAAGGATTAAACCTCCATGGAAATAAATACAGTAAATCTCTTGGGCAACACACCACACACACTACCCAAACCGAAGGCTGAGATTTACAAGAACCAGAGGACAGTCAAGAAGTATTGACAACATTGCCAGATGAGGTGTAAGTGGGATCCAACCCGATCAGTGGAAGTAATCTACATGAAACTAAACCTAAGAATAAGAAATCCTAAATTACTGCCACTTCAGCCATCAGAGCAATAAAATATAACTTATTTTCTGCTTTCCTCTGAGCCTCTCTGAAGTCATATAACCACGCAGATCACTAACCCAGAAGAACCGGCCAGTCATGACAGAAAACAAGACAACAATTTCTGGGTATGAAACTGCATATTATTCATCACAAACTGAAGGAAAATATTATGCTCTTTCATTGCTGATGATCTAATTACCTTTGCAGGGCTGAAAAACTTAAGAGCCTCTCTACGTGTGTCTCAGGCTGGAGGTCCCTCTTCTTCAGTGAGTGTTGCTGGATGCTAGACAGAGAGAGGATGTCGTAGTCTGAAAGCATGGACTCAACTGTGTCTGGAAGACCAACAAGGAAAGTTTTAGTTTCAAAAGACTTTCTTTCCAAATGCACACATAAAAAAGGAGCAAACCAGAGCCTCCCATTTCAACAGCAAGACCACACTTTGCTCTAATTTTAGGATAACTATTTTACATTTCTGTAGAGATCATTTTGCATAGGCAAGTAGAAATCACAGAATGTGACAAGACACAATCTGAGAGAGACAAACAGAGTTTGCTTCACTTTTTCTGCAATTTCTAAGCAACCAACTCATCATTTTTACTGCCATACCAATGCAGAACTAATGTCCTCCCTGGCTGCCCCCCAGAAACTAAATGGGGAGAATGTCCCCCTTTCTCTGGAGTGAATTACTCTCCTCATCTGCTGGTCCACACATGAGTGTGAGGAAGAAAATAGTTTAACCCAAGGAGACTTATACCAAATTAATTGCAGACTGGGACTGCATTGGGCCTTTCTGCCCAACAGTAGCTAGAAAACAGGTATCTGCAAAGCACAATAAGAACTAATAAAGCAACTCATGTGAGATACTCTGGTTTCCCAATACCTTATCATCATGCAAAACTCATTTTCCTACTCAGAACACGAAAACCTGTTCAGAGAAAGGAGACCAAGTGCCTGAATTCCTATGGGAGCAGTACACAAATTACAAATTCAGGTCAATATTCTGCAGATGTTTCCACCATTAACAAGTGCACGACAGCTGCCAACAGTGTTTGGCTCTTGCTGATAAAGCCTCCTGCTACTTCATAAGGCATTCCTTCACCATAGCACCCATCCACACTCTTCCTTCTCTGGAGCACTCACCCGACAACCACCTTGGCTTCCAGCAGCACTGAGAGACTCAGTTGCTATTTACAACCTTAACCAGAGGCTCTTATTCCCACATCACCGTTCTCCTTCTCAGACAGAGGTGTTCACTCTTCAGTGCACCAAATGAGGATTCAGATGTGTTTTACAAGAGACAGAAGTGCTTTAATAAAGACATTCTTTATTTTAAAAATTCCCTGTTTCTTTCCCCTCCATTTCCAGCTATGCTTCTAAACCAGACCTGATAGCTACCAAAGAGGGTTTTGTTAAGGAAGATGGCATTCCTTCAGAGCCCCTGGTCACTAGTTACACCCCTCAGCAAACACCTCATGTGTTTTATTGGACTTTTAAAGTAAAGCAGCACCACTAATAAGCCATTTTACTGGCCCTTGTGCAACAAACCGAGATTGCCAACTTGAAATCTAGATGAGTATAGCTCTTGAAATAATATGGGTTTTTTAAACTTGACACTCAGTACTGTAATTTATCCCCAAATCCATGCCTCCAAAGCCCAGGAAAGCTTTGAGAACATGTGCACTGATCAGGGCAAGGGAAGCACTTTGCTTTTCCTTTTGCGAGGGGGTGGGTGGAGAGAATTAACCAGCAGTGTACAGGCACATGCATCCTTGTGTACACTGAAGTGAGGAAAGCACAGAAGCAAAGATGACCCTCACAGCCCTCCTGGCCCTGCACCAGACCCACTTACAGAGCGAGGGACAGGCGACACGGCTGCTTTCTTGGGCAGCACAAACCACTGAGCAGCAGTTCCCAGGCTTCTCCCTCCCCAACTGCTCCTCCCCAGCCCTTGAGCAACACAGGAAGGGCAGTGCAGTTGCAATTTCCTGATTTCTGTTTACAACCCACAGGTCGAGAGCACCTGCAATCAGTTGCCATGTGTTTCGGGTTATATGCAAAGACAAGTTTCTATCACCATATTTTCTGTTGTGGGGATTTTCCCCATATGTGCCCCACTGCTGCATGTCAGTCAGGGCCTTCATCCTCAGCTTGCCATGTGCTGCAGAGCTGGTTCACTAGAGCCATGCAGTGAGAAAATGCCTAACTTCCTCCTCCAAATAGCCCTTTTTTGATTAAAAAGTCTGTTCTAATTAATTGCTTTTGGTCTGGCACCTGCTGTCATCCAGAACCACCTAGGAAGGGGGTAGGAACAGGCAGGGAAATCAGTTCTGAAAATACCCATCTCATTAAACTGCCTAGTTCTGAATTCTTTTAATCAAACTCGAGATTCTCTCACCACACTCAGTTAGAGCTGACCCCTCAGTAAAAGTGAATGTTGATACGCAGAATATCCAACATTGGTTTATGATACAGACCAAGCATGTGTTACACGGGGCAGGAAACAAGAGGTGTGGTACCACTGCCGCGCTGTTGGGGGACTTGCCAAGCACAAGGTCTGCCCAAGAGGCACAACCCCAGCTATAAAACACTACTGTCCTTTTGCACCTCTGCCTGTGAAGTACAGACCAGAACCAAAAGAAAGCCATGCCAAAGAGCAAGCTGCAGTTGCCACTATGGCCAGACAAAATGTCTCAGTTTCATGGCAAGAGAACTCTACTAAAAGAAGAACTCTACTAAGAGAAGTCTACTAAAAAAATCAGGCTTTTTTATTTGGTAGGCAAGTCCTGCTCCACCTTAATATACACAAACACCCTTCTGGAAACGCCTCACAGAGACACAGGAAGGGTAGTAAGAACAAGACCTAAAAAGTTCATGAAGATGAGTAAGATGATTCTATTGAAGTAACAAATGAAACACAGGGCACTCCCAGTTCCTGTAACCCTGAAACAAGAGTGCACTTGTTCATATTTCCTCTTACCCTTCCTATACTTGTTTGCTTTTAATTTTACTTACAACATAAGTAGAGGCTTAAGACATGCTGCTCCCAGACATAATCTGTTATCTAATTATGGTATCAGACAGATGTGGAAAAAATATATTGGTAATACACTCAAACCAAAATTTTTCTGTAAAATGTTCATATTGCGAAAATGAATCCATGTTCATGGCTTACTGAAAATAAAAGATGAATTGTCATTATTTTAAACAAAACACAGAACTGTACAGAGTCCAACTGTACAGCAGTCTGTGGATGGGAGCCATAGAAAGCATATACTTAACTTTTTATTCAAGTTTAAAAATCTTTCTGGTATTCCTTCCTCATTATCTTCATTATGGTCCAAGAGTAATTTCCCACGGGCTTTAACAGACCTGCGCTTAGTTTTCCCAAATCACTTTTTTGCGGTTTCTTCCCTTCCACACCCTCCTAGATTTCTGCATTCCTGTCTTTTTAGGAAACACCTTAACTGCATCCTGATATGCCAAGTATTTATTTATTGTCACCAGCCTTCACGTCACGGTACCTTCTTTCCCGGAGGGAAACCTCCCAAGAACATACAGATCCTGAGTTTGTAAGAGAAACGGGGAAAGAACGTTGGTGACAAAGACGGTATCCCAAAACTCTCAAGAAGAAATCCACAGCAGTGATCCTCCTCTACCCCCAGCTTTGAACTCACCAACTCTTAACTCTTTTTTTCACCTTGTTTCTTGGCTACAAGCCTCCTGGCACTAGACTTTGAGACTTAATGCAGGAAAATGTCTTTAATAAACTCTGCTCCAGCACCAAAGAGCTCAAGAATGCACTGGGCAACAGCTTTACCCCCTGAGCTGGAGGCCACTGCATGTATTTCAAAAGAAGAAGTTTCTCTTTCAGTGCTCAGCTAGCAATTCAAATACCAATGTCACCCTTCTCCAACCAGCTTGGCTTTCATAAGTACAACAGTAAATTCCCATGATCTCATGCCACATCTATTGCCCGGAAACCAACAAGTAAATGTGGCAAGTCAGCCATTTCATAAGCATTCTTTTGCACTGCATTATTTATGGAAAGGTTAAGCTTATCTACAAGCATGAAGTTTGAACCCAGAAGATGTAATTAATATTTTTTAAAATTCTCTTCAAAATTATCCCATGATAGAAAATGTCCCTACCTAAAACTCAAGATCCAACATTAAAAACATATTACTTTTGGGATTTAAAAAATACCACTAGATAATCAGTGGGGTTTGCAGGAATGGTTGCAGTTATTTCTCCAATCATCACCAAGGGAATAAAAGCAGAAATAATTTTTCTGTCAAAGGCAGAATGGGACTACAAGCCTACAGGGAACAGTTCTAGAACAAGCACTGCAAACACACTCAGGAAGGATTTTGCAGTGGGACTGTTAAATCAGTGCCATCTTCAAGACTGAAAAAAGGCTCCAGACTGTATTTCATGTGGCACTCATCGACTACATCTGGGTTCTGATCTCAAGCTGATTTCCAGTGAGTATCAAATACCTATCAAAACTTATGAGCAGTTGACTAGAAAAAATTTTTCTCATTCAGCTGAGGAGTGACTGAATAGTTGAAGGGCTTAATATTCTTTATTGTTACTATTTAGTTTTATATGCTCTTCTTAGTGCATTTAAATATTTTAATTAAAGTAACCAAATACAGTAACTTGAAATATAATTCAGAGTCTCAGAATTTAGATGAAACACAGATTGTAGTCTTTCCAACCTGAACCACAAGAGCTAAAGCAGGTCTCCATCACCCTACATAAAACAGCTGCCCCTGTGTTAGTGGTAACAGCCGCTCACTGGCTGCCATACAGCCGGACTGTTCGGCTGCAGCACCAGCCCAGGGAGTGCTAATGGAGAAGGCAAATATATTCGTATTTCAACTGGGCACACAAACGATCTGTGCCAGGCAGGAGGTGATGCAGTCATGCCTAAATGTTTGTGGGTACCTTCTCTGAACAGCTTATGCTGCTTTTAGGAGGCTGTTGATGAAGAGGACGCATTGAGAAGGTTCATCGTGGGAAAGCTGTTCTGTAACAGCTCCTTGCACGTGCTGTTACACAGTACATCTGGTACAGAGCCATTGCCAGAGACACAATACAAAGTGAATTGAAACACTTACCCCACACAAAACAGCCCATGCTTTTAACAGTTTAGGTAAGTCATGTTTACTTGTTTCCACTGAAGAGTGATTGCTGTTTTGCTCATCAAGAACATGTAAACAGAAGAACTTGTGTGAGAAACAAGTTCAAAGCAAGAACCAAATACATGTCAGAGTTCTAATAAACCGTAACAAGATAAAGGTTTACACTCTGTTTGAGCACATTTCTGGACCAACCTGTTGGTAAGAATGGCCAGCCACGTCAGCACTGCTGAACATTTGAGAAGGCATGTTTTTGACTCGATCCCAGCTGCACCAAACTTGTTAAACCACGTGAGAAAACAAGGTGCCCAAACTCACTCAGTCAGCAGCAGACGAAGCCTCGGGGTACGGTTACCCAGCCCTCAGCTGGGAGGGCAGGGATGCTGGTGCTTTATTGTCCGCCAGCTACTCCACAGGGCACTTCACCTGCACTTACACTGGGCAACTACTCTCTCCTTATCACACATTCAGACGTGCCGGTGATGGATATCATGGAAAAGCTAACAGCTTACTAAATACCCTTTAGCTCATCTAGGGAAAAACTTGTTCATGTAGCTGCACCTTTATACCACCCCAAAGTTTCTTCCCCACAGTAAAATAAACATCTGTTTCTGGGCAGTGGGAGTATTTCCTTAAGGATGCAAATTCTGCTTAGCAGAAGCTGTACCGATAATTTTCTGGTGGTTTTGAACACAGCTGAATATCCACAATGGCTCCTACACCTTACCTCACACACTTCCAACCTTGCAAATTATCTTATGTCATGAATCATGTTTTAAATAAGGACAAGTGAGGAACAAAACTTACACTAATGGACCTACTTGATTTAATAACAGTCAGTCCTATTAATGACAACAGGCCACTTTTCGAAGGAAAAAAAAAGCAACATCCTGCCAAATATTGGCATTATAGAAAATAAGGATGTCCACTGAATCAACATACTCAAAGTGAAACAAGTGCAATACCGTCACTCCATCTTACACCAGAACAGCATCATATGACTCGATGCTCAAAAAAACCCAATGCAACCCACCCCCGAATCACATGCTTTCATACATCCTGCAGAGAGGAACTGCTCAGTCTCAGGATGCAGTGTTCCTTGGAAACAGATCATTTGTCTAGCTCTCAAAAAACTACAAGCCTCACGACTGTACAAAGATGCCACATCACAAAATCCTGCTGTGTCACCAAGTAAGTGTGAGTGGAGCTGATTCTAGGTAGACACAAATTACTGTCTAGACTACGCTTGTGAGACCAACCCCTTCACTTCTGACTGCATTTCTTCTCCTTGTGGATACAAATTTGGACTCATTCACAAATGATCTTCCAAAATTCAAGGCACATCACAGGTACTGAGGGCTAGAACGTTACTATTTCAGTAACAATCTGAAAAGATGAGAAAGGAAACCAAGGGATATCACGTTCTTGTTCAACACCTCAGTAATTATGGATCAACATCTACTGGGTGGCACCTGCAGGTGCCTCCCTTCATAACAGAGCCCTCTTGCCTTCCCACTTCCCAGTCCATGAGCCTACATAGGTTAAAAAGGCAAATATCAAGGAGGGAAGGAAGTACAAATAATGCACATTAAGACAGTACAGGAAGACAGGGATGGATATTGTAAAGAGATGCAGGACACAAGTGACAAAGATGGGCAGTACTATCACATGTATCTGCAAGAATAAAAGACATCAGGAAGACCATCAGACCCATTTGAGAGGGTTGCAGGACATCCCCAAAACAGGTAAGTTCATGGGTTGCACATGAAAATCATAGAAAAAGACAGCAGGATGAACTGCTCTTCATTAAAGAAACCTGGCTCTTGGTTTCACAGCAAAGCACTTCCCATCATCAGTCTGGCAAACAGGCAAACTCAGACTCCTACAGTTTACAAAAAAGCTGGGGGGGGAAATTCAACCTGTTTATAACAGAGGTTAAACATAAACTTCTATCTCAAAGACAAATCTCTGCTGACTACTAAACACACAATTAAATCCTAATGTGAAGTCAGAGTGCCAGAGTGTTAGAGTATGGCTGGCTGTGCTTCCTCACTTGGCCCTCCTGCCAGCCACAGAGCTGAAATCCACGCTGGGGCTTCTGCACATGCACACAAAAATTCCAGAGTTGCAGAAGCATGAAACTGAGATGAGTCACTGCTGCTATCAGCAATGTACAGCAGCAGTGAAGTTGTCAGTTTTTACCGTGGGGGGAAAATTAAACCACCCCAGACCTTAAATGCAATCAGGAATTTTACTTCTTGTCTGCTTAAAGGTCAGAACAAATTGGCACTACTGAAAACCAAACTCATGCTGAGAACTGGATTATGTTCCCATTACAAAAATCTTGCAACAGTTAAAGGTAACTCTTATTAATTAGAATTTAATGTAGCACTGACATTCTTGTTTTTGTTGACCTTAAGTACTTCCCGCAGAAATTACACTTCCATCACTTTTTTCAGTTGGAAATGGAAACACTGACCTATACATATGAACAAGTGGAAACAAACCTGAGAAAAGTACTTGAAAACCTTGATATTAAGTAACTTCATGGAAAAGATTGCTAATCCACAACACAAAAATAATACTGATAATTTGCATTCAGTAAGGCCATGTCTACACCAAGCAGTTGCTGTTTATACTGAGACAAAGACACTGCATCAACGAATTCCCGCAATGATTTGAAATAATCCCGCCACATCCTGGGCAGGGATCACATGCTGAGGGATTGTGTGTCCTTGAATTCTCCACCATGTGATGCATGGTGAGAAACACTCCCAACCCCCAGCTTTTGGGGACCTACTGCAAAACCAGCTCCATCTAAAACAGTAGTCTTGCTTCAGAGGGTGTCCAAACGGGGTAAGAAACAGTTACAAAAAAGGAAGATCATGGTAGGGAAATGAATCATTTGATCCTCACATAGGTCTTGCCTTAGTCTCCAATATAAGCTTCAGTTCAGCAGGATAAAATTTAATCTTGCATAAAGATTTTTCTCACCAATTGCACATTCTTGACACTGAGCTAAACTTCCACTCACTTAACTCTGTCAGCCAGTTGTGTTCCTGGCCTTTTGGACTTCCTGCATTTTGTCACATCAAGCGTGAAGAATTCAAAACTGATTGCAAACCAGTTTATGCTGCCCTCTGTATCACTTAGCTCCCCTGGTTTATTCATCAGCACCACTACCATTTGTTTTTTTCACTCAACAATTTCCAAATCGTAGTCTTCTGACGTGCTTTAGGTAGGTTTGCACTGAACCATTTGTCTTTTCTCCAGCTCACACAGTTGTTCTGAGTTCTGCGTAGTATTTCTGCAGTATAGAGAAAAAACTGCTGAAAATCAGGGTACTTGCCTCAGATTTTATTAGTGCAATTTGGCAGGTATAAAAAGACCCCCAGTGAGTGATTCAAAAAGTATCATCTGCCCAGCATAGGAATAACTATCTTATTTTAGTTCCCTGCCTAGCTTAGGATAAAAAGTTCTCATTCAAAAGAGGTAACAGTGGAGTAAGACACATTTTACATCCACACTCTGTTGGGGGTAATCCTGGATACATACTGCTTAGTGGCAGCACACAACTTGTACCACTGTACTGTAATACAGATTCAAGCAGTTCTTTAGATATACTCAGTGACCTGTTCACCTATTCAGCACCCAAGCTGGACATCTGCACTGTTATTCTTATTGAGTACATTAAGCTCTGTTACCATCCAGATATGTCTGAACTCCAAGACAAACAGCATAAATATTTTGTAGCTATAAAAGGTTATCTTCAGAGACAAACGACAACAAAGAGAAAAATTTTGAAAGAGCTGCCATTAATTTTTCAGGGGCCAAACTACAGTATCAGTCACTGTATTGACTAGTAGAGTCCCACTTCTCCAGAAATTAATCCATGATGTCAACATTATCAAAAAGAGTATACCTAAAGACAAGCTGAGGTGGATACCATCCTGCCTTCATCCCTTACCTGGAACACAACCACTTCCACCCCGCAGAAACAAAGGGGCGGGTGCTTCGACAGTCACACTGTGAGCTGCTCCACAATAATGGACTTCACAAAGAGAAAATACACCCTTTACTGAAAATGAAGCAACACCAAACAAAACCCCCAAACCACCACAAAAAAAAAAAAAAAAAAAAAAAAAAAAAAAAGGAAAAAAAACAAAANGGAAAGGGAAAAACACAAACAAAAAAAAATAGATTAGCTTCCAGACAGCTCACATTCCATGAATGTGCTCACAGGAATGGGGAAGGGATTGGAAAGCTGAGGTCAGGTTGTGGCAGTCCCATTTTAGATCAGTTTAGACTCCTGGAGCACCACACCCTAAGATCACTTCAGCTGAAAAAAGCTGGAAAATGACAAACATCTTTTTATCACTTATTCTATTCTTTGTCGAATTATTTTTTCACTATGTAATTTTTTTTTCTTCCTTGAAAAGCTGAACTCAGAGCAATAAGGAAGAAGTTCTCAACAGAAATCACAAAATCTTAATTCATGAAACTTCCTAAAGGATAGTGCTCATCAGAAATCTGATTTCAGTTCCCAAAAATTAAGCTGTGGTTAAACAGAGCTTTCAAAATAACAACATTGAAATTATTAGAAGGAAAAGATGCTATTTAGAAAACCAAGCTGTAAGACGAGGACAACAGAACTCCAACAAAAGATGAACGTAAAACCACAATAAAATAGGCAAAGGTATTTTGAAAAACAGCTTGTAAAAGGCATAAAGATAGTACTTGAAATATTTTTTATTTTATGAGAAGAAACCACACAGCTAAATAACCAAAAGGGCTTGTAAAACAAGTAATCTGCAAATACAGCCCCAAGAATGGATGCCAAAGGCCAGTGCTAAAAAGTAAGGCAATAACTGACCTTAGTATTCACTGCAGAGGAGATTAAAAAGTTCCCCAAAAGCTTATAATGATAGGATATATGTAAAGACCTGTGTTTGAGACTCAGGAAATGAGGTTTTACAACAAGTGTAGAAAATGGCCAATAAATCAAAAAGATATGAATGAAATATGAAATCAAAAGGATATGAATGTATTAACTCAAGAGTTACAAAGCACTGCAAAAATAGAACTGGTCAACTACTAACTGTGGTATGGGACTACAGTGCCACTGGGGTAGTGCAGGGCATCTGAAAGGAACAATTTCCACTCCATATACCACCTAAGGGCCTAATCAACAAATACATTCAATGCCCTGACCTGGCCAACAGATAATAATAACAACAAAGTATAAGTTACTAGACCTGGGGCTAAATAAGATACTAGGAAAGTAGTGCCTCCTATATATTAGCATATATATATATATGTATATATATGTGTGTGTGTATGTATATATATATATATATGGGAGTAGTGTGTGGATAAAGTAACAGCTAATGTATCACACATGGATTTTTCAAGCTCCCTCACAAAATACTTTTGTAAATTTGGTTTACTGGACAACAAAACAAAAGGTGTGATGAAATTCAAGGTATGAATGTGTGAAATAACACATGAGGAAAATAATTCCTCACTGTATTTACACAGCAAAGTATTTCAGTATAATTATTACCACTCAAAACACCAACAAAAAAACCTCAACAAAACCCACGAAGAAAAGAGAGCTTGGAGTGACTATTGAAGACCAAAAACTACTCAGAAAGGAAACAAAATCAAAAGCATTCATCATTATAAATTTATGCTGCCTTTGTATTACAAATGGTGTCCTGCAGCCCCGATCATACATCTCAAATACATAAAAATCCAACACAAAATATATAGACAAAAGTAACCAATAAAGTCACGATTCTTTCCTCATACTAAGAATTATTATATAGATTAATATTTTCTCACTTAAAAAAAAAGATAGTACAAATGACACAAACTATTACATAGGTACATAGTCACTAAAGGTGTGAAGAAAATTTATAATTCTTACATATTGACCACTTCTGATAGCAGAAATGGTCAGCGTTTAGAAACAGGAGAAAGGAGGTTTTCCTCCATGCAGTATTTCATAAAATTGAATAGCTCATAGTCCAGACATGGTGGTACATGGGCCAAGAAAATAAAAGCCGTCAGATAAAGACTGCACAAACTCATAGCAGACAGGTCCTTTAGAAGGCACGAAGATCTGACAGCCCAAGATGTAGCCTCCGTTCAGGACCTCACTGACCTGCCTGATGTTGAAAGGACACACTGTGTGTTTTGTTTCTATTAGACTTCCTGAAGCAACCACCGCTGAGCTCCATCCTTCCCTGGTTCCTGCAGCCACCAACTGCTGAGGTGTGCACAGAACCACAAATCCACCTGAGGTGCAGGAGAGGAGGGCAGAGGTGCAGCCTGGACAGCTGTCAGGAAATGTGCTGAGAGATCTAAGCCAAGAAAGGAGACTTGGAGCAGTCCCTGCAGGCCTCACCGACTGGAGGCAGGACAAATATCCCTGTGAGAATGTACAGCTGATTAATCACTGGAACAGTGTTTGGATAGTGTCTTTAGACAGTTCAGTTGTCTATTTGAATGTCAGCATCATCACATGTGAATCCCTGCCCTGCGTACTAATGGGCTCAAGGAAAGCAACAGAACTTAACACAAAATCATTTTTGTACCTTTGATTTTCAAAACACACGTTTTCATGTGGGGGCCAGACAAAGCTTTTAAAGGAAACAAAAATTTTGCTGCTCCAATGATGAGGAACTATGGTACAGAGAGGAGAAAAAATGGAGTAAAGACAAGGATCCAAGAAGTACGTAAGACATAGGTCTTAAGGGCAAGACATGGCC
Organism: Machaerirhynchus nigripectus; assembly: GCA_013397975.1. Lineage (NCBI taxonomy): Eukaryota > Metazoa > Chordata > Aves > Passeriformes > Dicruridae > Machaerirhynchus > Machaerirhynchus nigripectus. Next base: position 64,910 of record VZRQ01007815.1, on the reverse strand, counting down.
ACTGCCTCTTGCAAGAGCCCATATGCCATTTCAGTGATAAGCTTTTGCTTATCAAACGAAAATCTGCAACTTTTTCATTGCAAAGCAGAAGCTTCGATGCAAAACTGTTTACAGAAGATTAAATAAAGCAGCGGATCTCCTCCGTGTCAAGCTTTTCTAGAGGTCACTTCCAGCTCCAACGGCTTCAGGCTCTCCGGTGACTCTCCAAACAGAACTATGACGGGAAGCCATTTATATGATTTTGCCCAGTGAGGTTGTGCAGTCTCCCTCACTGGAGATATTCCAGAACCGCCTGGATGCAATCCTGTGGAATGTGATCCAGGATGACCCTGCAGGAGCATGGAGACTGGACCAGACGACACACTGCGGTCCCTTCCTACCCGACCTATTCTGTGACTATCCCGCCTTAACAGAACGCAAACTCCTGTGAGGAAAACTCTTCAGCAGACCTCGGGCGTGAAGACAATGGTGTCTCCCTGCCTCTCCGCAGAGCAGTAACCCCAAACACAGCCCATCAGCGATGCCTTCAGCAAAAGGGGTGCTCTGCCCCACTCCACACATCACCCATCACTAACCCCTGGCAGAGACGGGGGTGCCGTGCCCCCACCCCCGCCCCGTCGCAGTGGTCTCTCCCTCCTTCTCCCGCCTCTCCCCTCCCCTCCGCGGTTGCCGTGGTCGCGCCCTGCCCTCACCGTAGCGCTGCGGGTGCCCCAGCGCCTCCAGCACGCCCGGCCCCCACAGCAGCACCAGGGCCGCGACCAGCCACAGTCGAAGCCTCATGGTCCGGGCGCGACTTCCTCCGGCACTGCGCGCCCGCTCGTTCGCATCCGCTCGGGGCAGCTTCGCCCTCCGCCCGCCGTGCCGGGCCCGCCGCCCTCCTGGGCCCGCACCCGGAAGCGCGGCAGCTGCGCGCGGGGCATTGTGGGGCGGGGGGGCGCCATCTTGAGCGGGGGGGCGGTGCGGAGGGGAGGCGCCGGTTCCGCTGTGAGGGCGGGAGGCGGTGAGTGCTATCCTCACGGAGACATGGGATGGGGCAGAGTGTAAGGGAACACCGTGGGGCATCTGGTCCAACCTCCCTGCTCCTGCTGGGTCATCCTAGACCACATGGCACAGGACTGCAATCAGACGGTTCTTGAATATAGTTTGGGAGGGAGACAACACAGCGTCTGGACAATCTGTTCCAGTGCTTGGTCACACTCACAATAAAGTTGTTCCTCGTGTTCAGGTGGAACTTCCTGACCATCCATTTCTAACCGTTGCCTCTTGTCCTGTTGCTTGGCATCACCAAGAGGAGTCTGGCTCCATTCTCTTGACACTCTCCCTTAAGATACTTAAATACATTGATGAGGTCCCCTCTCAGTCATCTTTTGTGGCTGAACAGACCCAACTCTCTCAGCCTTTCCTTGTAAGAGAGATGCTCCAGTCCTGTAATCATCTTTGTAGTCTCTGCTGGACCCTCGACAGGAGCTCCATGTCTCTCTTGCACTGAGGAGCCCAGACCTGGACACAGCACTGCAGATGTGGCCTCACTAGAGGGGCAGGATCACCTCCTTCCACCTGCTGGCAATGCTCTTCCTGCTGAGGGCCCTTGCTTTCTTGGGACATCCTCACGACAGCCCCCTCAAGGTTTTCCTAGGGTGGGAACAGACCTCTGGAAAGGGAGAAGGCTCCGAGTTCTGCAACCCTCTCCGGGGCAGCATGGGGTGTGGAGGACCCTGATGCTCTCAGATCTTGCACACTCAGCGATGCCACCCACAGCTGCATTTGCAGCTTCTCCCCAGCCCATGTGAGTGACTGTACTTGGTGACTTTACAAGATTTAAGTAGTTTCCTTAGCACAACTGAGGATCGTGGCACTTAGTAGAAACAATAAGTGATGGGTCCATGACTCGAAAGTTCCCAAAGAGCACGCCTTATTGAGAGAAAAGCACAGAAAATGTACTTGTGTTACAGCTGTGCTGTAGTGCTCTGGTTAATGTTCTCCAGAATTAGCTGGATCTCTTACCTTTGTGCAGATGCCCCCGGCAAAGATGATCGCAAGTGATGTACTCAGCAAAAATGGAGAAAATGTGTCCCCACTGCCCGTCCTGCTTATGCCGTGCTGCTCATTAGTTAACCTGAAATATTTAAATAACATCAATAGAATCACTCATTTTTCAATTTTTCGTAACACCATAAAGACAGGTACAGTACTTAAACCAAGAGTGTGTCTCCCAGTTCTTGTCCCCAAAGATGAGACTATAAGAAGTGAAACCACTGGGGAAACTTCCAGTGGGTCTGCTTTGAACTTCCAACGATTTGCATCTAGTGACTCCTGAAATCAGAGGTTGTGTCTTGCTTAGCAGCCCTCACTGCTCCGCACATTTGTTCAGTTGACTTGATGCTCAGGAAGTGCCACCTGAACACGAGGAAGAATTTCTTTACTGTGTGAGTGACTGAGCACTGGAAGAGATTGTCCAGGGAAACTGTCGTGTCTCCCTCACTGGAGGTACTCCAGAACCATCAGGACGCAATCCTCCGTGTGCTCTGGAATGGCCCTGCCGTGTGCTCTGGAATGGCCCTGCTTGAGCAGGGAGGTTGGACAAGATGCTCCACTGTGGTCCCTTCCAACCTTATTGATTCTGTGATTTCTGTGCTTTCTGTGATTCCTGTGATCTACTGCTTGTAAACCTGTAGCATCTATATCATCCTGTGGCAGGGAGTTCCACAACATCACTGTATGTACGAACGGCCACTTTCCTTGCTTTCCACTTGATATTTTGTGACACAATGTGATGATTCAACCCTGCTTCTTGCTCGGGAAAGGACAATACATCAATTTTGCCTTCCCTATGCCAGTCACCACTTCAGACCTTCCATGAAATCCCTTTGCAGTCTGGTAGGTCTCCTCTGGCAGACTGATAAGTCCAAGTGAAATCTCCTTCTTTCCAAGGAAGTGTTTGTTGCTGTTCTATTAACTTTACCATTTATTTTATTCCTGTTTGTGATGGTGGGACTGGAACTGCATATGGTGTTCATGACAGAGGCACACAGTAGATTTATAAAGTGGCATAACAGTATTCCCTGTCGTGTTGTCAGTATTGCTTCTGAATATTTCTAATATTCAGTGTGCTGTTGATCTCCACTGAGCTGGCTTTGTCCTACAAATAACATTAAACTTCCCAGCTCTCACTCTTGACATGTAGTGTTCAGTTCAGACAGCATTATTCCACATGTGATATAAGACTGTCTTTTCCCCATGTGCATGGCTTTACATCTGTCTGGCTTCATGATCATCTGTTGTTTTCCTGCTGGGCACTGAGGGCTCGCTTCAGTTGCCCACATGTGGCTATTCCAGATGACACAGAGGGTCTGAGTGAGGCTTTAGAAGAGACTGGGGGTGTGTTGAGTCCTGTGCCACAGCCAGTGTGTCCCCTATATGGTGGAGCATCAGTGTGGGTATATGAACCCTGAACAGAGGAAGGTCTTTCTGCAGTTCTCAGCCAAACCTTTTCTCTCCTTTCATGAATAACAAGATATCTTCAGCAATCTTTGTCTTGTCACTCCTCACCTTACTCAGATTATTTATGAATAAGCGCAGAGATGTGAAGGTGCATTAGTGACTTCCTTTCATTGTGAAAACTGACCATGTACTTAGTCTTTTAACTGCATTTCAATCCGTGCTGGGATCTTCTCTCTTATCCTGTGGTTGTTTAGTCTCCTTAAGAGCCTTTGGCAAGAAAGTCTTGAAAGTCTTTCAGAAATCTCAGCAAACTGTACCTCTGCAATCCCTCTTATCCAAGTGCTTGCTGACGCATTCAAAATACTTCAATCTGAGTTTATAAGGCAAGACGTCTCTTGGCGAGAACAATGTTGACAAAACCCTTGTTGACCTTTCCCTGGTAAATCACATCTCCCCACGTATGCACTAATTGTAGTTGTACTAGTCTATGCAGAATAGGTGTCACTTTTAATGGTCACTGGTTCTCCAGCTTTCCCTTAGAAACAATTTTTAAAAAGTAATGTAACATTTGATACAATCCACTTCCTAGATGCTGAGAAAGTTTTAAGCAAGAATTACACCATGGTTAGAATTTCACTGCACAGTTAGAACTATTGCATCCTTGAGTTTCCTGAGTGAACAGTGTCTGTTGAGAATTCGTCACTGTTTGTGTCGTGAACTTCTTTTTAAGCCAACATCTCCGTTTGAAACAAATCAGAGATAAGGCCAATGAAGAAGTATTCCAGCAGAGGAACACAGGAGGCTCCCTTGGGTTTTCCACCACAGCTTTATCATCTCTCAGTACTGTTTTTGTAGCCAGTTCAGTTGGCGGGTTTCAGCTTCTGGCACCTGGTACATTAAGATTATTGAAATAATATCAGATCATCTTGAAATTATTTATTATTGAGTTTTATGCATTTTATGACTCTTTCCTTTGATGTAATTCATGAGATCTATCATAACCCTCTGATATATAGGTTTGATTGGTTTTCCTCCCCAAATGAAATGTCTTATTTTGGTTAGTCTTCCCTTGTGTGTGATTATTTCATGTTTTGGCTTAATCTAAACATCTTTCTGGCTTTTGAGTTTTGTTTTTTGGGTTTTTTGGGGGATTTGTTTTGTTTTTGATATAGTACAGCCACTCTGTAGTATATAATAAATAATTTTCATCTACCCATGTCTTGATTCTAGTGAATTTCCATAATTTTTGACCTCCACTGAGTACAAAGTTGAAGTTTCAGGTAGATGATACTTCACCAGCTTTCTAAGGTCTCTTTTCAGATTAATAACAACTAAACAAGTGCTCATCATTGTGAGTATTTGGTGAAGGTTACATATAGCATTTATAGACATCCATTTTCATTTGCTATTTTATCAGATGTGATTTAATATTGCAGGATCTTTCTGCAAGCCTTAGAATCAACTTTAGGTGGAACTTTTTGGATTAGTGTTGTTTTATCTGTGAACAATTTATCCCAATTTTCAGATCAAATATTGGACTTCAGAGGACCCAGGACAGATCCACTTTTTTATCAATGGATGGACTATCCTATCACTCACTATTTAGTAACTTGTGAGGGAAGATACAGAAAGCCAGGTAAAAAGTTTCTTTTTCTCTTATCACTTGAGTTTTCGCACTGGCTTATTTCTTTCAGGACACTTTAATAATAGAAGTTGATTGCTAGTAAATATTTTTAGGGTTATAGAACTGTGATTTGGGCTTTGACAGAGCTGATCACACTGGAGTTGTTGGATTAAAGTGTTTAGAATATTGCTATTTAATAATAGCATAACGGTATACAGTAATTATGAAAATTGTCCTTGATTCAGCAATATTGTTTATTCCACGTTGATAACAATAATTTATTTGGTATCAGTTGGTTAGTTTAATGGCATGTCTGAGTGTGACTTTTTTTTTAAATCTTAATTTGTTTTACAAATATGTCATCTTGTGTCCAGTACAAGACCACTTTTAGAATGTGTTGATACTCCATATTAATGGAAATGTGTTCTTTCCTTCCCACAGTAAGGAATTTGAGCCGTTTTATTAACACGAGTAGGGACTAAACAAGGATATAAATACATAGGATATGATTAGGAATTAATGGGAAACAGCACGTAGTGTGTTTTGGTGAGGAATAGCACAAGTACAGCACATTGAATAAAAAAATAAATGGAAGAATTTAATATATATAGGCAGTGAATGTGTTTCCCTGCGTTAATAAAAGCTGGAGATGTGGAGTGACAGCTAGCTGTGTAACTGATCCTGTTCAGAAGAAGGGTTCCTTTAATAACAACTGTTTGGTAAAAGAGGTAAACCCACTACTCAGAGTGATTCATAAATATACAGTGTAGTAATGTGCTTGGAAAGGAAGGTGGATTCTTGGCACGCCCTGGAGGAAGATGGTGGATTACCTTTGTTTTGTGAATGTTTGAAGAGTAAATGATCCCCTGAGGAAAAAGTCCTGATCTTGGTTCTGAGCTAAAGAGATAAGCAGAGCTCCTCCCCATCCATGTGGGAGATGCAGGCTTCATAAAGCTACATATTTTCCCATGGGAATTATTGAAACCTGTATTACATGTGGCTTTTGAATCTATTAAAAAATAGATTGGACTAAGTCCTGGGAAGTGCGGTGACTTATAGGAAGTGTTCATACTTTGGGAGAAGGATGGAATGAATGAGTTCATAAGTCTCTTCCACTTTCATGATGCTCTTGGGGGGGGAAAAAAAAAAGACAAAAAATGTTATTTAAAAGCACTTGGGAGTTCCTCAACGTGAAATAACCTCCAAAACATGGAAAAAACCCAACAGCAAAACATCATCCGTGTTTATGTAGCACAAGGAGGGCTTCATGTTTGTTTCATACCATGGAACACAGACCTAACAGCAAGAACAGGTCTGCAAGAGTTAACAGGCAGAAGACAGGTATACTTTGGCCTGATTGCTGAGGTTGTCGTCTCCTTCTTGCTCATAAATGAAGTCTGGACTCCTGTGGCATACCAGTTCTAAGTTTCTGTAATTCCTCTCTTCCTTACCTCTTTTTTCTCCTCTGTTCTCTTCCATGTCTGTCTTTCACCAAGTCATCTGACTCAGTCTCCTCTTTTATCTCCATAGATGTTTTTTGTTCCCATACAGCACTTCATTACTTCAAAGGCCTCACCCTTACTTAGCACTGTTTGGCCTATTGTAATTTTTAAAATATGTAAACTAGCACTCCGCATTAGTGTTCCACGAGTTTATAGTACATTTCCCAACATTTCCCCCACCTACTGAGCAAGACAGAAATTTGGCTACAACACTTGAAATATATATATATTCCAATATTTTCTGACTTCGAGGAACTTTTATGGTCTCCTGTGGTCTTCCAGGACTACACAAATATGCTGCAACTGGACTGACTTACCTGCTGTGCTAGTTTTGAAATCTGCTATTACTGTATCACAAAGGAAAGCAGAGACCAACATGAGAGAGTTTTTTAAAGGCAGAAGCAACCTGAATTTGTTCTTCATTATTGTGAGCATATGTTCTCTATAATTATAATAACACATAATGCTTTTCTTCCCTGAAGCATATCAAAGTTAATCTTCCTAGGGAGGGAATATACACACTTGTGAAGTTACTTCCTGCTACAGTCTTTTTAAAATCCACAAAGAAATTACTTGGCACTACACTCTGACACAAAGTGGTCCCTATTTCTTTTATCTGCCAGGAGATGGTGCTGCCAGTCTTCCATCTCTTCCTTTCCAGTTTTTAGGAAAGGTGGCACATGTTTATGCATAAATAATGAAGATGCTTCTGCCATCTGACTGATGCTCTTTTGTCCTAGTAGGGATCTTAAGGGAAACAGAAAACACCTTTCCATGTTTAAAGCTTACTACTATCTTACAACTGGACATACACATTTAGGATTTTCCAGATGTCAGTGGCAAAGCCATTCAGGAACTTTCCAGAGTTTTTTAGTGTTCCACAGCAGGATGTGAATATAAACCACTTAACTTCATGATTTCCTGGGTAGTTTCACACATGCCTTTCTCACCTTTACAGACATCTGTGGATACACTCTGGCAAGATGGTTCATACTTTCACAGGCATCACAACCCTGTTCAGAGAACAAGAGCTGTGACACTGCTTTAAATGGAAGCAAGATGCAGTTTTAAAACTCATCCTAAATCACTTTTTGTAATTTAGACAGTTCTGTTAGCAGCAATGTTAACAGGTCATGTGGCTTCAGGTTCCACTGAGCACGCTTCACAAAATTTGGCCCGAAAAGACCTTGCAGTGTATAATGGAGAGAGACACATTCTCTTCTGCTTGATCACATTTATAAATATGTGTGAATGCCATAGAGCAACATACTTCCTTTTAAGCTCAAAGGATCCATTTTTTTGGCTTTGTTTATTTGGTATCAGATTTTCTTTTCATCAGTACAATTATTGGGTAACATTCATGGCTACAGTAAAAAAAAAACAACAAACCTTAAAAAAAAGAACTGGACCTAATTTCAAATTCCCAGGTTTTGTTATGTTCTGGTTCTAAAATACATCCTGATGATTTAACATATATCCTGGTGATTTCTCTTACCCACACAACAGCTGTCACAGACACTGGTGGAAGTTAACATCTCTGGTATCAATTCCTGCTCTTCAGAGGACATAAGATATTTTTATTGATTCTCTTATCTCTCCTAAGAAAAAGCTTCTCTGATGTGAAATTTAATAGAAGAAAAGAGAATCTAAGTACAAGGTAGAATGTATTTCTTTGGGGCAGTATTTTTGATCAGGCATTAGGACCAGGTATTATTCCAGGAGTATTGTTAATGTAAAGGCAGCTAATGTGGACCCCCTGGAAAGTAATGAAATGTGGGCCAGTCTCCAGCTGTACTATTTTGGTGTATGGGACACAGAGGGAACTGACTGCCAGTATGCTCCAGCAGCCTAAGCAAAACCTGTCAGCTGGACAACTGGACACCTACCATAGTAAAAAACCAACCAACCAACCAAAACCTCCAAAACATTTAACTGATTAAATTTGCACACATTTGGGTTTGGAAGGATCTGCTGGCATTCTACCTTATGCAGACTGCTTTGGTTCTACGTTTGTGTGAGTATATGTACTATGTACATACATATGAACAGTCCCTGTTTAGGCTTAGAATTGTATGGAAAGCTTTATAAGAGAAAAATGAAACTCTTCTGGGCAAACTGAAATCAGTATTCCGTGCCTTCACAAGTGAGACTTATTCTCATGCATGGGAGTTGAAAGGTGGTACTCCTGGGTTTTTTTCCCTTGCTAGCTAGGTTGGCAATATGGGACTTAAGTGTAAGTGGAGACTTGAACATGCTATAGAAAATTAATGTATTGAATTCTGTACATTCTGTAATACATCTGCATTACAAAGAAACAGAAAAAGAGTGGGCTAGAAAAAGGCTGTGCTGGAATGGATTTGTGCCTTCTAGGGTTTTTTTGGCAATATCCCAAATACAGAGCAATTAATGGAATATGTGGAACGTAGCATTAGACTTTGTTTGCAATTCCTAATTAGAGCTGTAGTAGACCACACTTGTGAATGTGGCATCATCAAGAGTTGCTTGAAAAGAGACAAATGCCTGATCCAACCAAATAAAACCTTGCATTTTCCTTAAGTTCCATGGTGAGAACTGGAGTCGTAAGCCTCTTGCAGAATCAGGTGCTCTTGAAAAAATTGCTGTGATGGGATGTTGGCGGTGATTCTCCTGTACGATGAGAAGTCATGCGTCAGTCTTAATGCTCTTCTGGGCACCATCTTAAAGCCTCAGCAGAGGGGAAGGACCAGGACAAGAGGATCTTGTGTAGTGAGCTGGTGACTTTGCAGCAGAAGGACAGGGCAGAGTTACCCTAAATTGCAGCACTGACTAATGAACCCATTCGCCCCTGAACTGGAGGAATGCAGGCAGTTTTTTGCTGAGCTGCTGCAGTCCTTAGTGTCTACAAGCTATCAACCTGTTCAGAGGTTTCATTCTCCTCACTTATTTTTGACCTCATCAGCTCACTGGTATCTGAGCAACATGAGTGTGAAGCGTTGCTGCTCCAGGCCAGCAAGTACTTCACACTCTGAATAGGTGTAAGTGCCTGCATTTGAGCAGGAAATCTGGATCCAAGTCCTCACAGTTCTTTCTCAGACAAAATAGTTCTCCTGAGTACATGAGTGAGACCAAGAGGATTTATTTTTAAATCATTTCTTTGCAAAGAAAATTTCACCAAATATCTTGGGTCTATGAACACTATGTCAGAATCTTCATGTGACCAGAATTCACACATGCCACCTGTTTCCAAGAAGAAAAGGAAATCTCTATGAGCATTCCAAATGCAGCACTGCAAAATGGGCCTGCATGTGTACTGGACTTGTAGGCAGCCTACTGATATCAGACTCAGGAGCACCACTGGCTCCCTTCATCCAACAGTCAGGGTTCAGATGACCCAGACTGATGATGGAGCTTTGGTGAAGGAGCTGCATTTGAACTGCTTAAGACCTCTGTGTGATTCAAGAGTCACTGGCCCATCAGCTGAGATTTCAACATTTTTTTAATATGTCTTCTTATTTATATGCCTTTGATGTCTCATTTTCATGGTGCCTCATTTCTCTCCACTGCAGGGCTTTCAGTTCCGTGTGCTTGAAATGTGACTCATAGAATTGCCACTCCCTAGCCCTGCCCCATTACACTGCTCTGGGATGTGCTCACCAGCCAGATCTGATATAGGACACACAGCAGGAAGACAGATGGAAGGGCACTTCCAAGGGACATTTCTGCTGCAGGACAGTGCTGCTAGAAGGCATGTTCCCTTCGATACCTGTGCAGGCTCTTCATCCTTCTCCTGGCCTATCTGCAGCAGTTTGGTTGGAAGTATATTCTGTGTAGTGGTAGTAAAGAGCCTCGAGAGACCTACCCTCTGGGTCAGCAAATATTGCCACCAACTGTGTTACACTGAGCTGTAGCTTAGATCACCCTGGTAACACAGCTCACATCATAAGGCAGCTGGGAGCACTTTGGTAATTCTGTAATCACAAATACCAGACTAGGTCAGGAATCTCCAAACAGTTTGGACCACTGGAGTGCAGTCAACTCTGAAAACTTATTGTACCCTGTTATTAAAATTCTACTTAAAACCATGTTTTCATATGATTCTGCAGAGTCCATACCACTGGCTCATGGGCCACAGTAAGGAAACCACTGGCCAAAATACTTCAACTGTTACTAACTTAAGGTACCATTAGAGACTCCATCTAAGTCTCCTCACCTTTCTGTGTGTGAATCAGTATTCCAGTGGTAGAGCATGGATATTGATATATATTAGATGTGCAATGCAAGGGCCAAGTGTTCATAGTTATTATACAGCTGCTGACTTAAAGCAACAATTTAAAAGGACTGGGAAATAACCTGAAAACAAGCGCAGTGCTAGACCCATTTTTAAGTGATTATCTTAGGTAATTTTCTTTATGAAAAGTGACACCAAGCTCGTGTTTCTCACACACGACTGCAAACTGTTATTGGTGAAGAACTGGTGGGCAGAAGTTTCTAAGGTCCCTAAAGCAGAAAGCACAAGCACAGAGTTTACTGCAAATCTAGGACAGAAACTCATACTTGGTTATCACTCTTTTAATATTTTTGTTCTCAAAAGAATACTGCTTTATATATAACCAGGGATATTAATATGGCTCTTTGTAAATTAATTTTGCACTTGGGGGAAAAGATAATAAAGGGAGTGTTTGAGAAAATGTCTGTTCTGAGCAAATGCCTGTTAGTTAAGATAATAGGTAAACAGCACTGTAATTAAAGGACTCAAACACTTTTGAAGTTGCTGAGGAAATGTGTGACAAATATCATCAAGAATGTGGTTCAAAGGATACAGTTCATATCTCTAATGGAAGAGTGATTTTCACACAGGGAAAGCCTAATTCTGATCCTGTGCTACTTGGGTACCTGGCTTCAGCTGAATCAAACTTACTCTGCTGACAGATATCAGCACTGGGTAACTTTTCTTGCTTTATCTGGGATGCTGAGAAAAGATGACCCGTGGGATCAGGGCAATGAAAGGGCCTGAAACAGGTCGTAAAAAGGGCCATGAAAGATGAGGAGGTCAATAAGGTGACCAAGAAAAAGTTTAAGAGAAAAAAAACCCCAAACTCTGTAGTGTCATCAGAGCTTTTGCTCTTGCTCTTGTCTCCTTGATACCTTCTTCTCCTTTCCTTTTCCCTTTGAGCATCACAAAAACTGTTCCAGTTTGGCCAGTTAAATGATGCTGAATATAGTTTATCCTTGTTTGTGTTTGTAATTAAATTGCACTGAATTCTTAGGTACACTAATAGTTCATTTTGTGTTTGCTGGTTGGGGTTTTTTAATTTATTTGTGTCCACAAATAGAGGTAAAAAAAGGAGTGGAAGGCATAAATAGTTATGCAGAATCGAGGTCTACAGTGGTTGGATTTCTGGATTCTCTGGAAGTATCCTCCAAGACATCTGACTGAGAAAACTGAGACACAGGTGAACACTTGTGGTGGGATCCCATGGCCCTCCACTTACTTTTCCATTTAAGAGCAGCAGTGTCTGCACAAGACCTGTGGACTCTTGTAACAGTGGTCATCCTGCTTAGGTGCCTTTGTCAGGATGACAGGCTGATCAGATGTCTGTACCAGCATCTTCCAGCTGTACTGGCAGAGGCCTTGCTGTAGGAGTCATTTCCCAGTAGGAATCAGTAAGACCAGCAGACTGTTCACTGCAAATTAAACCACCCTTTTTGCCAAAAGTCAGTTCTTCTGTGTTTTGACAGGAAACATTGCTGGAGCCAGTGTAAGCAAGGATGCCCTGCTGCTGTTTCTGAAGCAATTATACTGAGTTTAAAGAAAACATCACTTTTCAGGGCCTTTTACAACACTAAAGTGATTAGAACAAAATTAAACCAGTTGAATTTTAGTGTGCTGCTGTTGGACAGGTTTTCTCATTTACCACAGCTGATACAAATCAAGGTCTTTTCCCCTTGAGAATAAAGATTGTTGGCTTTCCTGAGTGTCTAAGCAATAGTCTAAAGCATAATTCACCAAGCCCCAATCTCCAGAATGCAATGATAGTTCCCCAAGAATAAAAACACCACCAAGCTGACTATACAAACATATTTGCACTTAATGACTTTTGCAATAAGGGGTCTAAAATAAAAATAAGATAGTATAAAAATAAAAGAAATTAAGGTCTTGAGAGAAAAAAACCCCAGCAACACTGCTGTTTATGTTAAGATGAAATAAGTACAGTGGGTAGCTTTAACACAGAATAACTTCAATGTATTTATTAGTGGATTAGTGAGAACAACTGACTGCATTAATGTCTTTAATGCTATGTAGACAATTGGGATGATTTAGCATTTTAGATGATTTCGATTTTAGTGTTTGAAAGACACAGCCCTGGGGAACCTGTAACTTTGAAGTTGGACCTACTCTGAGAGGAGATGTGAACCATGTAATTTCCATAGGTCCCTTCCAGACTTAATGGTTTTATGACTCTAAAGCATTATTGAAACTAAGCTGCTTTTATTAAAATATTTGCCTTGTTGGTGGCTGAAAGCATTGTGTAATGACAAGAGCAATACAGGCGTGATGTTAAGCTATAAAAAGTCATAATCACTAAGGTATGAAGCCATAAACAAACAGCTGTACTTTATAAATGTGTGTGTGAAATTTTTGCAATGTAGAAAAACAGTTCAAGTATGAGGAGATGTTTTGTAAGATCTTTAAATGTGTATTACTTGTCTTGTTCCTATTAATGCAAAGATACTGCATTTACGGCAATAAGTAAACCTGAGCAGTTTTAAAATTTTGTATGAGTTTATTGCTTCTATATTGCTGTGTTACTGTGCAAACTTATAGTATTTCCTACCATAACTTAAACCATGTTCAAATGAGCTATTTGAAAAGTTAAATTCAATTAATGAGTAAACTGGCTGTTCTTAACTGTATACAAGAACAGCCAGAAAAGAGGAGTTTAAGGATTTAGACTTTTATTTATGCTTTTTCCAGACAACATGACCAGTAATTACTGTTAAATGTGGTTTCTAAATAGTCTTCACCCAAGACACCATAATTAAAATAATGTATTTAGTACAAATTTTTAACAACATTTTTCTGTCCCCATTTGAGCCCAGAAATCCGAGTTATGCAAAGGCAGGAGTGGCTCACAGGACTGCAAAGTTACAGCTAATGGTGTGTGGTTACTGGCATGGGGTCAGCCTAGGTCCTTAGTAACCAAAAGTTGTTAGCATCTGAGTATAACTCATTTCCAACATCAAATGAGTCAGTCTTCTGCAAGCAGACATGGTCAAATCTCATAAATAAATACACATATATACACAAACACAGGTAAATATATATATAACAAAATACTTATAAATTAAATATGTATTTTATTTATATTAATATATATTAAAATATACACACACACTAGCACAACTGAAACTATTTGGTGTATTACTTATTATTTTCCCACCTTTTACCTCTCATGAATATGGTTCATCTTTTAGGTTATAATTTTAAAGAGAGGATTCCAAATCCACTTCTCAGTTGAAAGTAATAGGAGTCTTGCTCTAGATTGTTTCATTTTAATGAGTTAAACTTCTTTAGTGAACTAATTTTCTGTGGTTAATTATCAGCTCATCTTGTTTCTTGCATTAATCCCATATTCTCCTGTTTGCTTGATTACAGGCATGACTACCAGGACATTTCATTCTGGAACAGTACAGAAACAGCCTCCCACACAATAAAGCACGGGAGCCTTGTAAACAAGGTTTGCCTTTTGATGCTTAAATTTTTTTTACCCTTAAGCCCAACCTGTGAAAGTAGAAAGAAATTGGATCATGCAGAACACCTGAAATTGTAGTAAAACAGGTTTGCTGACCCTGTGTTCTGCTAGGGTGTCATTTGGATTGACGCTTCTGCTAAGGATACCAAGCTTCTTTCCTTGGTGACGGTATTAACTTTTGTCTTTTATTTACAACTCTTCTTTTTGTGCAGTTTGAGACTCAGGAGCTTTCACTGCTGGAAGATATTACTCCTACAGAGACTTTGATCATGCAGCCTAATGAGTGAGAATCCAGTGTCACTCACTTTGAGCCAACAATAAACATTACAAGACCAGACCCAGAATCCAGTGCAAACTAGACAAATAAGCCTGCCTTGAGTCTGACAAGTAGGGATATTAAAAAGTCCTAGTACTTGGGTTTTTGTTGTGTAGCCACATCATCCATCATAATTTGCATTGCCATGGGGAGGAGGAGTGCTTGTGGCCTCTCCTGCCATGCATTTCTCTTCCTGAAGAACCATGCAGTGTGGGGGTCAGCAGGGGGGTGGGGGAAGGAGAAGGGAACCACATTCTTGCATGTGGTTTTGCATTCAGGCTGTCTGATGCCAGCCTAAGAGGGGCACTAGGGACAAGCAGAGATGAGAAGGCAGAAGGTTTCAAAGGCGGTATGGATTTGTGTTGGACTAAATTGATGGCATAACTGTGACCTCAGAGGGATCCTCCAGAGCGTGTATCCAGTGCAGGAACTGGTTGTCAGCAGAGGAGACATGGCCCAGGAGGACAGGCTGCCACTGGAGCTTTGTACCCCAGCAACTGCCATTTAATGAAAGTCTTCAGACGTCACTGGCAGGGAGAATGATTCAGCACAGCCTTTGGATTGCTGTAATTTGTAAGGCTCAGACTACATTTTATCCCACAACACTGTTTAGAAGCAATATGTAGAGTTTTTAAGCCAAGGATTCTTGAATTAAGAAAGTAAGTAAACAAATTACTAATAGCAAACAGGAGTTTTGGGAGTGGGTGGGTGCAAATGGATATGAAAGCTGAGTGATAAGGAAGAAAAACAAACAAAAATACATCAAACTGCATCTACCAGTTACTTTCATCTCAGTGAAGCAGGTCTCTGAGGCAGTTTCCCCGAACAGCAGCAATCTCTCTATTCCATTTGGAAAAGGAAAACATGGAAAAACTTCACAAGTCAAGGAAAAAAACAAGCAGGAACAGACAGGAAATACGCTGTTAAATGTAAGATTTTAGATTTTTGGTCATTCCTTCCACAAAGCAGGAAGTCTCAGTAGTCAGATACTCCTCACCTCTAAATGGTAAACTTTCTTCATTATCACAGTATTTTTCTCATTAAAGCAATGATATCTTTATAATACACATTTATTTATTTATATTTCTTAAGAGCTTGAAGATTTTTTCTCATTGTTTTAGAAACTGGGATTGCTTTGCACAGGAAAATACTTTAGAGGAAGAATGCAGGGCATGGAAAACAATTTACATCCCTGTTATCTTGTCCCTGTCTGTGGCTCCACACGTGGCAGGGTGGAGAGAGTGCTTCTTTTGGCTACATGAGTAGGAAAGAACTGATTACCAGGGCCAAAGGAACACAGGACTTGTCCAGTCTCATACATCCAAGTAAGTCTGTAATAGACATCTACTTCAGAAGGCCCCATAAAATGTGTAGTCAATAAATCTAAGCTAAAAAACAGGTTTTCAACATCCTCTAACCCAAAATACCTAAAGAAAAAGAGTGAGAGCCACAACTATTAAAAAATAAGATATAAGGTCAGGAGAGATTGGGCATTGCAGAGGCCCTTGGTTTCTGCAGTAGTAGAAAGTATATGACATACAGTTCTAGCAAGAAGCACTCTACTCCACTTTCTCTTACCGAGGAGGAAATCAACCTTATCACAGTTCTTCCAAAATGGATCTGAGAGGCAAACTCCTCCTGGGTCTGAGTTGGCTAGATGAGCATCCATCTAGTAATTGCAAATCAGTTGTGAAGGATCTCAAGGGTAAACATCCTCTTTCAGACAATACAGTGATTTTGTGTAGTTTCCATCAAAACATCAAAGTATTTTATTGGTCTGTGTATTCTGCTTTTTAAAGTCCTTTATCTTGTACACCCTCACTTCTCTGCCTAGATGCAGGTGTTTCTAAGTGCATCCTTGTAATCCATGATCATCTTAATGCTACAGTCAGGATTCTTTGGCCTTCGTGTTTGGTTTTGTTTGCAGGTATGATGTGAATAATGTTAATAATGTTACAGATGGGATGCTCCAAGTGGGAATAAGATTCCCTGTACTAACTCTGCAGCATGAGGTTATGTTAATAAAATGTATTTCAAAGACTTATCCCTTGATAGTAATCTAAATGCTGATTCCAAAATTCTTCATATTGCAGATAAGATCTGACACTAGGAGACCTTGAGCTGCCTGGTTGAGGGAGAACAGGCAGCCTGTTCAGCCAGCAAGAAGCACCAAGTGATGGGGAAAAAAAAAGTCTCCTTTGGGTCATGACAGCCAGGTCAAAGCCATCTTAAGGCCAGTCTAACCAACTGCAGACTTTGGCACAGCATGCCCATGTCATATGTACACAAGGTATGATAATAGAGAAGTAGTCAGCACAGTGCTGCACTTCCAAAATCTTGTAGAGGAGTTGTAGGGGGTAGTATTAAAACTGGGCAATAGACTATATTATCCCCGCAGCTGCTTCTTTGAGCTCTTCTTCTCAAGTCTTGCTTCTGTTCACGCATCAACTGCACCGAGCAGATGTCTCATGCAGCTGGGGAAGCAGTGCTGAATTCCAGGCAGAGCAGATGGAAAGTCAGTTTTAAGGGTTTCACCTAAAAGACCCAACATAATGATATAGGACTCTATGGCATTCAGTTAATCAGTGCTTGCAAGGTGATGGAATCAAGAATAACAGGATTTATTTGTTACACTGGGAGATATTTTCCATATTCTTTTATCCTTGTTGTCAGTCATGTGATTGCGTGACTAGCTGGGGAATCAGAGACAACTCTAATGGAAAAGAGAAATTAGGTCATCTGGTCCATCCTCGCTGCCAGGACATGACTGTTCCCTGCAGTGGGTCACTTCCCACACAGTTATCTTTCCAACCGTCTTTCAGAAGATGGAAATGCAATTCAGAGTCCCATTTGGCTATGGCTTCCAGAGCTTTTGAGGACTTTTTATTTGGCCAAGAATGCTTAACGAGAGAATCAGATCTAACAATTTTAAATACATTTCAAAGAAAAAAAAGCAAATCCCAGAATTTCATTCTCAATAAAAACTTTTTAATAGAAAAATTGCACAATATTTGGGATAATTGAGGACACTGTTTTCATTTGACAGGAAATAGTTTCTGTGACTCAATTCTACAAATTAAACAATAGGTTTCCTGCTAAAAAGATCAAGCAACTAATTCAGTAAGTAGTTTAGGAAGCATCCAGTACTCATGATACTCTGAGCAGACTGTCATCAGTCATCAGCTAGCTGACTGTAGGTATTCCAGGTTGCCTTGATAAATTACTCCAAGTGCTTGGATCCCCATCCTTCAGCAGAACATCTCAATGGGCAAACACTCAGACTGTACAGAGCAGGACTGCTTATTAAGGAAAAAAAATTAATGAACACAAATGGTACAAATGGTAAAACAGTGATAGAACTTACACATAAGGAAATGGCAAACTACTTCCCTTTCAGCAGCTTTAGCACGACTTCCATGCTGCCTGCAAATGCAAACAACCCCTATCTTTAACCACTTCATCACCAGGCTCATTTAGTAAATCCAGTATTTGAATCAGTAAGTGGCAGTCCAAGTATTTCCCTAAGGTTGATCTCCTTCCCCAAAGGACCCATTTGCTTCATTTTACCTGGAGATGTGACCATGTGGTTTGGTTTAAGGACGGATTCGCTGTCTGAAGTCAGGCAGGGATTCTCCAAACTCTACTAAGCCTTGCTGGAGCACTTCCTTTGGCTACCAAACTCTCATCCTTCTTTGTCTTCTCACACTTACCTACATAATTTCTTGGTGTTGTTAGACCATCATCATTCACTAGATAATTTTGTTTGAACTTTACCCTGCCACAACATTCTCACCAGAGAGGACTCAAAAGCATTTAAGGAATTTCAGCAGAAACCCAGCAGGTCAGAAACAAGCTCATCAAGACAAAATGAGTAATGTCTTCTCTAGATCTTCTCTGAAAAGATCATGACCACTGCAACCTCAAGTACAAGTGCATGTGGTTGCTTTCTATGTCTCACCAGAGAAATCGTAAAATTTTCTTGATAAAAGATGCCTTTTTTCCTTCTCCAACAGAGGAAGAGTGCTCTCAGGTACTTCAGAGTTCAGGAATAAAGCAGGTTACTCTCCAGTTGCCTTATTAGATCTTCAGACTAATCCACATAGCTTTTCCTTTTGTCCCCAGCAGAACTACAAAGACACTGCAGGGTCATTCCATCTCTACTATAAACCCCGAAGTCATTGTCAAGTTCTTATTATCCTATTTGTCTTTTAAAGTACATGAGAGCACTCTGTATTTCATTCCTTTACATAAATAATGCTTGACCTTGTGTTAATTTAAATGGGCTTTATCCCATGATTTTAGGTAGTCAGTGAGGTTACCAAAGGTTGTGCAAAAATCATGCCATGAAAGGGTCAGCATGCCAGGTGGGAGTTCCTAGGGTTTGGATGCTTGTGTATGTCATGCTCTCCACAGCAGGGCTGTGAAGCTTTACTGTAATAACAATAATGATTAGATCCACGGTGACATGACAATTTTCCTTGGCTTTGCTGCAGTAACAGGTTTCTAGATTCCGCTTGATGAGGAAAGATGTGGTTATTAACAGAAGAACACACTGAATTATAGACCTTTTGTGGGTGTAGCAATTTCCTACTGTTAGAGAAAAATAAAACATTCCAGTATTACAAATCCACTCAACAGTCAACTTGTTTTCTTTCCTGTTACTTTTCTTACTGCACCGTTTAATCCTAGTAATTTATTAATTAGTAATAAGGCCTGCCTGGTTGTCTCAACAAGTGAAATTCAGAAAGTCAAGGAATACAACAAGAAGTTACAGGATGCTGATAGCGATCTCATATTTGTACCTGGCTGGAAAATAAAAAAAGCCTCATTTGGAAAGCTTGAGCACCTTTTAAAAATTAAAGCACCTTTGACAAGAATGTTTCGCCCTTTCTCCTCTGGTTCTAACTGGACAAAAATATTTGCAATTGACCCATCAATCAAGACAGACAGATAAGCAACATTTCCTCTTTTAAGACAGTGAACTAGCAAGTGAGCCATTTTTATAAAGAGCAGCCATTTGGAAAAGAAATGTTTATTTCTTTCAAATGTCAATGCCCATGCTGTTAAAGATCATTCTATTAGACAACCAAAACAATTCCTTCTTCCTCAGCTGTTTTGTCCCTTTGCAATAGATTCTTTGCAGACGCACTCCAAAACAAATTGCCTCCTTTACCAGCCAAATTATCACTGACAAAATACAAATCTAAGTATTGCAGACCATCGATAAACTGAATCCTCACTAACTTCAGCAAACCCTTGAGCAAAAGAATGTGCAGCATTAGGACCAATCTCTGAAAACCAATTACTGTTACAGATGTATTGAAGTTCTGCACTACGTACTATCCCTGCATACCACAAAATGTTCCTGGAGCACTCGATTAATCTAAGATTCCTCTCTGTGCAGAGCAGCTGACAGCAGAATGCGTACAAGATTTAGCCATCAGGCAGCACTGACACAAAAACAGGTGGGTAGAAACTAGCTAAGACAAAGCTTTTATTTGGATTTCTGGCTATCAGCAGGATGAGGACCTGAACAGGCTTCCAGTACGAAAGGAGGGAAAGAATCTAATACCAGCCTGAATAAACATACTGTGTAGTGCCTGTGATGGCAATGAGTAGGATGTGATATCTAGGGGGTCTCCTCCAGACTTATTTTAAGTTCATAAACCACAGCATAAGTTATCCCACTTTGAAGCAGAAGTCTTCAATTGGTTAGGCTGTCACACTTAAGGCTGTATCCTCCACAGGAACTATTTATATTATTTCTACAAATTTTCTTTTTAAATTTTTTTTATCAAAGCTGCTGGTTTTGAACCACATTCCACAGCTCCACCTGAGGTGACCATGTGCTCTTGGAACAGAACAGCACGTAACCATCTCATTGCTTGTAGAATGGAGCAGCACATGCAGAGATATAAACATCTTTTCAGCCTTGACCGCACACCAGACCTTCACATGCATCACTTTTAAGTGACAAAGTATCTGAAGTCCTTTGCACTCTGGAGGCAATAACAAAGAGACAGCAGTGTTTGCATTCAATATTCTGATAGACAGGCTCTGTTTTTTTTTATTCTCCTGCCTTACACTTTCAGGAGTGATCATCTCGCTGTATCTTCTCCCCTCTGGGATCCCGCACACCTGGTACCTGGGTGCAGATCATCCCCTCTAGTAGTTTCAAGGTGCAAGAGATGAGAGCAATTTGTGCCTTTAAGCATCTCCCTCCAACCATGCAGTGTGCCCAGCCCTCGCTCCAGAGCCTCAGAAGGACAGGGTAGAAAGCAAGAGCAGAACAAGGACAGGTGGAGTAGAGCAGAGCTGCAGGTGACCAGAACATGAGAAACACATTTGTAGGGACGGAAGTTTCACAGCAGAGTAGTTTTAAACTTGGCTGGTACATAATTCAAGTGGGCCTAGCAAGAGCCCTAATTTTGTTTTCCACTAGCATTACTGAAACTGTCCCAGATGGTGTAAAACTTGAGGGGAGGGACAAAATGGAATATAAAAAACTGAGTCAGTTAAATGGCCTCTAGCTGCAATTCCACTGTACACAAACTTCTTTGGTGACGTCCTAGTACTCCTTGAGAAGTTCCTCCTGTTCCTCCCACTGATGAAACTGTCAACCATCTCTCAACCACCTTAACAGCAATAAACTGGCCTGAGTTTCCACTTGACACAATGCTTACTGAGCACTAGTATTTATTTGAAGCATTTTGACATAGCTACACATTAACAAATATCTATACTTTGAAGTGTCCAAATAATAATGTATTTTATCTGGGTGCTTACTCTATGTTTGCATAAAACCCTACTGAAGACCTGATATATGAAAATTGAAAATTATGTTCTCAAGGTTCTGTATTTAAACTGATTAATTCTAACATTAAAGGTGAATTAAGTCATGAATAAAGTTCACCAACTACTGAAACTTAAAAATGATATAGCAAGATCTTGTTCAGACCATTTAGTCTGATAAAATTAGCTCTATGAGTGGAGTTTAAGTCACTTATACACTGAAACCAATGAAATTACGCTAACAGAACAAAAGCAGCCTTTTATGTCAGCCTGGATTTTTCAGAAGGGATGAGAGTGGCAAAACCTTGGCTCTGCCATTTTATAATATAGCCCATATATTCTGTTGCCTCCTGGTTCATGTTGGTGTAATTTGTTCTACGAATAGAAACAAGTATTTTTTAAACTTTACTGGGCTGATTCATGCATCCTGTACTACAGAGGCTTCAGTATCTCTAACCCATGCACAAAATCTCTTTGGAAACCTTGAGTTATGTGAAGAATGTTATAATGTACAGTGTTGTTATTGCTGTCACTGCTGAGACAAACTCTTATCACTCCCTGGCTGTCACACACCAAATTTCCTTAGGGAATGCAATTTAAGTAATTCATAGCACAGAAACAAAACATCTCCCTCTCATTTTCCTCCTTTTTACGGGACCATAACAAGCCCCTTTTATTGTTTCCAACAGATTTACAACAGATTGGAAATACCCAGCAGCTGCTCAGCAATAACAACTTCAGCAGCCATACTGATTTGAAGCCAAGGCCTAAAAAAAGCCCCACTCTTCTCCCTCCAAGCAGGTTTTAGCAACTGTCCTTTTGTTTCCAAAGTTGAGGGATTTTACAATGACAATGACCACAACAACAGGAATGAAGACTTAACTAAGCAAAGAGGTTGGACAACAGAGAATGTAATTTTCAATAAAAAAGCTTATGAGCCACTTCTAATGGCATTTATAGAATCTCTGCTCAGGGATTCTTACAGTGATGTCAACTCACAGATCCTACACTAGAGACAAACTGCCCTAAACTAGTTGGCATATACAGAAATACAAGTTTTAAAATACTTGATGTCATAGTTTCAGGCTACACTTTATTATCAGGTGTACTCATGACTATGTGGCAGAAGACAACAAAGCATTCCTCTCGGAAGCTGGAGTCCTTGCAGCATAGTGGAAACCATCATGGCAGTAATCCAAAGCTGGTACTAACATTTCGCCCTTCCCACTCTGGCATTTTATTCAGCTGAAAGCTGGCCAAGCTGTAATTGCTGCAGCTTTCAGCAGCTGTGTCATCTAGCCACACTCACACAGAAGAGGGCAGTTAGTTTTTGTTACACAAGTCTGGGATTTCAGCTGTACAATGGCAATCTCAAGTCTGTACTCTTCATTACTCTACAGTAATGTCTGGAATAAATTACAAAGTCTGCCCTTTTCCTACATATGATGATTTATTGCCCAAGTTTACCTCGAAGGGAAAGACTCGGTGAAGTCATTTAGGGAATTACAATCCATCCCTTTTTTTTTGTGACATCATCCCATTCCCCTACACATTTCATACCCTCCCTCCTCCAAAACAATGCAAATACTTGGTCAAAATTTGGAAGTAAAAATGAGAGATGCTGCTGTATTCATTATTATTAAAGTTTAAAACCTGATGCTGCAGTTTCAAGACTTCTTTTTTGCATGTAAAACATAGATGCAATGAACAAGAGACAGCTAGAATTTGCCCAGCTTGGTAAACATAAAAAAGCACATTTAATAAATCAGGCTATAATCTAGATACAAGGCCCAGCTCCTGTTCCTGGAGGAAAACTGACAACTCTCTCAACAAGGTGCAAAAGAAAAGAAACAAAAGAACAGTGTTAGCTGACAATGTAGTGCAAGCTAAGACGGCAGCCAGAAGACAGCAAAGAAAGCAAACCCTTAAATGACCAGATAAAGCTGACTGCTACATGTCAGTACCCAAACAGCTTTACTAGAGAATGGCAGCACTTAGGAACTAAAACCTTTATGAAACAAATAAAGGATCAGTAAGAAATGCGTGGGCGAGGGGAAATTATGAAACCAAAACACCAATTAGAAGAAGCATATGAGTTTATATAGAGTCCTGCCACACAATACTTTGACAGCAATTCAAAGTGACTGCATGAAGAAAATGGGATTGATACAATATTTTTTTAGAGCAACGTATGTCAATTGAAGCACAGAGTTTTATTGTAGGAACACTCATTTTGCACACTCAATGAGTAAAACATGGAAGGTGGAAGATGCACCACCAGAAGCCTTCAAGGCCTAGTAATATATATCCTTTTTCTTAATGTAATTTCTTGTCCAGCCACAACACTAACAAGAGTTAAATATTTTCAAAAACCCACCAACATGGGAAAGTAAGAGGTAGAGATGTAGGAAAAAACTCTTAAGGGATCTTATGGGGGGGAAGAAAAAAACAGAGCAACATATTGTTACAAAAAGCTCCAAAAATGAGGGAAAACAGTAACACTGAATGCTGTCTAAAAACAAGAGAAAGCACATTATGATGTGGCAGCACAAAAACTTAACATTCTAGAGCAGGACAAATACCTCTGCATTACTAAACAGGTAGCTGGAACACTCTAATGAGGTCCATCAGGAAAAACACAACAGGAGAACACAGCAGAGAATTCCAACAGATTACAAAAAATGCATAATTTAGATGAGAAGATAAGATTTGCAAGACATGAAAGAGTATAAAGAAATTGGCTATCTTTTCTTAGATCATTACTAATGTGAATCCATTTCCTCTAGTAGACTTAGTTATTAAGAAGTCCACATGTCAGAGTAACTATGAAAAGTAATCCAAGGTATTTTTTTAAAGGGTCATTTAAAAGCAGACTTTTAAGAAGTATGCAATAAATTTGAGAAAGACATTTCCAGCACAAGATACTTACATTTAAGTTCAGCCCTTAAGTTATTATATGGAATTGTTACAAGTCAACAGTAGGTGGTTTATAAAATGTAATTTTATTTAATGTTACTTTGCTGTTACAGAGGGCATAACATTTTCACAAGGCTTTTTTGGGACTACAATCAATGATTAGCAACACACAATAGTGGTCCAAACTCTCTAACAATCACTGGACAAACTTGACACCTTCTCACATGTGCACAAACCTGCATGGAAAAGTACTAAATTTTATACTTGGACATGTGAACTTCAATTGGTTTTCCCATTCCAGTGTATTAAGAAATGACATGCACTTTAGTCTGCCAAAAAGCACTGCCTGTACTCCAGCAGTAACATGCTGCTTCTAATACATAGTAAAGTGAATACCAGAACTACGAAGGCAGGAGTGTAAGTGAACTTTTATTGGGAAGGGATATCAACTTAAACAGCAGCAACCAAAGATTAAGAGAAGCCCCTGTTTTTGAAACACACAAGCTTCTGTATTACATGATACGGGAAGCAACTCAATTTGTGGTTTTCCAAACTTTAAATGCTCAACTTGATCTGGCCCAAAACTTCCATATTCCTACTGAAACGAATACACAGTAGCATGTGAAAGTCAATTATGGAAAGGAAACCCTGCAGAGTAAAAAGGGAATGTGGAGAATTAAATGCTATGTGGAACACTCTTTAGTTGCATTTAACTACATTTTCATATCTTACTGTAATACAAAACACAGTCAACTGGCAGGAACTGGTTCAGATTTGTTTTTAAATACCAGGTACACTTTAGTCCGCTACGTGTTTGGAAGTTACTTATGTTTATATGAAATGAAGCTATTAATACTTTTCTACAGCAGTAACCGCACACCAGGAAGGCCAGGACAAACACAAATCAAGGAATGGAGTTTTCCCAAAGCTGCAGTGTGAAAAGACTATAAATTGATTTCCATACACATGGATGGGTTTTCTTTGCTATAGGAAATCCAAGTGGAGCTATAAGGAATGGAGACGTGTAAAAAGGTTTCTTGAGAAGGAAAGGGAGAATGACGCCCCACGTGCAGTTTAGTTTTCTGCACCTTCTGCAGCATCACATTCTTCTCCTGCACTGTCTGATGTCCATAACTAGGAAAAAAGAAAAACAGTGTCAGCTTTACAAGTCCAGCTTGAACTCCAAAAAGGGACAACTACTGACTGTAAGCAAACGATAATGAATTAGACTCAAGGGTGCCCACAAAGTACCAGTGCACTGGCGCTGCACAACCCCGGCTTCCAGTACTTGCTGGGAGAGAGGTAACTGGACAGAGCTCCCCAGGCACAGGGCACAATGAGTTTTGCCCCTCAGGCACAGAGGCAGAGCAGATGTGATCTCAATGGCTCCAGCTCTTGTGCTTAACAGTGAGCTGTGCCATTGATCCCAGGCCATTCAACAGTTCAACAGCCTCGACAACAGCTCCACGGGCAACTTGCATTTCAAACGCAGCAGTCTGAATCCTGCAAGTGTAGACTGCCAGTTTGATTATCGAAGCTAAGCACTTTACACTGCTAACAACAGAGATTTCTACTGAAGGAGTATTGCAAAATAATAAGAGTTGCTGTAATTTTAAATACAGTGAATATTCAGAGAGCATATTCCCTGAAAAACTGCCATAGCTGCGTATTTTAATAGAACTTAGCTGTTCCGTAAGGCACTTTTCTTAAATGGTTAATCATTATAGTAACATATTCAAACAAACTGATTTTATTCTTAGTACATTGAAATTTCAGAGCTTTTAAATTAAAATCAGGACAACAAATAAAGCAAGCTACACTGGATGTACACCAGGAGAAACTTTGTTTTGAGGCAGTCATCAAAACAGTTTGAGTAAGATTCCCTGACAGATCACAGATGACTGTGTTTTAACTCCTTGTCCTATCTTATATGTTAGGTTGGGCAGAATGCCTTTTCTCCCGCCCACCATAAGGCCATCAAACAGGAAGAATGTGAGCTAACCAGGCTGTTATTCCACATTACAGAGCATGAAGTTGGACATCAACTTACACAACATTCAAACTAAGTTATGAAAAGGTATCATAGGTAAACAGCCCAAGTCAGTGCTGTGCTTTGCACTAGAGCAAAATAAGGGGTTTTTTTCCATCACAAGTTCAGTCTAAGCAAACACCTGGTTACAGAACCAGGTAATACATTAAAAAGCAACTTACTGTTAGGTTGTCTCTAAGCAACTGCATGATGAGAGTACTGTCTTTGTATGAGTCTTCGTTCAGTGTATCAAGTTCTGCAATTGCCTCATCAAATGCCTGGAATAATTAAACCATCTTTAGCCTTTCTATTAACTGATCATTAAGCAAGCAGAAGCTAAACCTATCAGTGAAGGTAGCTTAAGAAAAAAGCAACATTAGAAGTCAATGACCTGAATTGCTCTATTTGAAACAAAACCATAATAAAGACATAATAAAAGCTTGCCATGCTCCTAAAAATTTAAGTCACATTGTAAATACACCCTGCTTTTACCCCTTCAATCCCACTAACAATAAAGAGCTTGGAAACCAGAAACTTTAAATAGGATCATTTCCTTTACAAACTCTATGAAATAATAATTCGTACAGTCTTAAGCATAAACCCTCTTCTACTTTCCCTGCAGGCATACCAGAAAAAAAAGTGACTTACTGTCTTTGCCAGTGTGCAGGCAAGCTCAGGATTGTTGAGAATCTCATAATAAAATACAGAGAAGTTAAGAGCTAGACCCAAGCGAATTGGATGTGTTGGCTGCATCTCCTTCTTGCTGATATCAAATGCCTCCTGATAAGCTCCCTGTGAGTTTTCTATTGTTTCTGTAAAAGAACGACAAACAAAGTGGTTTTAGGTTTGTTTAAATTTTTTTAAGATATTACTGCTTAAATCACTCCATTAGTGGGAGACTGAACAGTGCTGTATGTAAGCCGGTTCTTAGGAACTGCTCTTACTTTAATCAAAGTAATGATTTTACACCCATCTTAAGTACAGCTGCCACACTGACAAAACACAGGGAGCAAACTAAGCTACTACAGAGCAAAGGTATTCAAGAGAGATAAACTCACAGAACTTGGTAAACACCAGAATCCAAGATTACTGTATTGCTTCAGTGGCCTTTGATACTTTAGGGGGGTGGGGGGAAGCATTTGTGCATTACTTTTTCTACAGAACTCCTACTTCACTCCTTGCACAGGACAGACATGTTCATGTGAGTTATGTGTGCAGAGTAAAGAAGACCCAACTTCTTGAGGAAGTCTGGAAGGCATGTATGGCATGTTCACGAAAAACTGAAGGGTCTGCCTCCAAAAACTGCATGTAGACAGGTCAAGATAAAAAGCCCCAATGTTGTGCCCAAAATAACTGGGATAAACACCACAGAGAAAAGAGGTCACCAGGACAGAAAGTACTTCAGGAGTGCTACCCACAGTCTATTCCAGATTCACTTCTGATAGACAACCAAAGGGCCAACAGCTGCCCTATACGTGCTGCAGAATGGAAGGAGACTGCAGGAAAAAAAAACGTCATTGTCAAGAGCTCAAAATACAGCTCTCTGAGGGAGCTAGTACTGAAACTGCTCTAGCAAATGCTGGTAAAAGAGCTTGGTAAGTAAAATCTAGTAAGTATTCAAAAGAGTCAAGACAGTTTTGGATTTTCCAATATTTACACTGTAATGAGTGCTAAAGGACTACCCACTTGTTTAGGACAGGTGAAAGAAGGCAAAAACCTAGCAAATCCAGGAGATAAATCAGCTTGCAAACATATAAAATATATTTGAAGCTGAGAAAATAAACAGATGCTTAGGGGTGGAACATCAGAAAAGGTTAAAGTCTTGACGTTTGCAACAAGTTAAGCAGAAAATGTCTGCGGGGCGATACACATAAGCTGTAACTTCACAGCTAAACCCCAGCAGGATCTGTTAACAGAGTTGTATCGATCAATCTCTCTTGCACTGTCTCCCCTATCAGCATGTGTGGCATTTAACTGCAGTCATTTTAGCCAAGACAAGCTGGTAGTTCTGTGCTCAGACAAGCCCAGATTTGTAGCTGTTGCTTGACACAGTATAAATCAGAAGATCTTTGTGAAAGGCAAAGGCAAGTTTTCTCTGCTACCCTTGGACTTGCTGTTGCTATTTGAATCAGGTTAAGGGTTAAGAATTTCTGAATGCCACGACTTTTACTCCATTCTGTATGTCTTCATCTTTCAACTTGAATGCTCCTACAATACAAGGAGACTAACGAAGCCTTTACTGAAGCGACAACCAGCCCCGGCCTCCTGCTATGCAATGCAATCGGTTTCAGGCGGCCAACACTGTCAGATCCTGCCATGCCCAACCCCAGGGGACAGTCACTGCAGCACCCACGTGCTCCAACAGTCCCTCCTCTTTGTGTAACAGCATTACTGCAAAACTAATTTTGTTATGTAGAAATAGATCGCTAGCTTATGCCATACCAAGAGTTTTTAACATCACAACACTATCTGGGCACATTGCAAGACAGTTTTAGTAATTAATTCAATACATCTTCTCAATACACGGTTAAAATCTTCCCCAGAAGAGGTTCCTGAGGTACTTACTACTACCTATGCACATGTTCTAACTCCTAGGAAAGGTCTACAGTCTCAGGATGCCCAGTATCAAGTGGAAGTTTCCAAGCCTTTTCTGCTGAATCCAAAAGGGCAAATTAAAATTTCAGGAACAGTATTATTCCCATGAAAATAAATTATTTTAGAGTACAGCTCATGCTTTTTGGCTAGAGTATCAACCTAGTAATTTTGTTGCTTCTTTATAAACTCAGGTGACTACAAAGAAGTCTGCTTTGCAGTGAAATGGTTAAAATTCAGAGATCAACAGGACTCTACCATGGAATACAAAATGTTAGAGATTTGTTTACTCTCCCCCACCAACTTTATTTTAGTAAAGAATTACAAACAAACAACATTAAATATATTACCATACCTTCACCTACACTGTTTTCCAGCAGCTTTTAATAAGCATTATGGAGGAATTTTTCAGAAATTTAGGGTAGCTGGCAGGAACACCAGCTAAAATTCCCTCGCATACTTAAGGTCTACTCAGAGTTATGCTCTCTGTCTGTATGAAAACTGGAGACTTCCAACCGAAACCCAGCTAACTCATGTGAATTTGGAGTCTGTGTATTTCATTTCCTGGCCCATCACCCACGGACCAGAGCTGTGAAAGACCCAAGGCCACAAGGTACTTACGTTTTCTGTCATCACCACAGGCAACTTCAGCAAGGTATCGGAAGTAGTCTCCCTTCATCTTCAGGTAGAATACCTTGCTCTCTGGATTAGTTGCATTAGCTATTAAATATTTGTCCAAGAGCTCCTGAAACAACAACAAAACACACATTGACATATTGCAAACACCACTGCCACTAGGTTCAATCTACTTTTCTCCTTGAGGTTTGGATGGACTCAAATGTTTGCTACAAGGTTAAATGGAGTTTTAAGGCATTTTAGATAGATGCACACTTAATGTCAACAAACTGTGTAAAGGCACAAAACTAGAGACTACAGTAGGATGAACAGACAACTGGCCAATCAGGCTGCAAGGAACAAGGAAAGGTTTACTGGTGCACAGTTTCAGGACCAAGTTTAGTTTCAGGATATGCACTTCTCATTTCAAAAACACTGCAAATGAGTTAACCTTTTACTGGAAAAGCAAAACACTACACAGAAAGTTTCAAAGCTACTCTTTTTTTGCATCAATTGTGTTTATTAGACTTATGATAAGGAATCTCCAGCCCACCTACCACAGGGAGCCAAGGATTCAAACCCATCTAGTCGGCAGCCAGCCTCACCAAGCTGCACCAGCTCTTTGCAAGGCTCTAAACGAACACCTGCTCCAGCACAGCAGGGAGGCATCCTTCATATCCACCTTGCCATTTCCAGAATGGAAAGAGTTATACAGTGCTCCCTAGCACACCCTGAGCTGCTGCAAACATCACTCCCCTTTTTCACAGCTTCCCTACCTGATAACCAGGACAAGGAAAGTTTTGCAAGCCTCCAGCAAGAGAAGGTAAGTCTCTCTCCAAGGCTGTAAGTCATCCTAAGACAGGGGTGAAGAAAGCAGAGAAGAGGTACAGGACTTTCCCCCAGAGAACTGACAAGCAGAGAGAAGCTTCTGGCTGACCTTGTCTCTGAACCCCAGATATTTTACCCAACTCATTACTACAACCTTCTCTCTGGAGAATACTACATATTCTCCAGAGCTGACAAAAGATGCAAATGAGTTCTGATAGACTCAAGGAAACCCTGCAATACTCAGAGCAACTTCACAGTAGGTATGGAAGTGATAAAGATCTGCATTTACTTATTTGGAAAGTAAACAGGTTATAAAAGGAGCAGAAAGTTTCCACAAAGCTTGCAGCTGGCTAGTTAAGATATTTGTTACAGGAACATGTATCCAAATTCATGAAGCAGCTACAAAGGAAATATTCAAGGAACTGTAAGCTTTCTGCACAAAAATCCTTAGCATTTTAATTGTCTACTATAACATTATAATCAAAATGAGCTAATGTCAGACACAAATCTACTCCCTATGCACACCACCATAACATTATTACTTCCTTTAATGATCAATGGAAACAGAGCAGTCCAGTTCAAAGCGTTTATGCACTCCAAGTCCATTTGAGATTTTGGCAACGATTTTAAACTGACACTTGTAATAGGGTACCTCCAATTGGGTTGAAAAAGCATTTCTGCATCCAAACAGTGTGTGTCCCATGGATGTAAGACTGCAGTGCCCAGGCAAGCACCCACAGAGATCCCCGCCAAGGCAGTAAGGAAAGTACAAAGTCATACCTGCCCTTGATACCACCCCAGAGGAAACAGCAGGAAGGTAAGATGATACCAAGCCTGACATACCCTTGCACCTACCAAATCAGAGACAGACATTTTTAGGAGTTTCTGTAGGGCTATAAAACCACCGCCAAAGCCTGGACACTGGCTATTTGGCAAAGGGATAAGTGAGGAATCAGTGTAACAGTTTAACACAGTCAAGTATGCAGGGGCTTGAGCAAGCATATAGAACAGTACAGCTCACTGGTGTTATGGAAAAAGCAGTAAAACCTTAGGTCTGTTTCACAACAAGAGTTAAGAGATAGTAGGCAAATCGGTAATACAACCCCATATTAATACTGTTACTGTGCATGAATCATTTCATATTAGAATGAGTTATTCCCACTCTACAGATTTCTACAAAGACAAAGCTTCACATTTTGGCCTGATGTTTTCCTGCTGCTTTTCTCCAATGACAATGTCCATGTCAGCCATAAAAGCACAACACTACACAAACCAGTTTCAGAGTCTCAGAGACAACAAGGAGGTAACCTCAAGTCTAACATTTAAGTTTGATTTTACAGGAAACTGCCCAGAATGATGAAACGTGACACATAATACACCTATGGTTTAGAAAGGTTCCACAAATCTGTCACATTTGAAGAGTAACCACCAGCCTCTAAAAGCCATCCTATGGTTGGGACTGTATCAGGTAGCAGAGATGTGATTTATCCACGTGCTCAGATGAACTGTGCCACAGTCTAAGGAGCACTGACCAGACAAGCAGTGAAGATACTATATGGCATTTTAAACCAGGTACTTCACAAAACTGTACCTTTGATTCATCTTTTAAATACTGAAAGAAAACTTTTCAAGATGTTACAACTACATCAGCAAGGGAACAAACAGGCATTTTTCTTTTATGCTTTCCAAAACATAGAAATTTACTGTATACTTAGCACACAAAAAGTATTACCCATTTTATTACAAAATTCTGTCTTTGGAGGTAGCTCTAGCACTAGAGATGATCTGGCTTGGTTATGACTGAAAAATACTTAACCCCTGGAATCTAGTGTACACTAAAGAATGTTAACAGGAAAGCTTTAGCACATCCACCTTAAGCCGAATCTGAAAGCTACACTCCCTAGAGCATTAGCACTCACTTTTTCTTCCCCCAGATGGGGTAGGCCACACGCTTATTCAAGGAATATGAAAGGATTTTGCCACCGTGCCAGCCCTACCACAAGCAAGCAGCACTTGTGTCAGTGCATCCTTAAAATGCTGCCTTCATTATGCAGATCTGAAAACCAGTGGCTCTATCCAAACTTCTGAGAAACTTAAGAGAAAAAAGTGGATGCTGAGAAATGAACTGCAGTTTTTCAGACAGCAAAGAGTGGGTTATTTCCTAGGCACTTCTAGGTGGAGGAGCTGAGTAGCCCAGCAGTTCCCACTCCTAGTTCAT
This sequence comes from Machaerirhynchus nigripectus, assembly GCA_013397975.1. NCBI lineage: Eukaryota > Metazoa > Chordata > Aves > Passeriformes > Dicruridae > Machaerirhynchus > Machaerirhynchus nigripectus. Next base: position 32,304 of record VZRQ01007815.1, on the reverse strand, counting down.
CTTGAGGGCCTCCTAATCCTTACATAATACAAGTAAGGAAGAGATCTGTGCCTTTTGCTTCAGCTAGGGTGGAATATCCTCATTCTGGACTTTACATATTCAGTTTTGTTTTTTTAATAGTCTTAAATGTAACAAGATCTCATTTATGAATCACATAGGTCAGAACAAAATCCAAACAGACTTTGAGTGAAGCTAATTATTTATCAGGCCAGATGTTAATCTTTCAAATCAATAATGTATTTGGTGTACTTCATGAGCCATTCATCTCAGGATATCATAATTACTTGGAAGGCATCTTACTCTCCCCCTCACAGACAAAATGTTGGTGGGGTAGTAAGAGCAGACAGGCACAGTAAGCCAAATGATTTACTTTACACTGCTGTGAGTCAGTAATAGCCAAGAAAACTCACGGTTTCCTGCATCTGTTCTCTCATCTTTCCCCACTTGGACTTTTTACCTTTCCATCAGACAGCAATCAGCCAGGAATCCTTGTATTAAACATCACCTGATATTAAGTAAAATGTCTACAGGCAGGCAAAGCAATGAAGCAGACTCCAGAGAGCCTCAAAAGTTTTTGTGATAATTTTACCTAGGGAGAGACAAGCACTGCCAAAGGTACGATTCTGGGATGAAGTATAAGGCAATACAGTAGACTGCCATCCATGCTCACATACAGTGAACACCAGGAACAGCATGAAGACAAAAGAATCAAAGCTCTATCCTTAGACCAGACCCTTTGTGTTCCACTGCAGTTGCATTACAATAGGTTTGCAGTGTGACAGTCTGCGGTTGGTAGCTGCTGCTTCCCCCACACTGACATATTATGCTCAAGTGCCGTGCTGGTCCTCCTAGAGCATGATGAGATTTCCCACCCTACTTCTCAGAAGTGTTGCTCATCCATTTCAATTTATTTCTACCTTCACAGTGTGCTAACACTCTTGCCATCCTAACACCATCATACTCTCATATATGATATTCTTTTCCCCTCCTACAGAAAGAAGGCTTACTTATCTATAACAGAGGTGCCAGCAACAAAGGGCTACCACTCCCTGGAACAGGTCTGCAGCTGGCTGAAGAAGCCACAGGGAACAGGCTGGGAGCCTGGCAGCACGATACTTCTTCCCCCTGAAAGATCAATTTTTTTTTTCTTTCTCTCTCCATTGGCAAACTTATTCCTCTACATTCCAAATGAAAGTTACTTTTCAATTGCCTATTTGGATCCTTCTCATTCTGCTCTTGTTCTTTCCCAACTATGTAATTATCCTCTCAGTCCCTTTTCCCCTCTGTTTAAGTAGGCTTAAGTGTTGAACACTTGGTACCCACTGACCACTGCAATTAACATGAGCCAGAAATACTAAGTCAATACATCTGCTCTCATCACTTCCCCATTATTTCAGCTTTATGAAAAGCAAGCCCTGAAGGAATGTCAGCCATACCTTTACTTGAACTGTCTGACACAGACAAGGCAGCTCCCTGTAGACAGAGCTCCTTAATATTTGTGCTGTGTGCATCCAGCTAACCTCTCCTTACAATACACTAGCACACCTCCCCTGCAATTCATGTTCCAGTCCCACTCCACACATGCTTTCTGTTACCTGTTTTCAGGGCAAGACCTCCTTTAAAAACCTGACGTCAAAACAGAAAGTCCCACCACTGTCTTCCCATCTAAGCCTATTTTAAAAGGCAAGACTGGTTGAAGCACTAACTTCAACCACAGCATACACTAAATACTTTCTGTACAATTTAACTACAGGGTAGGTTCAAGTGGCAGAAAAATTCCACTGCTATCTGATCTGTGCTGTTCTCTCTTCCCACATATCCAGCTATAAAAAAATCTCAACAGCAAAGATGAATTTGGGAAAAAAATATCCTGAATACCAAACTGACCTTTTTAGCTTCCTTCAGCAGTTGTGCCATTTAGAATTGGATTTCAGTAAGAGTAGCAAATACTTGAGTCTAAGTCTCCTCATACATTGCAATACCACTAGCTAGTGGATATATTCTTCACACTTAACCGTGCAATACCAGAGGATGAACATGAACCAGATTAGCCCCAGAGATTACCTGCTCATCAGAAGTGGTTTGAGGCCAATTTTCAAAGCAAACTAAAGACACCATGTGCCTGGGTATTGACAGAAGTTCTCAATGTGGTAAATTCAAGTAACCCAAAATATTTACAATGTCACCATCACTCAGATGTCAACACCTATGACATGTTTGTGTCACATCACCAGCACCAAGTTATTTAATGTTATGCTATTAAAAGACTGATCTACATTGTCATTTGCATTTCTCACTGAGTGCAGTTCATCATTAACTTTACTCTGTCAGAAGGAAAAAAGTCAATGTAAAAGCAACCACCAGAAACAGCAATGCTCTCCAAAAGTTTGTCCCATAAGTTGTGTGGTAGTCAGCAGGAGGAGTGTCAATGTTCTAAATGGCTGGCACAGAATTTTCTGAATGAAGTCTATGTTAGATAAAGTTTGATTTTTCAAGTCAGACTGTTTCAGCAATACCCTTGCGCCTAAAGCCCATGTATCTTACTTCAAGTTGTTTGAAATACCTTATTTCAGCACCATCTCCATTTTCTGGGAATGTAATTTTAAAGGCTATTTTTAAAAGTGAACTTCCCAACCATTTGTGGGAGGTAATTGGTATTTGTAAGTTTTAGTAATTTAAAACAATGTCCTTCACCCAGCTTGAACTCATGTCACAAAAAGCATCTAGAGAAAAAACAAAAACCCATAATAGTAATTTTTTTGACAGAAGAACAAAGTGATAAATATTAATGCATTTAATATTAAAAAAAATATATACCTCCTCACTGCATAATGGAGGAAGTTCAATTATACAGAAAAAAGAAAAAAAAGGAAAAGAAACCAAGTTGAACTTGCGCTAGACAACTCTTAGCTGTGCAAGTGTTCTCAGACCTGCCAGCAGAGGAGGTGCCATCATTCCACAGGGTACTGATTTTTCACAGGTTTTACAGGACCTAGAGTGAGTTTTATTGTTGGTTCCTAGATGTTTCTTCCTTTTCTGTACCAACATTGAATGCTTCCTATTTTGAGCTTTCAAATGCTTTTGGGTTTTTTGTTTTGTTTATTAAGGAGCCCTGAAGCTCACCACCAGAACAGATGTTACCTGGGTAACAGCAAGTAACTGATTTCTTAATGTAGTACCCCACACTAACTGGCCAAACCCCACAGAACCAAAAAGTCACATTCTAGTGAAGAAACTGTTTCAAAACAAACCTGTTTTGAGACAAGGTTCCTTAAAAATAATGCACAAGCACAGAGTGCATGTCAACACTTCTTTTAGCAAGTTAACTCACCACCCTGAAACATGAATTCAACATCAGAGCTCCATCTAGATGAGCAGCTTGCATCCCACAGGAACACTGTAAAGCGCGTGAGGCTACATAAATTCAGCCAGGGCTGCAGTATGCAAAATATTTGCAAAAATTATTCAGTCTCAAGTATTTTTGAGGGTCCATCCAGACCAAATCTAAGAAAAAAAGACCTAGAAACATCATACAGAGAAATGGTTTCCACCCTAACTGCAGTCAAAAAGCAAAGCCAAAAGTTGGTGAGGCAGCTCAGACCAACATCACCTAATATAACTTAAATGTGAATTTAAACACATCAAATATTCCAAAGTATCTGACAGCACAGATGATTGGTGTGGGCTCAGACCCTTCAATAAGGCTTCTACTCACAAATGACTGCCTGTTTTAATCATCTAGTGAAGTGGTATTTAAGACTTCTTGACTACTTTAAGTATAATCAGTCATTCCAAAGTCCACAGTATGACTCACTGCAACCTAGGTGTGTTTTAACGTTCAGCAGTTGTTTTCGTGACAGGAAAGGGAGAGTCCCCTGCTGCAACAGTAATATCACTTTACTTTCAACAGTGTAATTCAGCAGACCTAAGTTCTTCATCCTTCAGGATTCAAGCTCTATGCATCAACTCCTTTTGGGAGAACATTAAGTGATTTTCATACAGACCTCTTCAGACTAACATTGTTTCAGTTTATGTATTGAGGAAATATGTGTGCACCTTTCCAGTAATGGCATGGCCTTAAGATGACCTGACAAAGCACTGTTGAGAGCAGAAACAAATGTATGAGACATGAAAACGGAGAGGGTGACCTAATCCATCTTTTCCATTTGGTTCCATGTCTTTGTCTACATAGTTTTAAAAACTGGCAGTCAATACTTAGGATTGGCCCTGAATGAAGTAGCTGGAATCCCACTTAACAAATGCACTGGAAGCCTGACCTGCAGCACGTCTTCCCACACTATTCCCACCTGGTGCTGAGATTAAATTAATCTAGAATTTACACTCACTGCTTATACTTCTCCTCACGCAAATTAAAAAGTTCTGTGGTCCCCAGAGAACTATGTAAGCCAGGAACTAGAAGTGTATGGAAATGCAAAGTTCTCCTTCTCTACAGATTTTCAGACAAAATGAACAATCCAGTGAAAGTCACAGAATTATTTAAGTTTTTATGGAAGAACTTAAAGTTTTCCAGTTTCCCCCCATCAAATGTAGAAACGAGTCTTTAAAAAAAGGTCATCTTTCCAACAATTATAAATTTTTGATGAATTAATGGCTATACAACACAGCCAAAAGTTTTCAGTAAAATTTCTTTGGTATCTGACAGATTTATCTCAAACTGATTCTAACATCCTTCCATGACTGCATTCTACATATTTATAATTCCTCAAAATACTTCCAAGTGCTCTTCTCCTCTTAGCAAACATGCATTTTAGGCACCAAATTCTTCCCTTCAGAATCCTGGCTATCTAAAATCTTCTTTCAGCATCCACTTGTGATCTTGCATAATATGACAGAATCAAACAAAAAAGTCTGAATTTTCATTAAAAAATACTTCCATGCTCTGTAGCTACAGAAGCCCAAAAGTAAGATTAAATGACTGACAGAGATGTATCTAGACTAACAGTGCTCAAAAGGAACACCAGTACACAGGAGTTACATGGTCTTAAGGTACACTGCCCTTATGCAAAGAACTCATTTTGACTTGCTTTAGTACTGTTCTCTCTTTGGGAGCCCTTGATCAGAGGCTTGGGATCACTGAAATTCAAAACGATAACACAACATCTCTTTCTTCCCATTGCTTAGTGTAGCTTGGAAGAGCCTTTTGCATCATCCAACTTCATCTTGAAGGAAAGCCAGCAATACATCATTTCACTCAGTCTATTAGGAGAGTGCCAGTGATTTGTTAGTCCCCAAACAAGACAACAATGAAGTCTAACCTTAGGTCAGAAAAACTAACGTCAATTCAGATAGCTTGGATACAACACTATCTCACAGAAAGTGAGCCCCGACTTTTTATTAACGCCCTACTACCTACCTTTATTAAAAACAATTTCTGCTTACTAGAATTTTGCAAAATGTATTCCACTTCAGAACAAAACTTCCTCATGAAGTTTTATCCAGGAAGGATGTGGCTGTCAGGTAACAGTGTATATAGTGTACTTAGAAAAGTTAGTATTAAAGCAAATGGAAACTTTTCCGTTTTCATATTTAGACACTACTCCTATATCCAGCTACTTCAGTGAATGGATCATATAAATTAAAAGAGAGAATAAAGAGTAATAGAGCAAGTAATAAACCTTTATCAACGTTAGAAACTGGTAAATCAAACCCTTGATTACTTTAACAAATTTAGAGAAAGGTACAAGCAAAATCATAGCTAATTCAGGACTTCCAGTTCTTAGATCTTGACATCTGATGTTTTGGTGGGTGCACAGACCACAAGATGTGAAACTCAGCATTTAAACTGTTTTGCTGCCTCTCCTAAGCGCCCAGCTCACACAAACTGGGCCCTATTATATATTCAGATATACAGGATGGATTAGCAAACAACAAGCTTACAAATCAGCAGTATGCTCAGCTGAAGTGTTCTGATGTTGGTTCCAGCTTCCTGGGATGCAAAGAGGATGAGGAGGTATTTGTAAACACTCGTCCAATGTTGGTGAAGCTATACTGAGTAAGGCCACAATTGCAGAGCTCGCGAATAGTTATTACTTACCTTACCTGTCTGTGACAAAACTGGCTTCAAGTTTATTGGCAGTAGGAAAGCACAACCACAAGCAACATCAAGGGGCACCTGGCCCCTCAAAGACCAAGAGCATAAAGCTAAATATGAAAACATTGATTAATCAAGTGTGCACCTTCACCTACCAAACTTACGAAGAATATCCATGCACTTTTACCAGCCTTTCCTCTGCTGTTTTCCTCACTACCTTCCTTCCTCTGAAAATTGGTCATCCCCCATTACCAAAACCAGAATACCAAGCTGCAGTGTCTCTACAGAAATGGGTACAGTCTACTGCTTTAATATTGTGCTTAACAACCCCAATTTGTGCCATCTTAAAGAAATCAAATGCTAATAACCTTCAAACTCGAATGTGTTCTTTCCTAATCAAGCTCTCTCTCTCTCTCTCTCTCATAAACAGTCTTCTGTATTTTACTTCAAAAAGGCACCTATCACATTAGTATCTAAGGCAGTAGAAATGCCTGTGAGACAACTGTCTGGAAGGTAAGCGTGATAGTGATTTACAAAATCTGTTAAAAGCTTCACTGCATTAGCAGAAAAACAGAATTTGTGGTTTGGTTGTCCAGTTCTACCTAGTGAGCACATCCTACTTTCTCAAGGCCACCAAACCAGTAAACGTCCTCCAAGAAATGTAATAATTTCAGACAGCATATGGCTGTAGGGGGAGGGGGCAGCAAGCAATGACTGCATGGGGTGGAGGCTTCAGTTACCATCAGAATTCCTTGAACTATTTTAAGCTGGACTCTTTTAACAGTTCACAGTCTGTTCAAGAACCTCAGTGCATTCTAGGCTTTGTTTCTGCAAGAATCAGTCCCTTCTCAGAAAGGATTCCGTTTTCTTTGCACAAGAGTGAGGATTCCAGCAGCAGATTCCACTGAAAGATGACAGAGAAGGTAAGAGAAGGTAAAACTATGAACAAGTCAAGTTCAGATCTAAGTTTCAAGTATATTTAAGTAAAAAAATGTAAAACATTAAGTTCCACAATTCTTACCACAAATGTGTTGATGGTTGCTAGAAGTTGTGCTAAGAACACAAAGGAAAAAGCATCTCTCTCTCCACAAATTACTTTTTATAAAAAAAGATTATTTATTCCAAACAATTATTTCAATTCATATTCACTCCACACTTCTGGATTTGTCAAGAAGTAATGTTCCCAACCTGACTTTCAAGAAGTAGCCTTTCCTTTTAGTCAGTCACTTAAGAATTGTAAGTTACTTTAACTTACGGAAGATTAAAAAGTAATACTTGAAACACTGTCCCAACCATGACTGGGACAACTAACTCAAGTCCAAATGTAGTATTAAGTGATTAGCATGCCTGACCTTCAAATTAAAACTGTATCCTACATAGTTCCCTGTATCAAAAGACTGTATGTAATACCCTTTTATTGGGTTTCACCTCTATACTACAAATATTTTTGTACAAGCTCTGTCTGTTCACTGAAAATAGGAACACAGAGAGAAAGGATTCACAAGACATGAAACTCTAGTGAATTGTTTACATAGCAGCATGAAGCTGATACCTTCTGAATCTGACAAATTTCTGTATGTGCAATAAAAAAAAAATAAAGATCTCACTTTTCTGTAGGCCAAAGATAGCAGTAGGGAAAAAAAAGGGCTATGGTCAAAGTTATCCCTCATCAGATATTTTAGCTGACACCCAGAATCTATTTGCTACTGCAAGAAAATGCCAACTTCATTTTCAATGGAGCTATGAACTTGTGCTGTTGAAACAAACTGCTCTAAACATTACCTTCTAGAATGGTGAGTTTTGTTCTACTTATTTTAAGTGACTAACCTTAGAACTAGACCTACGAAATGGATAATCAGAAATGGACAGATTTTGTACTGATTTTTATTAGCTTTTATTGTTTCTTAATTTTGTGAAGCAGCAGTAGGAACAACACTGCAACCTTGGGGGTGGGGGAGGGAGGGAGGAAGGAAGGAAGGAAAGAGAAGCTGGCAAGAGCAACATACCAATCCATGCTTTCAACAATTAACCGTGCAATCTCACAGAAGATCAAAGCATCCTATCAGCCTTAAGACAGTAAAAATACAGATAATATGCACCTTGTATCTCAGAACTATTTCATTGCAGGCACTGCCACAGGGTGCCAAAAAGAATCAACAGCTCAAGTAATGTGACCGTTCCCACATTTCTAGAAGTTCACAACGCCCTTGCTCATTTCTAGAGAAATGGGCCAACATGGCCTTGACACAATACCTTGTAAAATGTTTACAGAGGACAATGTGAAAACAGATGTTTGGAAACAACTGAAAAGCCTCAGGTATGTAACTTTTCTACACAAAATTCAAAAAAATTATTAAAAGAAGACTTTTAAGTTTCAGCTAGAGACACAAGTAACTGTCATGATACAGCTGTTTTAAAGCCCTAATGACTGAAATCTTCATGAAGATTCAAACTGCAGGCAAGTTGGTATTAAATCTCATCTTTATTACTACAAGAAGAGCTCCAACACATCAGGACCTAGAAACTGAGCACATGCAAACAAACACGCAAAAACCCTCAAGCTGCAGGTGGAGAGCGCTGCCAGGCAAGGGCTGCTGTCCTCCCTGCCTTTATATTACTGCTCTCTAAAGAACAAAGGAGCTTGAAAGCAACTCAAGTTATAGCCATGCAAAAGGACCGAGGCTCTCAGAAAACCCACCAGTTTAATCCCCAGAAAGGTTCAAATTCAAAAGTTAACTTTTTAAAAAACCTAATGTCACTGGTCAGTGGAGTGTGCACACAATTAAGCAGGTCTTATACTGTACGCTCCGTCTTTAAAGTTTCCCACATCATTTCACTAATTATATGAAAGTTGCTGCTGCATCCACCCTTTCTACATTATCTAGTACCCCATGTCTTGAAATGACTCAAGTCAAGACAAAGCAACATGAACTTTGTGCTCAGAAAGTATATGAAACATAGTTCAACTTTATCTTGAAAAAAAATTAAGTTGCCAACCTGTTTTTTTATTCAAGGAGAAGAAAGTTTCAAGAACAGTTTTAACCATGAGTCATAAGGGATGATTCAACATTAATTCTCTACATTACCAAAGAATTAGTCAATCAATACAGAGAGTTCAGCAAAACCTCCCAGTGTACCTTTCACATAAAACATTTGTGCAAGTTGTTTGACAGCCATACCATTTCTCCATTGAAGAGCCACTCTCACCCGAAAGGCCAGTCATAAAATTATGTTTAAAAGCATTCAGATCACGCCTACTTGCAAGATAGGCAGGTAAAGAATGACAGTTAAATAATCAGTAAAAGTTTTATTTTTTTGTATATACCTATATACAGATACCTCAATGTAATTCTGAATGTTTGTATTCTAGTGGTGATTGAATTTAAGTTCTTTATCAAAGCATGTCCTGAAACAATACCTTACTTAACTGGCTAGGGGCATTTTTTGCAGGAAAAAAGTAATTACAGATTCCGTGTTGCTGGTATTTAAAAAAAAAAAATTAGCAGTATTTTTAATGCTAGCACAAGTATTTCTAAATGAAGATTTAGAAATATGCCATACCAGTAGTTAGAAAAAAAACTTTTGAAAAAACTGTTAGTAGTATGACTAACAGCAGCCACACTCCACCCAACACACCCACCCTTGCTAAATCCAAATACTCTAGATGACAAGCAACCTTTCCATACTACTTGCCAGCAGTTGTTACAGTTTAGCTGCCTTCCTAGAATTAAAAAAGCATCTCTGAGATTCAGCCGAAGAGATCTGAAAAAGCTACAAGCCGTTACCATAGTATTAGTACAGAAGAAATTACCATTCAAAGGAGGAGCCAAAACCATTGTGTGGCTCAGCTTTAGGAAACCCATCCTTTTTAACGCCTACTGGTCATGAATTCCAGCCTCTCAGATGCTGACTCATGGATCACAGGAGTGGTAAATGGAGGAGGAAAGGGAGGGAATTGGAACAGAACATAACTGCACAGGGCCCTCAAAGGAAGAATAAAAAATGGAAGGCTTGCAGTAGATAGCCAGCACCTCCTCCTACCAAAGGAAGGCACATCTCTGCAGCAGGACAGAACAGGAAAAGCATGCTCAGCTGTACGTTTCAGTCTTCACTACTTCCTGCAGCCTTCCAGGCCGGAAGGGGAGAGATGCCAACAGGTCACTGCTGAGAACAGAGAAAGACTAGAGTGCACTGAAAAATTCATCTACCACAGGAAAAGCTTGCTTTCTCTACATCAGAGGTCTGGGCTAGCACGGCTACCAGAATACCTGCTGGCCACCATCAGATACGGTGGAGTAACTTCAGTACAGACACTGAGAAGTGGTTCAATGCCTCTCCCTACGGAAACACAAGCTCCCTGTCAAAATGGTACAAGCAGTATGAGATTTTACGAATCACCTTCTCTAAGGCACTAGATTTGGTAAAAGGACAGAGAGAGATTAGAAAGTCTGAAGAGTGAGCTTTATGTAGAGGTCCCAAAAAGTTAGTTCTGAAGTGGGGCACTGAGTAGAGAAGAGAAAGAAGAGTGACACAAATGCTGGCACTGCATCACACAGGCTTGTAGTGAAGCTCTTGTCACAGGAAGTAGGAACCCAAATAAGTACCATCATTCTCACAAAGGTGAAAGTTTCACAATTTCAATACACCTGTAACTGCAGAAACAGTTCTGCTCTTTTGGAAGGCATGGGCTCTTAAATGTGTTAAGGAATTAACTCAACTGATTCGTAAAGCAAATAAATATGAAAATTATTTTCAAGAAAAGGTAACTCACTTTGACAGGTTTACAAAGAACAAACAAACCTAGGTGGCAGCACACAAGCAAGCATATAGGTATTTTCAGCACAATCCAAAGAAGCATTCCCTTGTGAAGCATCCCCTGTGAGCCAGAACACTTAATCAAGAAGAAAATTCAGTTACTTCCAAACCAGTCACCTTTAAATGCATGTCTTCTAAAGCAATCTACAATAAATTTATCTCAAAATCGTTTATTTCCCTATAGACTTGCTTCCTCCTGTTCTCACATTAGCAATACTAGACACCAAAAAAACAAAGGTAACTAAGAGGAGCAAATAAATCACTTAAGATGATCTGCCACACAATTACTATTGCATTATGCACATGCAGTTTCTTGCAGCTACGACTCCCTGGTGATGTAGAACACGGTTCAGCAGCCTCAACACCTCTTGAGCTCCCACTACAGTGCACTACAGTTTTCCTATCAACAGCATCTGGAATTCTGCTGCTCCCACAGAAATGAACTTCCGGGCTTTGATGCCTGCTTAGGGTGTCATTCCAGTCTTTACACCTTAGCTTTTCATTGTTCCATAATTACTGCCAATTCATCTTGAAGATACCCTGAGAAGTCAGCGTGTGTCTAACAAAGCCAATTTCCACATATCTCTTTCCCACCTTCAGTACAGATGTCTCAGCTTATAAAGTCAAATTTATATCAAAACATTACTCAAAATGTCTCTTGAAGACCCCTTTAGAGTGTTTTTCTTTATGAGGAAGTAAACAAAATGCAGACATGGTTTAAATGTTTCACCAAGTTATTAGCTGATCTGAATAAATGGGTTTTCATGTTTCCAGCTTATCTTCCGAATAGGTAAGTCTACTAACCACAGCACAGAGGCTAAATTCCCTGTATCTCTGGAACTACTTGGTGAAATACTGCATATGGATCACTCCACGCAAATATGTAGCTCAGAGACACTCAAAACTGAGTATCTCAAACACCTCTACACATATAGGGCCCATAGCATAGTGCATCCTCCTCACCACAGTGACCCACGTTACAGTTGTAGAAGTTACTGCACTGACTTCCCCTACCCCAGCACACCTCTTTGCATGGTATGCCCAGGCCAACTTCCCAGTCCTTCCCCCAATACAGCAGCACACCTATATACTGCATTTCTTTACCTTAAACATAACAGAAGAAAAAAGGAAGTCCCCACTTACCAGCACCGTAGTGCAGATGGACCTGAGCTCAGACTCCACCTTCTCCCGATAGTCCTTGATAAGCTGCATCTTCTTGTCACTGGTGTCTGTCTTCTGCTCGATGCTGGAGATGACCCTCCAGGCCGAGCGCTGGCAGCCCACCACGTTCTTGTAGGCGACCGAGAGGAGGTTGCGCTCCTCGTTGGACAGCTCGGAACCCTGCTCCGTTACTGCCTTCATGCAGGTGGCCATGTCATCGTAGCGCTCGGCTTGCTCAGCCAGCTTGGCTTTCTGGATCAACTCGGTCTTATCCATGGTGGCTGGCAGTGGGACAAGAGCAGTGTAGTAGCAGAAGCAGGAGAAGCTGGGGATGTCACACGATCAACACGAGAATGCGCCTCAAAACCTGACAGAAAGAAGACAGTAACCATGATGCCGGGATAAACAGCACCGAACACGATCCTACGGCACCTACTGCAACCCAGCAAACAACAAGGATCACTGTGAGCCTTGCCTCCCCAATCTCCAGGTGCTTCTCCTGGAGAGACGGACGGCAACATCCTGCCCTTCCATGCAAGGCTACGGGAACTCGTCCCAAGAGTCCACCCTTCGGGAAACCACGACCTAGAAACCCAGCCGGGGAAGGCACACTCGGTGCTATCCAAGGGACGGCAGCCTGGCGCCCAAGCAGTGTAAATAGCTGTTTTTCCATCAGAAAAAGCCATCACTCCGCTTTTCCTCCATGCCCTACGTGAGCATATTAACATGCGCTCCAACAGGGACTCGGGGAAGGATTCCTGGTCACCACACAGCCTGGGGCCCTCGCCCAAATCCCTACCCTCATGTGCTACGAGCCCTGCGGGCCAGCGCCAGAGGCAGGCGGGCATGAGGACGGGCGAGAAAGAAAAATACATAATAAAAGCAGCAAGACGAGCTCGGCCCCGGGGAACACTGCAGGAGTTAAACCCCTCCAGAACCCGCCTCCCTGGGGGCGAGCGAGGCC
>VZRQ01007815.1:0-18411 GCA_013397975.1 Machaerirhynchus nigripectus | reverse complement strand
TCCCGCAGGAGCGGGCGGCGAGCCCGGCCCCGCCTGGCTGCCCCTGCGGCGGCTCGGGCGGGGCAGAGCCGGGAGCGGCCGTGCGGCCCTTCCGGAACGGGGCCGGACGAAGTCCGGGTGCTGCCGCCGCAGGGTGCCGGAGGGCGGCCGGGTCTCGTACAGGCACTGCGGGGCTTCGTATTGCCGAGTACGTGTTCCCGAGGCCCCGGCGGGGGGAGGAAGCATTTCCCATAAGCAACTATTAGTGTATTTGCTTGTTTTCCTCCTCTTGATTTCACCTTAATTCTCTAGAAGTCAGACCATGCTATGATATACAATAGTAGCGTGTTACCCACCCGTGAGTGGATAAAGGTGAGGCACCCATGCCCATAACGTTGGCCGAGTGGATGCATGACTTTGTGTGCACTCACGCTGCCCGAGCCTCAGAGGATGTGGTAAGGACACGGTGGGTTTGTGCTGTTGGCCTTGCCATACAAAGTCAGGTCAAATGCATCTGGTGTATCAGGGCTCAGGCTAGGTCAGGTTCTCCTGTGTCTGTGCTGTACCAAGTCTCTGCGTGAAGTGATGAGATTTCTCACCTTTGCTTTCAGCATCACCAAATATAGTCACACAGAGGAACTTCAGCATCCCGATGGGATGATGAATTCTCTGAATCAACCTCAGGATGTTACTGTCTCAACTCATAAAGCTCTTGGTCTGTGTTTGGACTAGGACTGGGACTCTGTACATGGAAATTTGAGCTGTGCTGTGAACAAGCCACTCTTTCTTGTCAGTTTATGAAACATTCTTTTATTTTAAAAATATAGACCTATCACTAACAACCTTTTCAAATTTAATGAAACTCAGAAACTGCTATGGATATTTAATACTCTCCCTCAGAAGTTACCTCTTGGTAACTTGCTACAGTTTTAGGATGCCCGTTTATGCTTCCTTGTCAGTAGGATATGTTCTCATTTTCACTAGTCCCTAATAATTACCTTCATTTACATGAAGTAAAGACCAAAACTGACCAATTGTGTAACAAAACCTTTATTAACAGCATGTCTTCATCAACTAACCATTCCACCTATAAGGCACGGGTGAGTGCGTTTTATTTGAGGAAGGACAGCTGACGTAATTGAGGCTACTTCCTTCACTGATGCACCTTAGAAAAGGGGAAGGTATTAAGAATTACCCTCATACCATTTAGTTCCAGTCTCTCTCCCACCTACTGAGAGGCTGCATTAAGAAATGCAGAACAATGTTAAAACTTGGGAAGTGTTGAGCAGAGCTGTTTGTGTGCATACAGCTATGTGATGGATGCAGACTGGACACCATGCATGATGGAGTCTGATATTTGTATGCAGAGTGGCTGTGTGGCCTGTGTGTGTCTTGCTTCAGACCCCCTCTGTGCTGCTTGCTTTTCAGGCTTGGGTCTTGTGGGCTTACATGCCGTAAGACTGCCCTACAATACTGTTTTTAATCACATAGCCATAACCTTATTTTCCCAGAAGAACCCTATTGCTAAGTAGGAATGTTGTCCTTTGGGGAGCTTTTCTGAGAGGGGGCTTGAAGAATTTGTTGTGTTTAGATTAGAAAAATGAATGTTAAGAGGAGATTTGATGTTTCAAAAGAAGAGTGGATGGCATGGATGTAGACTTGTTGTTTAAATGGAAGACAAATGTGTGTAAAATGGACATTAATGACTTTAGAAGATTTGGAATTTTCAGAGCAATGAGGCCATGAGACAGTTAACCTTTGCTGAGGGCAGGAAACCCACCTTCTCTGAAAGCAGAGCCTGATGAGCTTATAAAAGTGCTTATGTGATGTAGTTGCGTGAGACAGCAGGAGAGTGAGCTCCAGAAGCTTTCCAGTTCTGTGTTTCTTTTATTGCTTATGCCATATTCTTACACCTGCTCAGTCTATGTATACTTTAATGTACAGTTTACTGCATAACACTATCCTTTATTGAATAAAAAAAAATTAATTTCCTTTAGAGCTATTTCAGGAGGTCAGTTAGAGACCATTAATGACTTTACCCTTGTCACCACTATGAAATGGTTGGCATTATTTTGTCTTGTGAGCAGGAAATTAAAAACATCAACACTTCTGGTTACCTATATGAAGAAATTTAAGATCTTAATTTCCCAAGTGGTAAATACCATATCAAAGACCTTCATTTCCAGGGTGGTAAATGCTTTATGCTACTTTGCATGTACAGAAAGTCCACCTCCCACTGACTTGAGATGCACCTACTCACATTCAGCATCTTAGCAGCTCACACCACAAATTACTCAATTGGGGTGTGGGAGAAAAATGAGGAGTATATATAATACAAATTCCTCAGACTTACATGTGAACTTTACAATAGAGTTAAAAGAAAGTTTTCTAGAGCCTCTGTTATTTGCTATAAGACTCTTCTTGCTTTTTCCCAGCAGAACCAGCCCCTTCCATCAAGTGCTTTCCATCTCTACGGCAAAGGAGGTTGAGATGGTACAGGCAATAGTTTCCTTCCTACCATCTGTACAACAGGCACATGACAGGTCAAAGTGGAACCTCGCAAAGCAATCATATAGCACTGTGAATGAAGGTAAACACACAAAGAACCCCCAAAAAGCAGACTTCTGTCATGGGATTTACCCAGACTGCCACTGAACAACAGTATGAGCGAGCTCTTTGGATACGCAGCATACTCCTGAACTATCTGAAATAGTCCTTTCGTGGGTAGCAGTAGAAAAACTTGCTCATTTTGTATCCTGCCTTGAGTGGGATGGAGATTCTTTACAACTAGTCTCATGTCTGTTCACTTAATGGCAAGAGAACAAATTTCATGTTTATTGAGGCCCTGTGTTCTGGTGGTTAAGGACTTTTTTCTTCCCATACTAGTTCCTGCAATCTTTTCCTTACTATCAGCCCCCTAATTTACACTGTTATCCTATCTCATCCCCTGATTCCTGCCTTCTGCTCAGCTCCTGCCTGTACATTTCTTCTACTGCTGTCATTCCCTCTGTATCTGTACCCTCTGCTCTTCTTTTGTTGTTCCAACTTCTACTAAAACTTCTGGGCAGAGAAGAAGACTTGCTTAGGAGGCCTTGACATTTGGCAGTCTTACATGAGAGCTGGAGTGTTAAGGAAATTCTGCAGGCAAATTTTAAAGATGTCAGCTGAGGATATTAAAATTGAGTTTTCTCATTGCATTTTCCATATTTGGTTAGTTTTCCATGAAACCAGCATAACACTTAACTTCCATCTGGCCAACTTCTTGAAGAATTTAAAGGCTCCATTCTGATGGTTGCAGGTGTTGGAATTCTTTGAGAAATTTGTAATAAAGTGTGTCATCCTGGACAAAACTGGAATTCCCTCTGTGAGAAACAGCTAAACTGTTCTAGCTAAAACATGAAAAACATTCTAATTGTGTTCATACAGACTGATCTGTATTTAAGCCTTTGGAAAGGAACTAAATCAGTGGTCATAACTCTTCTAGATAAAAATTAGATTTACTTAAATGTGTTTATCTTGCACTTGGTTGGGGGACTTAAGAATGAAAGGATAAGATCTTTTGTTACCCTTGTATTTATGTTCATATCTTAAAGGTGCTAGAGGGTGGCATGAGTGCTCTTATATTAAAAATAGAAAGTCACCCATGCAAGAGGCTAAAGCATCATCAGAGTCCAGTTAAGAGAGAAATAAATGTGAATCAGTGGGATCAAGCTCTTTAAAGTTAGTCTGATTCCATGTTGTGTCAGTACTCTGCTGTGAGGAAGCCATGGGACTTCTTAAATTTTTGAAAATACTTGCATGGCTTGTTCATTACTGGTATAAACTAATTGCTCCAGGGAGAACAAGCCTCTGAAGATGCTGATGAATGTGTAGCAAATGGTAGGTGCTGTTTTATGCTAATAGTTTTCTTCTGCTGGGAGAAGAGGGATCGAGGAATACTTGGGTTAGGAAGGCGACTGTCAGCGTGGGAGGGTGTACTGAACCTTAGTTTTGGTGCCATTTGTCTGATTTAACTGGCTTCAGGATAAGTGTATCTCCATGCTGGGAGTAGTTTGGTTGTTGCTTGTAAAGGATGGTATTGATTAATATTGATATCTGCTGCAAGGTAACTGCTGCTGTAGTCTGATGTGCTGAGGCAGCTACTGATCATGGTTCATAGTAGTGTCTCAGCCTTTGTCTGACACTCTTTCTTCCCTCCTATCATTGCAGTAATTGGTATTAGATTCTGCTTCTCTTTTTGGGAGGTGCAGTATGTATAACCTTATTGAACGTGACAGTTTCTCTGCATCCTTTCCTTCTGTGCCATGTGGTAGTGAAGAGTGGAATAGGGCCTGGGGAAGAGAGTCGAACCTATGTTATCTGGGTGAGCCATCTCCATGTGTCAGAGAGCTTTCCTTTCCTCCTGATGGTCTGTGAGGGAAGGAGGGAGGATGCTGACTAAACAGAACCATTCCCTTTTTTGTGCTGTTGGCATTAAAATGCAGGTTTGTCTGTTTTGGTCCTAAGCAGGTCCAGTGAATCTCTTGTGAAATAGATCCAAAGCCCTGGGACCTCACTGTGCTGCATCTGCCAAGAGCCACATGTGATGGAGTCCCGTATGGGATTCCTCTCCAGGAATACCTTGCACTGGTCTAGCTGGACAAAGCTTTTGCAGATTTCCCTTGGGCTTCTTTTTTATTTTCACTGGCTCTGTCCTATAAGTGTGGCTTGCAAGTGGGAGGACAGGAGCCAGCTGGAGTTCATGGTATCCCTCAAAGTTGAGGTGTGTCTTTTTTTATGGAAATGAAGCAAATAGCCTTTTAATGGCTTTTGTTCAGTTACATGCAGCTTGCTCTGCTAAAGGTTGATAAAAGGTCCCCTTTTGCATGAACAAACAGGACTGGAAAAAGTCACTCAGATTGTCAAGTAAATTTTATCCTCCTATCAGGAGGCAACAGGAGGGCCCCTAGAATTAAGACAAATGTGGCTAGTGTCCTTTTAATGGTGATTTGATTATTCTTTCATTACAAGTAACTAGTTCCCTTTTCTAATGATATGTCTTGCTTTTATCTAAGAAAAATTACCCAATTAATGGGAGTGGACCATTAAAATTGCTCATCCATTAACAGTTTATTGTAGTGCTATGAGATTTCTGGTTTCAGAAAATGTCTGTATTGCAATAGATTTGTATAGATTTTTGGTTCTTCTGCTGTTTTTCCAATGGTCATGACAAATGAGAAAGCAGGTAGTGAGAGTGGATGTGCAAGGCAAAAACGATACGGAGAGGTCAGAGAGCAGAAACACTGCACACATTTAGCGTGCCTTTTAGGGAGTGAGAAGTATTGGAAGGGAAAGGGGCACTAGGGAATAAGACCAAAATACATAAAGATGCACTGGTACTTGGAAAGGCTTCAGGTTTAATAAAGGTTTAGCAAATTCAGGGAGAGCTCTGTTTGACCTCTGCACGTCTTGTTTTTTATCTCTCTTCTCCTTCCCCTGCAACTACCATATGAGCATGTTATTCAAATGGGGCATCAGTCAACCAAATGACACAGCAGGGCAGGAGAGGGGCATTGGAGGTGTACTTGGGAGCATGATGTGAGAAAGCCTTGGGTCATGCAAGGCAGGTCACTGCAGGCAGGTCACTGCAGGCCACTCTTGTTAGTTTTGTGATGGGCTAGGGATGCCAGCAGGCAAAGTTGGTGCAGAAAGGTAATATCTCTTACTGTATCAATTAACAGTTGGAAAAATAGACAAGCATTTGATCTGAAAGTACTAATGTAGTTTCTCTGTATAATCTAAATGTACTTTTCTGTGTCATATAACATTAAGACTGATATCTGAAGGTCAAGTGTTCATCTATACAGGTAAACTGACTGGTAAAGGAACTGTGAATAGTTACACCTGTAAACTATAAGGAAACCTTCCTAAGGTTTCCCCTACTCTAAGGGGTAATAATTCCTTATGTTTCCTTATGGAAACTCCATTCTATAAAGAAAGCCACTTTTATTCTGAAATGCAGTGCCTGCTAGCGGAGCAGTAACAACAAACTATGATTATCGTATTAGTCCCAGTGTAGAGCAGCTGTAAGAATAAGGTAAGGAAAGGGAGAGGACAAAAAAGATAGAGATGGAAAGAAGGCAGTCAAGTGGTTAACTAGAGATACCTGTGGGAAGATGTAATATAACTATCCTTTCTCATCTGAATTTTACAGACTGAAATCAGTTATGTAGTAGCCTTCAAAAATTTGTTCAAAGGTGTGATATTTAGGTTTTGAAGAGTTCATGCTCTTCCATCTATTCAACATGGCAATATGATGTGTATATATTGAATTTTTCCATACAATTTCTAATGACCAGGTTCTTGGTTATGAGTTTAATTAGGACTCAGTACTGTCTTTCATGTACAAAGATCAGAAGTCTGAGGACTATGAAAAATGCACGTTAAATGTCTCAATACTTATGATTATATATCGGGTACACCATTAATAGTGATTTATATATAGAATAAAATAATTCTTCAGCGGAAGAAGGGCACAGGATATGCATATATATATACACATATTTTAGGCTGAAATGCCCTTTGACGAGCCAAGAACAGGGCACTATACATACATCTTTAATAAGTGAATTAGTTTTGGCAGTTAACATACTGCATCTTTGCTTTACTGAAATATTTTATCACTGTTGTACTTGTCTGCCATCATTATAGGCAAGCTGCTTAATGAGGGCCTGTGCTAATGCAAACTGTATCACTTAATTACTTGCATTAATGTTGTAGGAAGTTTCAGGTACATGGGATGAGTGTCCATGGAGCTACAAGCAAGGAAAAAAGCTTCAGACTAGGGAAAGAAGTATCCAAGTGTGAGGTTGCCTCCTGAGTTGGTGGGTTGAGCTTACCAATGTGAAGTTTTGCCTTCTGGAGAAACCAAATGAGAGAGGCAACCTCCCTTTCCCGCTTTTCATGTTCTACTGCTGATGAGAGGGCAGAGCTTTCTGTTAGGGTGAAGAGCTATGCTTACAACATACAGCCCCAAAAAGAGCATGGTAACATGCTGATGTTTGGTGCTTTGGCAGATAAAGCCATTTGTGCAGCAGGAGATACACTTCTGAACAGGGAGATTCAGATGTGATCCTGATCCATGGATGCATACATGAGAACTTTAGTCTGAAGGTGCTAGATATTCACAGTGTTAAACATTGATGGTGGGAGGAGTTTTCAGATCTAATCTCCATGTGTTTGAACACTGGAGACTTCCAAATAGAACACACAGAAAAGCTGCAAGTAAATCCCAATATTTATTTAATTCGGCTTCTTTTTGGGGTTCCTCAAATTATTCTTGTTCGTGTAACCTTCAGTAAAGCGTGTTTGAAAGTTTAGATGTTACATAGTTAGCATTGCTCCCCTTCTTAAGAACAGGCAATTCTATGAATTGGCCTTATTTCTGTAACTTTAAATACAATGTTTCCATACATCTTTACCTGTGCTTAACAGCTATGCATGGACCATTAAAATAATAAGATAATTAAGGGGAAAGTTTTAGCATAAAATATATCAAATATTTCTTAGGGATTTTTTTCTGTTGTCACAGATTACCACTTTCTTAGCTATTTCATTCAACTGTTTTTGTGGAGGGATGGTATCTTACTTTCCTGGGTGTGATACTGGAGGAGTACTGGTTGACCAGCTTGCTTTATTGTACCCATGCTGTTGTCATCACAGCTAGGTAGGAAACAAATGTACTGCTCTGTCAAACTCTTCAGGAATTCTTACTCTGAAGAAGAAGGCTGCAAAACTTTTCTCATGGCAAAAAAACCCCACATGCTTCTACAGTACGAATGAAAGCACCTCCATGCCGTGGGCAGAGATATCTTTCATTAGACCTGGTTGTTTAAAGCCCCATCCAACTTGGCCTTGAAGACTTCCATGGATGGGGCATCCACAATTTCTTTGGGCAGTGCATACCAATGCTTCAACACCCTCATCATAAAAGATGTCTTCCATATGTCTGATCTAAATCTACTCTCAGTTTAAAACCATTGTCTTTTGCCCTGTAGCTCAGGCCCTGGTAAAAAGTCCTTCAAGTCCTTCTCCATCTTTCTTACAAGTCCCCTGTAAATATTGAAAGGCTGCAATAATGTCTCTCTTACAGATAAAGAGAAGGGTGTATCCTGGAAATGTCGGATCTGTTTTCCAAGACTTTGTTAGGATGCTCCACAGAAAGACAGACATGGATTTCTCTCCAGTAGATGTAGTTCAAATTTACTGGATTTTTGAGCATAGTAGCCGCAGCATCTCTACACAGCCTGTGGAAAACACTTCCAGGAATGATTCTTCCAGTTTCACTGAGACTCTGGAAGTGTCTGTTTCCAGATCCTTAAGCAACTAAATAAAATTAAATAGGTTGAACATAAGCCAAAGTCTACAAATATGAGAATAATTTGATGAATATTCATAATGGCTGAAGATTACCCCTAATGGACCAATACAAACATTATATATTATGAACAGGTTGTGTTCACTCAGAAGGCATATAAATGGTCATCAGGCCTGCAGGAATGGCTCCATTTCATACTGTTTAAAGTGGTATTTGTTAGGGGACTGAATTTTCTACATTTTCCCCTTTTATGTCATACTTACATACTTTCATTCAAAGTCATACATTCTTTTCAGGTGGAGAGGAATATTCCATATTGCTGATACAATTGTTTATTGTTACTCTTGGCACACAGCTGTTTAATTGGTTTGAAGGAACAGTAGTTGCAGGACCTGATAAGTAGCATGATTGTCATCAAGAGTCATTTAGTGTTTGCTTTCACAGAGCACAAGCTCCCTTTTATTCACTTTAAAAGGATAAGGCCTGATTTTTGTCTGGTGTAAATCAGAGAAAAGTGCTGCCTGTTCTGAACGTGTGTCTTTTGTATTTAATTAATTGCTTGAAGATTTTTATTGTAAGCCCATTGTAGGGTTTGTACAATCTCATTTAGTCCATCCTCCCTTTTGAAATTCTTCAGTTATACCTCTGTGGACACTGTATGTTTCTCATAGATCTCTGTGATGGGAGGCTTGGTACTGGACACTGTTTGCAAGGTGAGACTATATTGATTTAGACAGTGTTTTAATGCTTTCAGGACTTTTCTCAGTACAATTCTTCCTGATATTCTGTCAGCTTTCTAAAATGATGCTGAACATTGTACAAATGTTCTTATTTTGCTGACCACATCAATACTTAAATCATTTCATCGGAGACTGTACTTGATAACGTGGCATTTCCTGTGTTTTGTGTTGTCCATTCAACCAGCATTTGTTAGGTCTGTATGAAGGTTTTTCACCTTATCTCAGAGTTCTATTTGACTGTCAGATAGCATTGTGTCACTTGTAAACTTGCCCTGTTCACACTCTTTTCCAGGTCATTAGTCAAGACATTGAGCAGTAGCCTGCATCTTTAGGCACCTTGCAGTTTATCTTTGGCTTGAGTGAAAAGTAAAACGTGTATTCCCACCTTTTTGCTTGCATTAGTGACAATGGCAGAACTTGATGCATCTGAGAAGGTGGCCAAACAAATCTTATCCCTGTAGACTTTAGCATTGTTTGACGTTTGAACCAGTTTGGATAAAAAAATATGCTGTGAGCACCTGTGGTGGCATCAGAGTCTCAGAGTGGTTCCAAGAAACCTGTAGGAGTTGAAGGAGTGGAGCCCACAGATGACTGTTTCCTACAGCCTCAGAGCCCAGCACTTGTTTTCTGGGGTCAAACCACCCTAGACTGCCCCCGTGGGTGGCAGCTGAACCCGTGGGTGGCAGTGGAGAGTGGGCAGCGGAAAGGGGTGTGTTGGGCCCTCCGCCAGGTGCTTAAGCCTGGCTGGAGTGCTGGAGACTGTGCACTGCAGACTCCGTTGCACTGGGCAATGTAAGGCACTCTGTACATTTTTTCCTTTTCCTTCCATCAGCCTTTCTAGTCCCTACTGGAGAGATGTATGTCTGTGCACAGCTTGTCAGTCAGCATGCTGGAGGTAGTGCGGAAGTCCACAATCCCTGGAAACTCTGCTTTCTTTGCTATGTTATATTCCCAAAGCTTCAACATAGGAATACTAAGTCCTGGCATCTTTTACATTCCCAAATGATTGCCTGGCTCCAACTCAGCCATGGGCTTTCTCATGTTGCTGAATTATTGATGCTGCTTCATTGCAAAAGAGCTCCTTAATGCCCATGTTGAAGCACAAGAGCTGGATGTGAGACATTCCCTTCTGTAGTTCGTCTCATCCCTCAGACACACACAGGCAGCTTGTGGAGGGAACAGGTTGGGGTGAGGGAGGAGAAAATGTGTGAGCAGCAGGGGAAAAAAGGGATCAAATATCAAAATACCAGAATAGGAACCCCAGCTGAGAAATCAAAACAAAAATAAGTGTTTCATTAGTTGGAAGGAGATGGCTATGTCTAGTCCAGTTTGGCAAGGAAGAATCCACGTTAGTTTTCCACATTTTGCTACGGCAGCTTCTGAGGGAGTTGTTCCTGCAGGCCTGTCTCCCCTCTCAGGTTTGCCTTTAATTACGAACAGCAGAAGTATGCTGGGGGAAGGCAGTACAGGGGATGTTGGAAGGCTGTGTGCTTGTTCACTGAAGCACGAGAACAAATTCTGTGCACGTTTTAAGGCAGGAGCGTGTCTGGTTGCCTGCATCTGCCTCAAATACTGCAATCCTACCTTACAATTCATTCACTCACTGTGCAAGTGCAGCCTAAACCTCCTAAATGCTAGTCCCTTTGTATCTCCCTCCTTCCCTCTACCAAAACAGTCTCAGTACCTCTTGAGCCTGAATTTGTCTTTGTTTAACACAAAAAATCAGTTCCTTAGACTATCCCAGCAAGATCGCAATAGGACTTTTGATACTAGCACATTAACTTTTTTACTGGTGAAAATACCTCATACGTCTTGGCAGAAAACTTTGGTTTTTCAGCCCTGCATCACATTAGCAAGGGATGATTGTGCTTAGCTAGAAATGTAAGGTGCTCCTAGTTTGCTGCTAAATTACAGGCTTCTAAGTTTATAGCAGAAATTCTGGTGTTAATCCCTAAATACATGACTTTATACTCCATGATCTTCAGTTTTAATCTGTTTTACTCTTAGCCTACCTGTGCAACACTCTGATCTTCCTGTGCACTGACACAGCCTTTGAATCTTGTGATATGCTCTTGTTTCATTAGCATGTTTTTATTTTCTTGTGCCAAGGTTGTTAATGAAAGTATTAAATAAGATCAGTTCCAAGGTCCCAAGCTTGAAGAAGCCTTAATTGGATGTGCAGGGTACATTTTGTAGATAAACAGTGGACACAGCACAGATCCTCATGGGAGCAAATCAGCCTAATCCTGATGTCTTCTGTTGAGTTTTTCTGCTTATTCAGAGGATGCTGCTTCACTTCAGTCTTTTATCCTGCACACAGATAGCAAAACAGTCCCTTGTCCTGTGGCCTGGGTAGCTTTATAAGGACTATGAAATACGATTTGGATGAAGCATGATTGAATGGACAGTACTGATACTGAGGAAGTAGGACAGAAATACTTTTGCAGCAACTTCGTAAGGGAAAAACAAGCAAGAGGGTGTTGTGCAGGTGTGGGAAGAGGTAGAGGATACAGAAGCTAAATGCCCTGAATAGACAGATAAGGAACCTCACAGAAATGCTGTTTGTTCCTGGCGCCATCAAGTCAGAAGTGCATTGTGATCCTGGCATGGCTGAAGCAGCCACTTGTGAACTACAGATGTCTTCATATAAACCATCAGTCAAGCATATTACATATCTATGCATTAATAGATAAGCAGTAAACCTTTAACCTTATTTTATGTGCAGAATTAACTGCACTTTCTGTGGAAAGATATTTTCAGTGGGTTTTTTTAAAATTAAATAGCCAGGAGCACATAGAGGTAAACACTATTTACCTGTGTAAAACGTAAAACAAAACGACATTACTAAGCATCTGAAAAGCAGTTAGGAGTATTAAAGACCACAGGCTTCAGGACAGTTATCTGCCCCTCCATGATCCCTGAAAGCTGTTGTGCTGTAGGGTATCAGCCCTTTTCCTTCACTTTTCTGTCTCTCTTCATTACACTGATGATCTGGGGAAACACAAAGGAGAAAACCAAGAAATTACTTTCCTATTTACAGACATTAACCCAATGCAGATGTCCTTTAGCCTTTTCCTCAGGTTTAGGTTGTCTTTCTCACAGACTCTTTCCAGACCTAAACAAATCTGAAGTTACAAGGATTTCATCTTTCCAAATTTTTCCTTGTCCCGTGGGCCTGTTGTCTAAAAGCAGTGCTTTTCTGGTAACTCAAGGAGAAATTTATTAAACATGGCATGGATTCCTAGATATCCAGGGAAGGAGCAGGAGGGTAGAAGGCTATTAATTAGAGAGAGGCTTCAGGGTTGTTCGTGTCTCCATTAAGAGGGTTGATGCTGCTTTTGTTATGGGGTAGCAAAGTGCATGAGAGGCAAATTAGTAAGTGGGCATGTTTAGGGCTGCCCTCAGTTTGAAGGATGTCACTGTCAAACTTGTTGCAAGCAGGCAAAACTGGATTTTTTTAAATGAGAATAAGGACAGAGAAGGAAAAATACATCCTATTCATCCAGAACACTGGGCCCAGACTAGACATAAGCACACTCCTTCCCAGTTTGAGCACCGCCAGAGAGCTGTGTCAATGCACAGTCTGCATGCTAAGGGACAGCACTCCTTCTGGTATAAGTTCATTTAATTCCAGCAGGTCAGCATGAAGTACACTGCAAAACTATAGGAAAGCTGCAGAGAATTCCCTATAGCAACTCTCAGAATTGCTTTCCTTTAGCAAGTGTCTGCATAGCCTGACCTCAGTGATTTCACTCATAATAATGATTTATGCTGGCTCAAAACTGAGGGCACCAATTAAACTGTAAGCCAGCAACACATCTCTAGAAGTTTTCTTCCCCTGTGTACAGTAAGCACTTTTAGAATAAAAGAACTTTACCTTCCCACTGATGTGGCTTTCCTTTAGCTGTGAATTTTTTTGACTGATGTAATAATGCCCTATCATCTGGGCAGTCAGCTCAGTGGAGGAGGAGGCAACAAGCTTCATCAACAATCTGGACAAGGGGATTGAGTTCACCCTCAGACAGTTCAAAGATGACACCCGGTTGGGTGGGAGTGTGGATCTGCTGGAGGGCAGGAAGGGTCTGCAGAGGGATCTAGACAGGCTGGATCAGTGGGCTGAGGCCGGTGGTATGACGGTCAACAAGATCAAGTTCTGGGTCCTGCAGTTGGGTCCCAGCAACTTTATGCAGTGCTACAGGCTGGAGGCAGAGTGGCTGGAAAGCTTCTCTAGTGGAAAAGGACCTGGGGTTGTTGGTTGGGAGCAGCTGAACATGAGCCAGTGTGCCCAGGTGGCCAAGAGGGCCAATGACTTCCTGGTCTGTATCAGGAATAGTGCCATGGGACACCTTCCACTAGACCAGGTTACTCAAAGCCCTGTCCAGCCTGGCCTTGAGCACTTTCAGGAATGAGGCATCTCTGAACAACCTGTTCCAGTGCCCCATCCTTTGGAATGGCACCTTCCCCAGTCTTCAATGTAGAGAGATGCTCCAGCTGGGACTCAGAAACCAGAGAGCAGTCAGGTCTTGGTAACAGTGTACTGTAGTAGGCCCTGGTACCATTCCTGAAGTGTTGCTCTATTTATTTATTTTTGTCACAGTCAGGGTCCTATCTATCCCTCTGTATCCCTCATCCTCTTTTTTCCCTGCACTAAGCAGTTGCTAGGGATGTGGCCAAGAGGCAGGCTTCTCAAAAGGTTATCAGTTCCAGACTTCAGTATGGGATTGTGGTGGTAAATCAGCTTGCCACCAGATAGAATACTGAAGACCAGCACTTTGCTCTTTGCCAAAGTGCAAGAAAGCAGGTAATGGCTGCAGCAAATAACGGGTATCTGGCAAAATATGTTGACATGTCAGTAGAAGAATATGGGATATTTTCAGAAGAAGGATCCACTTCCTGTTATCCTGAAAGGTTGCATCCTCCAACAAGTTACTGAATCTGCCTGCAAACTGGGTTTAAATCTTTGCCAGTTTGCAGTAAATAACATTAACTGCAGGAGCAAGCCCAGTTAACACTATTCTACAAGCTCTCCTACAAGGATTCCTGGGGAAGGCAAGGATGACATTCTTCCTTCAATGGCATTGGTGTCTCTCTCTTGTTTCAGAAGGCCAAAAGGGAGGTGGAAAAACTCGTGACTCCTTGACTTGAGGTACACCTGACTGCACAGTGTTGACCTTTCCATTCCTGTATTAGTGTTTAAGCTGTAGTTCCACTGTTGTACCAGTCCTTAGATCTGAAGCAGATCTCTGAGTGCACTGGAGAAGGAATTGCCATTCCCAGCTGGACACGGCTATTATTGTTTATTGTGTTCTTCTCGATGCTGTTAAACTCAATGCAAGTCTGTGAAATGCACTCTACATAACTCCTGTCCCTCTGACACCCATCTAGCTGGAGTCAGGCATGGAAAGGAGAAGACAAAAATCACTCTCCTGGATCATCCCTTACAATAGGAGATCACTCTTTTTCCAGTTCACCACATTCTTTACATTCTTTCACAGTCAGGGTTGGGTCTGGAGGAGAACCAGCCAGACCACCAGCCTACTGCAAAGCCACTGGCTTGAGGCACAGGGATAAATGTTAGTGAATGTTAAACTGCAGGAGAATGGGCAGTGTGCCTTGTGGAGCATCTTGCTCTTTCCAGTGAAGGATCAGGAATCTGTTTCTACAAGGAAAGGGAACACTGGGGACAAATACCCTCTGTTCAACTCTATTCCCCTTCAGGGATGGGGAGAGGAAAGGTTCCCTTTCCCTGGTGAAAAAGTCAGGACCAGCAGTAGATTTGGTCCCTGAACTCAGGATATCATATTGTCTACTTTCCTGTGTGAATTTTACCATTCATGTTCCCCCAAATCTGGACAGACACTTCCTAGCACACTTCCAGAAGGATGTGACACATGATAAGGTACACTAAAGACAGGGTGCCTTGTTTGTACAGTGATTAGCTCATCCCCATTTTGATTCCAAGCTTTCACTGCCAAATATTTGGGAGAAGTTTAGTTCCTATGATATTGCTGGTATACATCTGCCAAGATGGATCTGCTCTGAGTGATGTTTGCTTTTTTCAAGCATTTGTCCTTTGAAGCATTGTCCAAAGCAGACACTTCCTTTGTAATGCCTGGCAAAAGATGGCTTGAAAAACCACCCCAACCTGCTTCAAGCCAGCTTCTGAGCTGAAAGGAGGAATATGGCCACAACAGTGCATCCCATTGTTAGAGAAAATAAAGATGGAAGTGTTGCTTTTTTCCTGCTCAAAGAAAGTGAAGTGAAACAGGCACCTCACAGCTTTTGGTATCAACCTAATTGAAAAATCAAGGCCCTAAAGTAATTTGGACTTTATAGCTGAAATCTGATCTCTGTCAAAGCATTTCACGGAAGTGCATCAGGCCTGTAAAAGGCATTATAATTATGGCAATAGAACTTGCACGCCAATTTGTGCTGCCCTTGCCACAAAGTACCCTGACAATTCTCCTGTCGTCATTCTGCACCCTGAGAGATGCTGAGCCCCCGTTAACACTTGAAGTCTGGTGGTGGAAGTGTGCCTGCCTCACCCACGTGTGTCAGTGAGTTGTTAAGAGGATGTAAACAATTTAAAAGCAATAAGCTGGAGTCCGGCGTGTTTTCAAGCAATGCCTGGGCAACAGGCAGTGATGCCCTGCCTACAGTATCTTTGTGAAGCTCCTATCACTTTGTCATCATGCCTGTACTTGGTGTATCAGGGGCACTACCCCTGTAGGTATGATGTTAGTGCTGTACTGAGCCCTTTCTGTGCCTCCATCTTAGCCCTTTCCAGAGGTACAGAAACTGGGGAGGACATTAGGATCTTTCTAAGGAAGAAGCGTTTGGAGCATAATGCAGCACTTGTGCAGCCAGGAAAGCTTTGCTCATACAGGAGGGAGGCTGTTGGACACAGCCCCTGCTCCCATCATCTTCCACTGCCTGGATGTCACTTACGTGCTGCTAAAACCTCCAGCCCACATTTCTCTCATGGAGGTTTTCAGGTTTTGTCTGATTCATGAATTAGATCTAATCCCTGCTAATCCCTAATCTAACCTAATCTAATCAAGCACTAATTAAGAGCTTGTTAAAACGGAACATTAACATCTAAGTAATATTCCAACACTCCATATAATTTCATTTCTTTTGCACTTAATGCAACATCTTGCTTTTGTTTAATGCCACTTCCTTGCCTGTTTGGTTTTTTTTTGTGTATGCCCACACAATATTTAAATGATTAGGTTTGCTGTGTGACAGATATTTAAAATATTTTAATTGCAAGCCAAGGACTGGTGTATAACTCATCATTTTAGCTGAAATAATTAAAAAACCTGAAGCACTTGAGCCTTAGGACTGAAACACTGCTCAGCTCTGTTCAGAAGTTCAGCTTTCACCCACAGATCTAGGGTTCCTAAATGTTACAACCGCCTTAGTTATGAAAAAAAGGAGATTGTATTAGCAGATTTCTTGCAGTTTAGAGTCTTAATTCTCTGTGAATTAACTCAAAAGCATCATTAAATGCTGTGGGAGCTGGACACTTAGGTGCACTGGCTGATGCCTGGAGGCAAAACTAAGCCAAGCCAAGCCTAGCCAAGGTACAAGCAAAGCACATTTCACCCTCCAGATCCTTTTAGCAGGTCCTTTTCTAGGGCATAACTTGTTGTTTACAACAAAGGAAATACTACAACTAAAACACAGTCCCCAGGGGGCACTTCCCTGTCTCTGTTAACCGGAGGAAACAAGACACACCTTCCATGTGACCTGAGAAACTGCTTTCTATCGTGCCATACGGACCTGAGGTAGGCAGGGATGCCAAAAGCATTCCTAGGCTGCTGCTCTGTCGTATAAAACTCTGCAGCAGTTAATGCATGTCAGCTCTGGGACACGGAGATGTAACATGCGTTGCAATGCTTTAGAAGATTCCACCAGAACATTTGTCTAATCCAAAGGTCATGTACTGCTGTGATGTGTCTTGAAATAAGAAAAGCAATTCCTCTTCTTAATGAGTTGAAAGCAGCAGTGCATGCTGATAGGGATACACTTCCCTGTTTATATTGTGGATTGTTTCCCACCACTTGCAAGCTAGAGCTCTGCTTCGTGGAAATGTGGAAATGCTGCAGGAGCTCTTTAAGCACTTTGGCTCTCGCTGGCAGCCGGGGCTGATATCATCTTGTGAGAGGTTCTCAGAAGTCTGCAGGAACAATTTTCAGTGGGACAGCAAGTCTCTCTGTTCCTCTGGGTTATAAATTGTGTCTTTCAGTTGATCTTCATATTCAGAGTTGTGTTCCTGAAAAAGTCAATATTTTATCAGGTAACTGTCTGCATCTCAATTTTGAGGACAACCAATGTCCTCAGAAGTACTCAGCACTCAGGATTCCTAGGCTTCTGGCAGCTCAGTTCTGAGTTTCAATTTATATATTTCACTATAATATCCAGCATTTGTTATGCAAGCCATTAAATATTTTTTAAGAGAGCTCTTCTGTTAACAATACATCAAGTTAAGTTGCAGTGCTTTTTACAACATATATTAAGAACTTTTGATAAATGCTAAACAGTGGGAAGGAAGAGGACATCTTCCATCCCTTCCATGATCATCACCACACTATCAGGCTTATGAGTAGAATACAGGGGAATTCTACACCTTGGCTTCTGGAGTCTGCAGGATCCCACTGCTTGCAGCATGGTTCTGAGCAAGATCTTCAGGCCAGGCTACAGAACTCTCACCTAAAGAAAACATTAAAAATGTACTAATTAAAATACTCTTGCAGAATGATGCCCAGCTCTAATCAGCAGAGGAGAGCAAAACAACAGGAAGAACCGGGAAAAGCCTGAGAAGAATTCTCCAAAGGTGGTGGTTTGAAATCTGCCCTTATATAACTTGTTGAAGTCACCAAATATGAACCTGGGCCAGCAAACTCGTTCAATTTTTTATTCTATAAATAGTTTCCTCTCTCCAGTGGCATGAGTCTAAGGTTTAATAGTGGTTTGGCAGTTTGCAGAGAAAAACCTCAGCAGTGTGCCAGTTTGCTGCGAGGGAGGAGCAGAGGGATGGTGAAACACCCTGCAACTCATTCCCACTGCAGCTGACTGGCTTAAGTGTGATGACAACCCTTTTGTGGGATTCAACCTTCAACATGTCCGATTATGTGGAAAATATAGGAAAGCCCAGACCTCGGGGGAGGCGTTTCCCCAGCACCCTGCCTGCCTGCCTGACTCAGCACTGGAGCCTCTGCTGCTCTCTCTGCTGGGCTCCAGCACCCCGACAGGAGAGTCCTGTGTTTTTATGCACATCAATTTCTGCACAGCTTTTAAGGTGGGGGGAAAGCACGCAAAACGTTTGGGTTT
>VZRQ01007814.1:1474240-1557633 GCA_013397975.1 Machaerirhynchus nigripectus | reverse complement strand
AAAATTCACCAGTGGCCTCCTCACTGGTGGCTGTGGGCCCAGGGCCCAGGGGTGCTGCTCCTGTGTGCAGGGAGAAGATGCCACCTGCAGCCCTGCCAGCCTTGCCCTGCCCTGCCCAGGGGTGTGCAGGTACCAGTCTGGTTGATGAAAGACAGCTGGGATTGTGGAAGGATGGCACTCACAGCCCTGCCCAGGGTGAGCTGTATATTCCCTCATGTACACAAGTGTACACCACATCACATGAATGAGGACTTGATTGGTATCTCAGAAGGCAAGTTATTAATGCTTAATCTGTCTGGAGAGGTCATTTGTGAGTCACTACTGAGCAAACTTAAAAAGGCCAGCTGGGTAAATAATTAAGAGAGCAGTTAATAGGGACCAGGATTACTTGATGACCTGGGCTATGTAGAAAAATTGTAGTTTAAGGTCATGAAAAAGCTATTCAGCAAGAACAAAGAATGAAAACCACAGTGTGTGCTGGAAAGCATATACCCTAAAAAGAATTAACATGAAATTGCAAAGCAGTGCTGTGGCAAAAGCAGTCAATATTGCCCAAGATTAAACAGGAACATGAAAACAGGAAGGTGGTTTTTATCCATATAACCGGTCTGACACAGGAAGGCATGCAAGCTTAACTCCTCGACAGGATGTTTAAAATCTGGGGAACACAAAGAACAAAAAAGTCACAGAAATTATTCAAATCTTTGAGTAAATGCCAGGTCTGTTTAGTTTATCAAAAACAAGTTTGAAGGCTGATTTGATTACAGCATATATGTATGTACTTTCCAGAGTGAAACAAGCTCTTTTGAGTTAGAAGAGTGAAGACAGAACTAGTGGGGGAAATCTAATGCCACAATAATTCAGATTAAAAATTGCAGAAATTTTATTCTTTAATTTCTTCTTTTTTTTTCTTTTGACTTGTTGGCAATTATCTGCTGGAAATTGATAAAAAAAGAAGGGGTTTATTCTCCAGTTTCTGTTTTCTTCAAATAAGGATGTTTATCTGAAGATTTAACAACATGAAACTGGTTTTCAGAAGTCAGAGTGAGGTACAAAATGCTAAGTGTATAATCTTGCTAGTTACTTCTAACTTTGAGATGTATTTATCCAAATACAGAGTTTCAGCCCTGAGGTCTCTTGCCACATTCCTGGTTTTGTCATAATTTGAAAATCCATGTAGCAATTAGTGGGTCAGACATATCTGTGCCTTTAATAGATGAATTTACTCTGCAAGCAGCTATCTCCTGATGTACTGTTGTATCTGCAGATTACTGCAAACACTTCTGTTTGGTTCAGCATCATGGCCAGGCTTCTGCCTAGAGGTGGTTTCACACTGGGCTTTTCTTTCACCTTCTCATTTAATATACAGCACCAGCTTCAATCTTAAAATCAGGTGCCAGTGTTGACATAAGCTTATCCGAGCTGTGTCATATGTCATTAAATTTGAGGTGTGAAAAAACTTTCACTCTAAAAAATCAATTAAAATTTCAAAGGCAGTCTCTGTGCAGCCTCAGGAAACCACCAGCCACTGAGGTTGGTGCAGCCTGACCAAGCTAAATAGAGGGAAAACAATGTGAAGGTGTCAGGGTAACACCTCCTTTGTTTTGGTTTAATATGCTTTTTAACTCAGCCCAAAGATGATCACAGTGAGCAAGATTTTTGAAGGTGTTTCTAGTACCGGGAGTAACTGAACATAAGGTTTGTGGCTCTAGGTTTGGAAGGATGCCCTCCAGGGGAAATGTCAATGAAATCAGGCCATAACAGACCCAGCATGCATTGTTTTCTTTGGTTTGGTTTGGTTGTTTTGCAAACCAGGACTGAAACCTTCTGAACACATCCTCAGCCAATATAAAGAAAAAGTGAAATTACTGATGATGAACTACATAAGTTCTTTTATTTCCCTCCTGACTTGGTTTGGGTATCTTGAAGGTGGTTAGTTTGGTCTAAATTAAATTGATCTTGTTCTGATCAATGACCAAAATATATTACTTAGAAACTAAATATTTTGCATAAATATTACTGCTGTTATTGTATAGAAGGAAGAATATATTTTTCTTAAGTAAAGTTTATTTTTTGAAGAGGAGAGGTGAGCTTTAGACAAATAGAAATCTGAGTATTTTAATTAACATTTCTCTCGGTTTCTAGGCAATCAAGAAGGATTAGAATTTTTATAATTATCTTTTTTTTCCATTGAAATAGTTGTTGAATATGTAGTAATACTTAAGATTGTACTCATTGTCCAATTTTTCAACACGAATATTATTTGTGTAAAAAAGTTGTATGTGTGGAGAACAAAAATGTATTTTAAAAGCAAAATGTATGCAGTATGCAGTATGCAGTATGTATGCAGTATGCAGTCATGCGCTTTCATAACTGTAGGACAAAGCTTTTGTTTCAATTTCTGCTTGCCATTTCTTTCACAGTAATGTTTGTCACTCCAGTGCAGTATCTCTAGTGCTTAACTTGTCTCCAAACATATTAATATCTTTTTATGTTGTGGCTTTCCTTCAGTCATTCATATCTTCCAGCTATGGGATATGTGTTCTCAAAAATCATAGGGCCTGGAGTTTTCTTGTAGAAAATAATCAAATATTAGTTTCTTACATGCAGAAAATAATAAAATATTAGTTTCATGAGGAGCTGCTTCCAATTTCAAATCTGTATCTGAATCACTAAGATTAAAAAAAAAAAGCAAACAAAAAACCTCTCTCACTCTCATCATTTCAGTGATCAGTGTGGCAATCTAATGGAAAAAGCTATCTACTTGTATTTTTTCAGGGTATCTCATCTCATCTCATCTCAGTTTTATTGAAATATAAATATTGATTTAATATTTTAACTTTTTGCAGTTTACGGCTGTATAATTTTGTCTTTTTAATCCCTGACTAACTGTTAGAGACCAGTTTCTGTACTAAATTTTGTTTGGAAAATGTGTATGAAGAGCATTTCATTTCAGAAATATAATTTAAATCTCACCTTATAATATAATTCAGAAAAACACAATAAGGGTTAAGAATTAATTATTCTTAGAGAAGAAACAAAAGGTTGGTCTTAAGTAGCTATGCCAAGACAAAAGAGCTAGCTCTTAAAAGATCAAACAGAAGGTGTGTACAAAAATAATAATTAAAACCAAAACAAAAGAAAAGAAAAAAAAAACAAACCAGAGTCACCTAGAGTTTGCAAATAGAATCACTTTGCAGAAATGTTTCATTATCTGGGGTACCTTTATGAAGGACTGATGCACTGCATTAAATGACTGGCTGGAACTGAGGGCTTCTACCAGTAAATAACTGTAACTCTCTGCATTCCCGAAAGCTGCTATTGTGAATATAGCAGCTATTTCCCTTTTGGCATTTTCACAATTGTTTTTTTGTTTTATATACATATAGGGAATTTCTCCCAAATCAGTAGCATCTCTGTATAAAATGAAAGAAGAAAAAAACCTCAGAAGCTTCACCTTTGTCTGCTGGAAGGTCATACTCATTTTTCCTTTTGTAGCAGAAGAAAATGAAATCAACCTGGTAAATATCTATAGGCAGCCATCAAAAAGAAAAGTGGCTCCTCTGTTCTAAGAGGAAGGGGAAGTAAATTTAAGTCTGACAAAATTGTCACTAGCCAGAACCTGCCAGTCCTGCTTATTTTTAAATCAAACAGCCAGTGGTAATGAGGTGATGTGAGCCTCAGGAAACGAAATCAAACAGCAGAGGTTAGCTCTTAGGAAACATGCTCAGTTAGCCTGGTGGTCTATAAGGGTGCAGAAAAGCAGACCTTTGTGTTTTCAAGACCTTGAAAAGTTTATCTCTTACCATGAGTAAAACCCTTTGCAGCTCCCACTGAAGCTGGTGGAAGGATTCCTGCTGTTTACAGTGGGAAACAGCCTGCCCATGGGAAGTGCAAATATCCTGGATGGGTTTGTCAGAAACAGTCACTAGGGACATACCTGTTACCACATTCAAATCGATGAACATCCCAAAAGTTTTTTTGGTTTTTTTTCCAGTCTTTTTCCTGAAGAAAACGTTGTTTTTAATGTCTGTGATTTTGTGCCTCCCTATTTAGAAGCTGTGTTTTTCTTGAAATATGAACACTCACATGTAAACTTTCTTCTATCCGTGGATATACTGTAAATCTCATCAGAACTAGGTGATTTCTTTTTCTCGTATAAAAGTTGTCTTTTCTCATAAATGTTTATGGAAATTATTAGTTAACAATGACATATAACCTCTGTCAGAAAAAGGTTTCTAGTAAAAAATCCACATAAATGTTATAGCATATTTATGACATTTTTGAAAGAAGTTGTAGAACTAACAATAACATTTAAAAAATAACTTTGAAGTAAAAGAATTTCCAGAGTCAGTCTGCTTCACTGCTGTAAATGAAGTAACTTGACATTAAATCAGTATCTGCTCAAGTCTATTGAACAAGCATGTTTTACAAATATTGCACCATTTATTAATCAACAGATATTTGCTACCCCACGCTCAGCTGCAGCCACCTTTGCTCACACTGAAGGGACATTCCTCATGGGACTGGTCCCACTGAGCAATGGCACACTTGGTATGTTCAGCTGATCACGCCATGGTTACGAGATCTATTTCCATTGCGTGTTTGCTGTGATTACTCTCCTGATCTGAACTGAATTGCACTAGACAGAGCAGCAAAAGCCTCCAAGGAGTTGTCTAGACACCTGAAGCAGTAACTGGAAGGCAAGGGCACATGAGCTTTTATTTACTGAAAGATAAATGCTTAAAGACTTTTGAGAAAAGCAGTTTTAAAAACCTAGAGACTTAATTCCAGAAAGCAAGACAGCTTGGAGGCTTAATTCTGCTCCCACTTGCACACAGTGTGACTCTGAATTAAATGGTATTATTCTTGTGAAAAAGAAAGATTTAAGATCATAATCAAGGAAAATTCATATGTGAACAAGAGGAGTAATTTTTCTTAAATTTCTAGATTAATATTATATTGCACATGAATAATCTGAGAACTTCTTTCAAGATCTGAGATTGCCTAGTACTTTGTTTATATTTTTCTTGTACAGTTAATTAGTTTGTAGTTAAATAATATGTTGTCTCATAAACATTGAAATGTAACCTATCTTTTTCTGAAGCATAATCATCTGATATAAAAGAAAAAAAGAGCTTAAAAAACTGCAGTAAAATCAGAGGAGTTGCTTCAGGTTCAGGACTTTTTACTCTTGGTAGAGGGTTCTCTTTGAAGTGATTTTGCTTTGGTATTTGTGCTTAAGAAAAAAATAGCTTCTCATCAAAAAGGTTAAAATCTTTGTGCTAAAATTTCTGTGTTAAAATTACAACCATCACAAAATTAATTACAAAGGAGAGCTGAGCATTGTCTTTATACTGAGGGGTGAGTAAAGCAAAACATTAAATTTTCTTTTTTTTTTCTCAACCAAAATCTCATCAAAAGGCTTTCGGGTGTGAAATCAGTAACACAGAGACAGACCAGATTGTACTTCTTGCTTTCCACAGGATTTCTCTTCCTTGACAACATCCCAAGACGTAAAATACCAACACTCAAGCACTTATGTTGCCTCTAAAGTGTGGTTTATATTTGGCCATGTAATCAAATACAGCAAATACAGCATGAATGCCACTCCAAGCAAGAATGGTTGCTTACCCTGGACATTTTCATTCTGGTCTTACACCAGATCCTTCAAAATGAGTAAAAGTTTAATCACTTCATTATTTTCTCACTGGAACTTGCTGGGTTATCATGATTTAAGTACTTTAGACTTAAACTTAGCTGCTGGAGTGTAATGGATGCTCAACCACGATTAGTAAGTAATAATGAAAATGCCATTTTTCAGTGAGCCCAAGAAAAACACGTGTTAAAGAACATATCAAGCAGGAGAAAGTTAAAAGGAGCAGATATATCAGACAAAATGAAACCTCTGCCACCACAATTTAGTATTCATACCCTGCCAAGATGTGAGTAGCTGGAAAGAGAAAGACTGATCATATTTCCGAATGTGTGTAAGGTTGTTCAGGTGAATAAGGTTTGATTCAAAATCTTCCAGGTGACAAAGATGACTTTTGCACCCCCCAGAAATCACAACAGCTTTTTGGGAAATAATTAGGTGCTCAAGGAATTGTGGAACTTGAGGAACTGATCCCAGTTTTATTTATATCAATAATTAAATATCCAACTTGTTTTACTTGGTGGAATTAGTCTTGTGTGACATTAACGGGGGCCAGCCCAAGTGTGACTATTACCTAAAAGAGGATAAATATGTCAGGCTGTGAAAAGTATGATAACACAGTAGAAAATTTCAGTAGATCCCTGAAATAATAAAGACATAATCAATGTGTGCAACAAAGGAAGTTTCCTCCAACTGTGCAGCCTGAAAAATTTTTTTGAGGATTTCAGTCCATGTCCTGGCTAGTCAATCTTAAAGATGAATGAAAAATTTTACTTTTATGCAGAAGAACAGAGGAAGTTCAAAGAAAAAACAGAATAAAGGGACACACACTAACACAGGTTAGAAATAATCTCTGTGTAGCCTATCAGACCTAATGAGGCAAGGAAGACCAGATTCAAAGAAAAAATCCTGGTTTTTTTCTAATTGATGATGGGAGCTTTTAAGGAGAGTACCTTGTGATGACTTTATTTGCCAGAGGAAGAAACAACTGTTCATGCTTGCACACATATGCAGACCAAAATTTGTATAGGGATTGCTCTCACTCACGGGATTTTCACACCCAAGCTGAGCATCAAATCTCAATTATAACATGCCCAGAAGGAACTGAGTCCTTATAGAAGAAATTGAAAGGAGGCAGCTAAGTGAGGTGTCCAAGCCACTTAGAAAACCCTGAAGTCAGATGAAACAAAAGTTTGGGTAATGGAGGACATCTTTTAGACATAGAAGTAGCTGATGTTATTGCTTCCAGAAGATGAATCAGACCAAGATTCCTTCCTTTGAAATCTGTGTTTGCAAACAGGTTTTCAGAGCTAGATATCCAACCACATTAACTGCTTAAGACATTGAACCGATAACCCTTTTTTTTAACTCTAACGTGCAGAATTCTCCAGCATTTACCCCTAAGTTTCCCCACTCTCTGTTAACTTTTTCACAGGTTTCACAAAATATTCTGAGTTGGAGGGGACCCTCAAGCATCATCAGGTCCAACTTTAGGCAATGGCCTGTACAGGGATCAAACTCACAGCCTTGGTGTTATTAGCACAAGGCTGTAACCAACTGAGCTAATTGCTGCTCCCCAACCATGTCCTCATTCTTAGTTAGGGAATATATAATATATATGGGGTGTGTTTAATCCAACAACCTCAGCTCACAAGATTGACATGGATTTTCACTTGATCTGGGGGCCTGAAGCAGATTGTTAGAGGGGAGAAATGTCAATACTTTGAAACTATTTATCTAAATCTTAATGATGTTTTCTGATTGGAATTATACAAA
The DNA here is from genome assembly GCA_013397975.1 of Machaerirhynchus nigripectus. NCBI lineage: Eukaryota > Metazoa > Chordata > Aves > Passeriformes > Dicruridae > Machaerirhynchus > Machaerirhynchus nigripectus. The sequence continues at coordinate 1,550,201 of VZRQ01007814.1, read as the reverse complement.
AGTTGCTTTGAATTTTTGTTTCATTATGCTGTTCAAGACTCAGTGGATTTTCTTGGTTTAAGGTCATGAGGAGAGGTCACCATCTGATATTTTCTCATCTGTCCTACTGAAGAATTTATCTTCTATTTGTATAGATCCTTATGGCCTTGATCCAGGGAACATTTGTGCATAAGGGAGTATTTCATGTTTAATTCACAAATATACAGAACCAATTTATGGAATTCAGATTGTTTCACCTCTCTGCTTTTAAAGACTTTTATATTCTTTTACCAATTGCACCTTATAATTACTTAAATGTTTTCATTTTAATGATTTCTCTTATCTATGGTCTTTTCTGCAGCATTCATCAGCTGCTTAGAGCCTCACTTTTCCCCACAGCACACTTGTAAATTGTGGTGGAGTACTTATTATTCTGGTTCTTTTTGTTATGAGCATAGTCTCAAATGAGGGTAAGGAGGGAGCAGGTGACCTTCCCAAGGTCACATGCAGAGGTTAATATCCACCAGCAAGTGAAGCATCTAAAATTCCCAATTCACTGCTTTGTCAGAACACTACCCCTCGATTCCTCAGAAAGTTCCTTCCCAATTTATTAAAACTGCTATCTTGAAGAAGACAATTTGTTTAATTCATAGCTCACTTTTTCACTCAAAGCTTTACTTATGTGTATTATACAGTAACAATAATGATAATAATAATGTGTGCTGTGTAATGAACAAGCACACTAAGAGATCTGATGCCAAGGCAATGCAAGGGTTAAGGTAATTCTTCAACAGCTCCACATAAAGAATCCAGTATTTTAATGGTCCCAACTAGGATTAGAAGTTAACACATCATTAAGATGAATGGGGGATATAGTTTGCACCTTTACTGTTACTTCTATGCTGTATGGCTTGCAGGCTCCTTCTACTGGTCCTGGAGGACAGGCTTAAAGCATACAAGAGTGCATCATTAATTTATGCAGGAGAGTCTCTTTGTCAAAGAAATTACTGGTGACTGTTTTTAATGAATCTCTGGTTCTGCAGAAAACCTTTTGGCAGTGTGGAGACCAAAACACCGAGGCATTCATGATATTTTTGTATGTACTCCTTTTCACTGTTAAGTTTCATGTCATAAGAGAACTATTGCTCATAACACCTATTTTATACATGTGCAGATCTGTAAATGTGTGCTCAGTGAGACCTTCCTATATAAGGAGGAAACCCAAATGTTTCCCTCATATTTGCATTCAGTATTAAAATGAGTAAAGATCTAAAGCCCACCTAGAGGCAGAATCACAGTTGTGTTTTCAGTAATAAAACCTAGTGCAAGTGGGCTTGATTCTTTTTCCTCTATGTCCTGCATTAAAAAANAAAAAAAAAAAAAAGAAGCTATATTGTGTACAGCTAAATTACTTTCTTTTCTTTTTGATGTTACACACGTTTTTCCGAGGAGGTTGGTAACAATTAAGTTGGCTGGTTGATCCAAATGAAGCTGATGAAGGAAGGCAGAGAATGGTTTGATAATTTGCCAGTATGAAATGATATAGTTGCAGGCACTCCTGGGTGCCAGCACAATGTGTTTTCATGACATCTCACTGCCTCTGTTTTAGTTTGCTCCAAGCCATATAGGTTTGAGATAAAGTAGGTACAGAGAACTCCAGGTGCGTCATGATCACTCTAAGGACATAAAAAAGTTAAAAATAACCTGGAAGTACTTTAGCACCCCTATATACAAATCTGTGCACACACGTCAGTGTATTCTGGGCCATTCAATGACAGTAGTTCAATTTTGCATATTAACATTACTGAAGTGAAATAACTCATGGAAATAGGGAAAACATTTTCTATATAAATATTTATACTTCCCCTGTTTTGACATCCTCCTAAAATTTTAATTGCCTTTTCAGTGGAATTACAGATGCTCACTTTAAATGCAGAGGTCTTTTAACTATCAATCCCCTCATATTTACAGAGACAGAACTGAGTCTGAAGTAATACATTCTGCCAGAAACCCAGTATTTAAGAGTCCACAGCATCCTTTTTCATTCAAAAGACAAAATTCCCACAGATGCAGTAAACTCTGTAGCAGACTCAGAGACCAATGGGATACAGACTGCAGTGATTAATGATGACTGTTAGACAAGGTTGTGGAAGGGATTAGCAATTTTAGACACTCAACTTTGAAAAAACGTCTGCTAAGAGATGGATTTTCAGAAGGGGAACAGCCTCATCCTCCTGTGAATTGGACCCCTTTAAATTTTCTCTTCTTTTCTACCCCACAATGAATAGTCTTTAAATTACCAGTTACTTCTGGAAATCTTTCCAGAGTTTAGCAATACTTTGATGCATACAATATGTATTTTATTTTCTTTTCTGATTTCTCAAAAATCCATTTTTCTTGCTCCCTTTTTATATATGTCACACCTTGAATCACAAAATTCTTCACAGATAAAATGTATAGACAATATTTTAATCCAGATATAATTCCTAAACATCTAAGAAAGACATTTTCAGTGTAAAAGGGCTTGGTGTTTACTATACACTTACATGAAAGTTCAGTAGGCACTGTACCAAACCACTCATTTTTCAAACCAGCTGCAGGGTTGATTTGTTTCTAAGTAATTCAAGTGCACATTTCTTGTTTAGGTGATAGAGATGAAATGTTTTGTGATTTTTTTCAATGAGGAATCACAGAATTACAGAGTATGCTGAGTTGGAAGGGACCCACACTTAGCCCTGTGTAGGACATCCTCAGGAGTCACACCATGTGCCTGAGAGTGTTGTCCTGAATGATTTAACAGCATACCTGAAGTGATTGGATTGCTTCTAAATCATCCTAAATGTGCATTTAAGCAAAAAAGTTACATAATATTTTCAATCTATGTCATTAGGAATTTCAGAACAACTAATTACTTCTGGTGTGCAAATTTATTGAAACCCGTTAAATAAATGTCAGATATAAGGATAAATCTGCTAGGGAAGACCTGTGCTTTATATCAGTTTGTACACATCCTGTGTTTGCTATGAAACCTGTTTGAACAAAAAATGACTCAATGAAAAAAAGTCCCCTAAGTACCAGGTTGTGAATTGGATGTTATTCCATCTCTCCATGGATAAACTGTTGCCTGCTCTGCTGTAACAAAAATCACTCTTAAGTAAATACTGTCTCTTTTAAATGAACAAGTTTAATAAAGGCCTAGGTTTTCTGTATATCAAGGAAATACATTTTAAAGCTGATTTTATTGTTCCACAACAAAGCCAAAAGGCATTCAACTGTCTGGTATTTGCATACTGTTTTTTTCATCTGGCAAAATACTCTATGAATGGAATAGGGAAAGCCAAACTGATTATGTCCAAGCTCATGACTGTAAAGTCTCTGCTCCCAAAGATATTTTAAGTAGCTAGACTCCATTGATCTACAGCAAAGCTTTGTCAACTAAAGCTTTTTTCTTAAATTGATTCTCCATCTTGTCTTCTCATTCTTTCGACAGCACACAGCAGGAAGCTCTGTCTACATACAGAAAACAGGATCTTGCTGTAGGCATGGGTATAAAACAAAAAGACAGTGATTAAAGAAAAAAACAGACTGCTGTTAGTATTTGATCTTAAAATTATTGATCTTGTCGATCAGTTACAGACAGAGAGTGCCCATTTAAATCCGTAATAACTATTAATGCTGCCACAAAACGCTGACCACTTGAAAAACAGAAGAAATCTATATGACAATGCAATGTAATGTTGATTTGGCTGTATAGATATTCGTAGTATGTGGGAGCAAGTGCAACATCGTGCTTGATAAAGATTTTATCTCTAAAATTTCTTTTAAATTTAATATCATATAAGAATATGAAGTTCATAGAAAAGACATTTAAAGACTTTTTTGTTAATTAAAACTTTTTATTCTTTAACTGCCAAGAACAATGTTAGTTTTTATCAGGCATATATTACTAACAACATTTTTTCTTATAACTGACCCAAACTCAAACATTGCACTAGGATACACTTCAAAACCCTCTGAGCTAAGCCAGCATCATGGTATCTTTGTCCTGCATGTGAAATTGTGATTATTATGTCTCAGGAGTCTGAAATCCTATCGTAGTTGTACCAATAACGCCTCTAAACATATTTATGTGTAAATATAATTTAATATTAGTTAAAAAGAAAGAAGAAAAAAGCCAAACCTTATTTCCGAATAAAGTACACATCAGTTCCTGGTCGTATTAAAAAGAAAACAAATTTACCATTTGGAACTAAACAAAACTCCAAAGATCTTGAGTCAATGTCCATACATGCTTTAAATTAAAATTTTATGCCAAGCATTAAAGCTTGTCACCTTAGAGTAAGATCAGTACTTTCAAGGGCAACAATTGTTACACACTAAGTCCCACAACGAACCAGCTTCCAAATGTTTAGCACAAATATTCATGTAACATACAGTATTATTCTTTTTCCATCTCCATCAAGAGAGGAAAGCATTCACTAATAATTTGATAATGTCTGTGGGACAGGAAAAAGATAAAAATGTAGACAGCTTCTTCCAGTCTGCAATTAGTAAAAATAAATAAGAGGGTTCATTTACATAACAGGCAAGTAGAAAGGTATTGTATTTTTCAGCTGCCCAAAGCGTTTTTTGAAAGCCTATGCCCATCTCTAAAACACGTGTAAATTAAATTTTATGAAATGCATTTAAAAAGTACTGCATTGATTTTTTAATTTATCATAAGCCTCTAATTCATATTTTGGTGCCAGTCTAGAGGATCACATGGTTTTGAAACCAATAGAGGCTCATATTGAAGGGTTTTTCTTTGTTTGAATTGGTTGAGTGGAAGGATTAAATATAAACTAAAAAGTTATTATGATGATGTAATAAAACACACATTGGTTGTTATTTCACTTTGAAATCTGTTTTTTAAGCACATTTTTCTATTAAAAGACAATAAATTTTATGAAGCATCTGGACATAACTGTTTGAAATATTTGTGTTTCTTTTAATCTAGACAACACTGAAGTAAAAAACAAAATAAAACAAAACCAGAAGATTTCATACAGAAATTACTGTGAATTGTTCATATTTCCTTATTATAGATACAATAAATTCTCTCAATTTTTTATTGACAGTTGGATAGAAAATGCAATAACTTCCTAACCCTACTTTTTATCACTACATGTGAGACTCGATTCACATTAAAAAATAAAAACCTCAAGCATGCTTTTTCATGCTTTTATATTATGTATTAAGTGCTGAGTTTTCAGTGTATGAAAAGACATGTGAAACTCTAGAATAATAAAAAAACAGTTAAATAATATACCATTTTAAAAAAATAAAAGAATACACAAGAATAAAAGAATATTATACCATGGAGCCTAAAAATGCTTGTTTTCCTGCAATGGGAAAACTTAATGTGAAACCTTTTCCTCTTGCTCCCAAAGATATATTTTTCCCTAATCAGGAACCTTTCAATGCTGGAACCCACTTCATAACACTATAGACAAATACATGAAAATTTCTTTCACATTCTTGTCAGTTAAATTATTTATCAAGTGCTTTCTTTGTGCTTTTCTTTTAAGGCAGTAGGACTTTACCCTTCACTCCTGCAGTATTCTCCAAGCAATTGAAATAACTCTTCCTTTGAATTACTGGTTATTGTCATAAAAGTATTCCTCTGCTCTTCTCCAGGACTTTGAAGTGTGCCAAGAATTAACGTCAGGGCTTGGCATAAAGGAGATCTGCTTGGGTGGAAGGGAAGGGCTCTGTCCCTCTAAAAGTGAAAGAGTGTGCATGCCTGTGTGCTGCTCCAGTTTCTCCCCTGCCACCCTATTCCGAGGAGAAAGTTGCTTGTGCATATATTGGGAGATACAAGCTTATCACAAAAATGCCCAAAGGAAACTTATGCCTTCCTCCTGGCTGCTCTGGAAGACTCGTGCCCACCACAGCTGCACGGCAAAGGCTTCCCTTTGGGCCCAGGGCTGCCCTGGAGGGGAGGCTGGGAACTGGGGAGTCAAGGTCTTGGGGAAGCTTGTATTTTCCTACACAAGGAGAATTGTTCTTATTTCAGCTGTTGAGAGCCTTATGCTTCTACTACTCTAGAGAATTGCAGAGGTACCTGAACGCTGGTTATGGCTCTGTCTCTGGACTGACTGCATATCAAGGGCAGGAAACACAGACTGTGAGCAGGGTGCAAAATCACCTCTCCCTCCCCATTCCTACCCAGATCAAACGCTGATTGGTACCTGACTAATTTCACTGGCAAGAATACAAAACCAAATACTATGTGTTTCTCTGAAATTGTTGCCCCCCACTCTATCTTAGTCCAACCATTTTAGCATGTGTTCATTTTCAGTATGATATACTCCATTTGGTTGTCTTCATGAAAAAAGAAAAACAACACATGGGATCATCCTCTTTGCAAGGATTTTACTTACATATATGTGTATGTGTATATGATACGCTGATTTTCTCCTTTCACTTCAGCCTGCTTTACTAATTTTAAATATATTAAGTCCTTATTTCACAAGATTTAAAAATCTCAAGCCTTGCTTATTGCTGGGTATAAAAAGGTGATGTATATTTTAGGTTAAGTTTATCTTAATGAGAGTTTTAAAGTAGATTTTCAGATTAGCCAAGCCTGATTCTGATGTAACACAGACGTAATTTTGGTCTCTGATGTGCAGGCATGCACCATATTTATCTTGTCAAGTCCTCTGTTGTTCATGCACATACTTGTGCATCTGGGATGGAGTGTGAGCAGCCTGGTGCAGCATGTAGCAGTAAAACTATTTAATACCTTGCAATATGATTGTAATGTGGAAAAAAAAATATCAGTAGTGCAAAACAAGAGAGCTATAAGTATAGGTTTCTAAGCAGGTTTTTTTTAGTCCTTATTTGTATATTCACATCAGGAGCATGAAAAACTGAGGATTGTTCTGTACAGATATACTGAAGGAAATGTACAGTTTGAAAATAATTAAGGAGGCCATGAGACTCCTCTTCTAGTTATGCAGGATTTTTGTGAGGGTCAAACTGCAGCAGCTGACCACGGTCAGTGTGAAGCTTTGGGCAAGAGGAAAGCCTTGGCACTTACCTGGGTGCCCATCAGTTCCCCAGCGAGGGGCAAGATGAATTTCTGTCCTGATGCCAGGTGCCAGAGAGGGTGTGAGAGTTTCAGAGCTAAACTTGATCACTTCTCTGCCTCATTCACCAGCTTATACCCACTTACAATCAGCAAAAGGCGCTCAGCAGCAAACACAACAAGCACATTACTCTCTATTTGTCCATTGTGTAGGAGATATAAGATGGGATTGGATTTCCAGGAATATTCCGACCACATTTAATACTCCCGTTCCACCAACCTGCTCTGAAATTTCCTTCACTTGAAAATGGAGGACAGCTTTTAGGCTCTATAACATCACTAGCTTCCAAATTTTGGTTCTTAAAGCCATTGGTAAGTCCACACTCACAAGTGTTCATATTCTGCCTTTGAAAGAGCCAGCCAGCCATAATCTGATCCCCAGATAAAATACCGGAATGCTGCTAATTACTTCTATTGAAAATTAGTACAGCTGAGACACAGCCCACTGATCCAGAATTGTGTCCTCTGCGACTACTGTCAGAACTTGATTTCCATGATGAGCTCTCTTGGCTCTCCAGAAGATGCTGGCTGCCCTCTAGTGACAGAGATTTCTGCTGACACTGCCGTAGATGCAAACATGTTAATAAATACTGCCTTGTAGATCAATATGGAACAAGGCATTTGGATCGAACAAAGGCAAAGAATCTTAAGATTATTAGCAAGAGCACTGGGCTTGGAGGTATCAGAAAAAAGAAGAATTCCGGGTTGAACAGACATGCAACCCTCAGTCGCAGTAATTTTTGAAGGTAAATTATTGTTTGATCAGAAGTTCCTGAATCTTTAGAATTTCTTACATTTCTGTTATCAGCTGAACAACCTATGATTATTACAAAAAGACCAGAATAAGGGTTCTGCATGGCAGAAAGGTTCACTCTGCTAAAAATATCCATCTGACTTCCATGGACTCACTGATGTGAGATATATGTCTCACAGTACTTCTTTGTATATATGTGTGCATATGTGTGTGTCTGCAAGTGGTAACAGAGATATTTTCATAATTTGCTAAGTGAAATCACAGCTTGAATTTTAGGGACGCTTAACGAATTCATTTTTGCTATAGTGAGGAGGATATCAAATGCTAAAAACATTACCCGAAATCAAGACTGAAATCAAATATGTTGAGAATGAATAAAAAACTGTATTGAATGTTTAGTTCAGTGAGTTATCTCATGCTATGAGACAGCACATGCAATGTAATGATTTGATTCAGAACAAGTACATTATTAAAGAATATTCTATGTAAATATTGTGGAAACTAAAATCTCATCTACATGAATCCTAGGGGGAAAAATTACCACATTCCTACATGATGATACATCTCAGAATAAGAGAGTTGGTGTTAAAACATGTAAGTTTTCTTTTCTGTCTGCTGTCTGTGAGAATCTAAGTGTATCTTTCTGAAGTGCTGTGTATCTCATTTCATTGACAATTTCATTTCTATACTTTTTTTACTTTTTTAATTTTAATTTCAGTTGTGGTCTTCTAGGATGTGAAACCTGTGTTCCTTAACTGACGCTCTAAACTCTCTTGTACGAGGGAATATTGTCACATCACTTACCTTACCCTCACTTGTTCAACCTAAACCTTTACCTTCTTTCCTATTCAGCAATCTCGTTCCTCTGTGCCACGATGTTTGTTGTTATAAGTCTGCTATGAAAAGTGACATCATGGACTTTTAAAATCTGCAATGCTCTTTATCCCAAATTTGCTCAAACGTGATACCAAATCTGAAGACCAAATCTGCAATTCAGGTTGACATCTCATATCACAAATGGGAAATCACATTGACTCTCACTCAGGAACAAATGCTGTTTAGGAAAGCCATTAAGCACATGCTTAATTCACATTGTAATGTCATATTGCCAAATAGTACAGCGTTTTATAATGAAGGTAATAATTTTTCTATTCAAATTAAATAACATGACATAGTGACTCTGCCAATTCGCTGTCCTCAGAAAAATAGAGGAAAAATATTTTCTTGTTTACAAAAGCACTTAATATATGCTGAAGGGGTCCATTGACTTCAGTGGGATTTAAACAAATTGAAAATATCTTTCCAAATTTTAAATTGGGCTTGAAATAGGACTTAAGAGAAGATGAAGCCCCTTCCCTCTCTCGTGGTGTATGTATATTTTTCCATACTTATATGGCAGTTTAAGTTTAACTTCAGATGTGTTATTACTGAAAAGTTTAACTTCAGCACAAGAAAGAAAAATTGAGAAGTGAGTATTTACATTTTGAGAAGTCATGATTTCGAATTATTTGGGTTTGTACATAGGAGAAATACAGAACCATATAATATCCTGAGTTAGAAGGGACTTACAAAGATCATAGAATCATAGAATACATCTCAGGTTGGAAGGGACGCATAAAGATCATCGAGCTCAATTCCTGGCCTTACACGTGAGAATCCCACCATGTGCCTGAGAGCTTTGTTCAAATTCCCCTTGAACTCTGGTAGGTTGGTGCTGTGACCACTTTCCTGGGGAGCTGTTACAGTGCCCAGTCACCCTCTGGATTAAGAACTTTTTTCTTATATCCAGCCCAAACCTCCCTTGACACAGCTTCAAGTCATTGCTTCAGGTCCTGTCACTGGTCACCACAGAGACAAGATCAGTGGTCTCTGCTGAGAGGAGATCAGTGCCCTTCACTGGATTTCTCAAAGACTCACTGCCATGCCTTTATACCACTCTGGCAATACAAGACAATAGCTAGAAAATGGTCAGAGGATCACCATACTGGTGAGAAGGAGTATGGCAATAACACCACCCCATCCAGGACCCCCACATTCCCTGCTGTAATTCTAGACATGATCAGTGGACATTTTGGTGTAGTGCCACTCTCTTGGTCTCACTCAGTTCCCATGCATAGTGAAAGCACATTATGAAACCTCTGAAATTGCTATGAAACAGCTCTTGATTTAGGTCTTTGTCAAGGGACTGTCACTTTGTATCACAACTGGAATTGTAACCCAAGTGATCTCTAGGTGCTACAGAGATGTGGATGTTTAATCATGATGATCAGCATTGAAAACATAACATTCTGAAATATTAGGTGTTTTGTGTATAGAATGTCTTTCTAATGGAGTGTCTAAATTTCATTCTTTGTCTTGGACCCTGGTTTTACAGGGTTGTGTGGGATTTCTGTAGTAAAGTAAATTTCCAGCAATTTCTTCTGATGTCACCATCATCAGTTAGTAACACCTGGCTGGATGTTTAACATAACATCTCTTCCAACCAAGTTAACCCATCTACAGAACAATTTATCAATGCATTTGCCTTGAGATATGTCCCAGACATTCTATTTTAGACTAATCCTGCCCTTTCAGATGTGTCCCATAAAGTCTATGGATGGATCATATCCACTCCTGCACTGACCTTTTTATTTTAGCACTTCAGCAAGCAGGGAAACTTCTGCTTACATCATGTGAGCACTTATGTTTTGCTGCATGCTGGGAAGAAATTTGGAAGAATTAACACCAAAAAATATTAAGATGAATCTTTGAAGAATGCACTCACAAGAATGGTATCAGTAGTAAAGAGGAGCTCATATTAAAAATTCCTGAGGAAGAAAAAGCTAAGGATAGATAAATTACAGCTTGGAGAAGGGCAAAGAAGATCAATTTTTGTTATCAATAAATCAATCTGCTAATCCAGGTGGCATTCTGCATCTGGAGGATGTTGAGAGTAAAAGGAGGTGGGTGTGTTGATCTCTTATTTTTTAGTAGGAGGAAAGAGATATCCTAATCACATATCAGATGGGAGACCATGAGTAGAGAAGAGACTCTACATAATGTATGGTTCTAAATTGGTTTCCTAAAATACCCATGTTAATGATGAAGGAACTCATTCTAAATTAGTGTATATTGGCATCATTTAATATAACTGCCATAACTTAACTTGCACCAGCTGGAAAATCGGCTCAGCATATCCAAAGATAACACTGGGGTAGAATTGCCCATTTTTCTCAGTGGTGCTTGCTCCATATGGATAATAGTAAATTTATACAGGTTTTAAGTAAAATCAAGCTCACAGTGAGGATAGTTTGGAAGGGCTATTGAAGTCTGGTGAACCTTTCCTTAGCCTGGACTACAAAAAGAGGTCTGCCTCTGCTTCTGCTCCAGAACAGACTCCTCACTAGCAGGACAAACGAGCTATTGCAGCTGAAGACCTCACATTAACATGGAGTAATGAATGCCTACTGCAGCACATCCTGGTGTCCCTATTTTTATATTGGCTAAAGTATCCAGCCCAGATACATCATATATATGCTTTTGAATCATTTCAGTTTAATAAGGCTCCTCAGGCGAAACAGTTTACCACATGGTTCTTACATTTTACAGAAAACATTTTGGAACATGCCACAACAACAACCATTAAATACATGCCATGTTCTTTGTGCTCTGTATGTAACTCAAACATTCTTATTAGTTCATTAAAACATAATGTTTATCAAATATTGATGTTTATGATTAACGTGTAACTCATTTATAGTGGGTTGAAGTAATATACACAATATTAAAAAAACAACAAAACCTTTAAAGAATCTTTATAGAAGATCTCATTTTTTTGTCGTGAATATTCCTAGTCTCAAAGAATCAGATGGGTTTTGATGATCCATGGGGTAGTGAAGTAAGGATGGGAGAAATGAACAGATCCCTTATTGGGTATATAGAGAAATAAATAAAGTTATTTCTAGATACAGGAAATAATAAAGGAAAACAGCTGATGTGAAGGACATAATGCCTTCATTTTTGTGTTATCTCAGATTAACTACTTATTCTTAAGGAAACCTGAATATTCTGAATATTCTGATATGACTGCAACTGTCCATGAGGATATCAGGTAAATTTTCTGTGCACTAGAAAGTAGCTATTTATTGATGCACTGGGCAATTTAATGTTGGGCAATTAACAGTTTTCCAAACTATGTAGCTAGATCTACATTTATTTAGTTGTGTAAAATAAACTTCCTTGTGACTAACATTTTTCGGAGGGTCTCCCTTTTCGGCTGTCATCCTCTAAGTATCTACCAGTATAGTATGCTCATGCAAGAATAAATTTTTAATTTAACAATGGATAAACCAGGCAATTTTACATTGCAGGAATAAGCAACAAAATCGTTTGTCAAATCTGTTTCCTGAATTGTACACTCTGTAACATATTTTTGGGAAAATATGCTAGTTATTTTATTGCAATCAAACCTACAAGATATTTTAAAGAAAATAATTCCAGTAGTTTAATTACTAAGTTCCAATTTTTATAACTTTCCCATTTTGAAATAAATTGATCATAGATAATTTGGAGATCATCAGTGCTGAAGAATCATTCTTATTAAGGTTCAATTCGAAATATGATCAAAGTGCAGAAGGAAAACAAAAATAATCAGGCTGCTCATTTCCTTCATCTAGGTTAACTGTTAAGTAAGTGCAATATTTCAATTGGATAGCTACAATATATATTTGTATTTGGTTATATGACACAAATTGAAAGCTGAGTCTAGAAAATTTTTCCCCAAGTGTGTAGAAATTTCTTCAAGGTTCTTGCTTTGCCTTGTATAAAAATCGTTGCTTTTAGCACATCTCAGCACTGATTGAAATAGATGAAGGTCTGGTTTCCACGTCCTATAGTCCAGCTATTTAAGACTATTCTAAGTACCAGAATTCAATAATTTTATTTCTCTTTCAAGGTGAAAATATTAGGCATTGAAGATTTCAGATGGAAAACTACTACTTCTCACAGTAAGTGTATGACAGTCAAAATGTTAAACCTCACTGTGAATTGCCTTTCCCAGTCAGGGTGTACAAAATACCTACCTTGACTTCTCACAAATCCACAAAGCAAAAATGATCCATTCAGCCTAGATAGTCTTGATCAGATCAAGTACTCAAGCATTATCAAAAGTTGTATCTATTTTTTTTTCAGTGTCATCCTGATATTTCTTATCCTTTCCAAGTATTTGAAGATAGCAGTTTATATTAATTTGGCCTCTTTCGTTGGGCTGCTTGTGGTAGCACTTTTTATTCAGTTGTGGGGGAAGAACAGAAGGAGACAACTATCATAAATGTGTTCATTATAGCAGAAAATATTTTGCTTTTTATATGGGCTGGATTTTGAACATAGTGATGGAGGATCTGTATCACTTTCTTGTTACTAATGGACTGTATAATGTTGAAATCCTAATGTATGTGAAACATGTTGTTTTCACTTTATTAAGCTTAGTATTTTCTTATCTGTTCTTGAACTGCGGTTGCATTTGTCTAAATGTTTAAATTACAAGTTATGGCCTTGGGCCAAGTTCTCAGATACTAGGAATTGTTACTGACATCAGCAAAGTTATGACAATTTATACTGACTAAGGGTCTATTTTCTTAAAATTACTGGAAAGCACAATAATTAAAATTTAGACGTGAAGGAATTAACTTATCTTTGGAATCATTTGCTGCTAGATGATATGGGCAAAACCAGATAGAGAGTCCTCTCTCGTGTGCAGTCAGAATACAGAACACCAAAGGAAGCTGCTGATGGCTTGAATAGATGAGTGATATTGCTGCTAATAGGGAACCTGAGGACTTAATTGGTTTGGCTGTAAACATTACAAACACGTTTGCATGCTTCCATTCACTTTGTGTGCTGTGTGTTAGATAGATGGTATTCACACTGATAGCTGCAATTTAATTACAAGAAGTCTGTTCCTTATTCAATTTTAGTTGTGTCATCCCATAATGTTGGCTATGAAGCACTGCAAGTCTCAATACAGCACGTGTCCTGATGTCAGAGAGATAATGCCACACAGTGGCTCAATTTTGGTTGTAAGGGTTTTCATCCAGATTGGAATCAATGTTATAAATGGTTATTAAATTCACACATTCTGGCTAACTGAAACAAAGTGAAAGATCTGAGGAAGCACATTATTTTTTATTACAAAGAACAATTGCAATGAGTAGTAAAATTGCTCGCCAATGGTGAAACCATTAATATGAATAAACATATCAAACCTCACAGGACTGAGGACCCTGCCCACAGGCTGTCTTCTGAGGCTTAATGAATTCACAGAATGAACAAATTGATTCAGCCTTTCCAGTTACTCAATTTACTACAGCTGCCAAACAAGTGGCTGAAGCAATACTCCAGGCTGCAGAGTTCAGGCTTGCCTCCTCCTCTTCTGTTGCTAGGAATTGTCCACAGACTTTGCAAATTCCACTGCATTTTCTTTCTTATACTTTTGTGGAATACTAAACTTTCCAACCAAGAGAGCCCACTTGAATGAGGACCACAATTAATCACTTTCCTCAGGGGTCACATAAGTATAAGACATTTGGACACTGCCTTGTGAGAGTGGATTTGCCCAAAGATATTAAAGAAAAAGGGTGATGGGATGATGTACAGGTCTGTGAGACAGGTTTAGGAATAAGTCTTGCCCAAATATTTAACTGGCTCTATGGTTCATAAGACTTGCTACAATAAAGCATTTGGAAAGAGAGGAAGACTTTCTTAGGCATCTTCATATGACTTAAGGGGAACAATGCTCCTATCTGTAATCTCAGAAGGAAAACAAATATTCTAGGATGGGAAGCTTAGTACAGCAGGTATTGGGGTGAATGTTATGGGCATGAGGTAGATTAGAAACTGCCTACTTAGAGAAAATAAATCTGTAATACAGCTGAGAGTTACAGGAAGTTGTAATTCTTGGGACAAGATTATGAGAAGCATCAGCATCACGGGGTGGGAAGGTACCATAAGTCTTTTGTCAGGCGAGATAAAACAAAGAGGGTCAGAACATTGAAATTTATTTAGTCTGGCCTTGATTATTCTGGATTAATATTCCTGCTGATTTGTACTGCTGATTTAATAGCTAAAAATGGATATTTATTGAATAGCTGATTAGAAGACAGGTTTGCAGCAAATGGTTCTTAATCCACCCTTCGGTCTGATAGATAGTCTCCTGTTCCTGCAATATTACAGAAGGAAAAGAAAAAACAAATCTTAAACCCTACATTTTTAAAAATGTCCCCTCAAGGTCTCAAGAGTATTTACTAGTCTCCATTCACCTCTCCATAGTAGCATGTATGTAAATGGTGCTTCTGACTTTCAGTATCATATTGAATTTACAAAAGAAATCTCAGCAAAATGCAGATTGATCATGCTGCGAGTTTTAGGCACCCTAATTTCAGCGAAATGCTTTGTAAAATGTGGATGCTAGATGAGCAAGATAAAACAACTAAGGAATCCTGCTATTTGGGAAATTACTTTTTTTATGTTAAATGGAGGAAAATGGTGAACTTAATAAAGTAAAAAGGAAGGGGACTATCAATGACTCCCTTCAAGGCAGCCTGCCAGACAGCCTTGGCCAGATTTCCACAGTACTACCTTCAGATTTTATTAAATTGAAATAAAACCTGTCATCTTGGCTTTCACTGGCACAGTCAAGTACACAGTTTTTTACTTAGTTCCAACATCAGCCTGGCACTCCCAGCCAGCATTAATATTTCACTGTATAATATACCTAGTTCTGTGGCATTTTTTACATATCTGGAAAACAGTAACTGAAATATGATCTGAAAAAAGTTAAAAGAGCAGTGTTACTCATTAATTGATCATGTCCATTCCTTTTCTCTGTTCTCCCTCGGTGACCAAAACATTTGAAAATGTAAATCAAAGAATCAAAGAAATCACAAATGGAAAATTACCATTAGGTCCCCTAATCCATTCCTCTAGTAACACATAATTGTTCCCCATAATACATTTTCCGCAGTTTTGTTCAGTTTGGTTCCAGATACTTGGGAACACTGCTTGCCTACATGCTTTGTGAAAGCTGGTTGGGTAGAGTCAGACAGACCCACCACCTCCTCTGAGGTCACCTCTTGCCTCTCCTAATTTGTCCTGGCAGTCATAGCTGTGTAGGGGCTTGTACAGGGACTGGGAACTGCCAAAATGGAAAGCATAAGCTGCAGCTGTGTGCTCTCCCTCATCTTCCCACTGGGATTTTCCTTATGTGGAAGGCTGAAGTAATGCAAACCAGAGCTACTTCACAAGCTAATGGGAGCAGCTTTATCACCCAGCTCCACTGCTGCTGTCAGAGACTTCAGCCATGAGTCTGGCCTAGAGGAGTCCTGTCTGGGTCCTGAAGGCTGAAAGCTCCTGCTGGATAGATTCCTCCATCTGTCACAGTGCTGTCTGACACAGATCTTGTCAGTGAGAAAGCCCAGCAGCTGTCAGTGATTTATATTATCCCTTGCCTCTCACTGCCAAGGCCTTGGACAGCCACTGGTAGGAATGGCAGCTCCAGGAGAACGTGGCAGGCCTGGAGGAACAGTAGCTCAGAGTGTAGCAGTGAGTTAGGGTCTTTCCCATGGGAATATATGACACATTCCAATTTTATTCCAGTAATGCTAGACAGCATAAATTATTGGACACTATCAAAGATCTGCAGAAAGCTCTTCCTCACATTTCAGGACATGCAGAAAAGAAGAAATATGCTGCTACCTGAAGGGCAGAGGGATGTATAACCAAATTTATGAAGACATTAAAGGAAGAATCTCCTTTCTCTTGGATGGATCAGGGAAAACAGGAAGCTGTATAAATAGAGTAGCTTGAAGGCCTGGGCTGCTACAGTTATTGCTCTCTGCTTCTTCTGAACCTCCTGATTAATTGCTCTTGAGTGTCTGCTCATGAGACACCCATGATGTGCTTTAGCCTCCATGACAAAGGTACTTACCATAGGTTTTTCTGGTGAGGAATAGCTTGCAGTGTTCCAAAGGTTCCTATCTATTTAACCAATACATGTGCCTCCACCAGCCACAACAGATCTCTCTTTCATCCAAGATGATTTCTTACATTCTTTGAGTACAGCCCAGAGGAGACATAATTGTTCATATACTCAAAGTCAATTAACTCCTCTCTATAGTTTTATTAGGTTGCAGAACTCAGGTCATACAATATGAAAGTATTTTGAGTATATCTAGAGAAGCCCTTTTAGGGTCATTACCTGACCCTGACCCTGACCCTGACCCATTCTGCAGTGTCCAGGAGGCTCATCACAGGATCAGCCTGAAGGTTTCTGGAGGCACACAAGAGCATGCTTGGATATGTTTTTCTAACAGGTCTTAGAAACTTTGCTCATTCTTCTGCATTTGACATGAACTAGGTCTCACAGGCAAAAGAAAATAATATTTTAGTTCATACTTACACGCTTTCAATTCAGTTTGAAGGTTAATCAAATCCTGAGGATAACCCCTGATAGAATAAACATACTTACTCCGTGTTTGTCTTTCAGCATCTTTTCTCTTTTGAGCACCTTTTTCCCTGCAAATCATGACTTCTAACATCACTGTATATTTTTGATCTTAGTTCTGACCTTGGAAAAAAAGGCCTGTTATTTGGGCTAGTGACAGATAGCTTGGGAATTTCAAAAGGCTAATTCACACTCCTAAGGACCTTGGCTATTGTCCCTGGAGACACAGTGTCCCAGCTGGTGTTTCATTCCTGTCTGCAGCCTCTTTTGATACCATAAATTCAGAATAGTACCATACAAATAAACCAAGATACTTATATTTTCCATCAAAATAGTATAGCTATTATCCTTACTCTCTGCCTTTAGATATACATGGATACACAGTGTGTAAGTATAATCAGCATGCCACTAGCCAGAAGTCAATGTACTTTTGAAAAAATGTTGGCCTTCTTTTAGATGTACATGTGCTGCATCTGCCACAAAAGAAGTTGACTTACATATGCACTTGAAAATACATGTGCTTTCATTGTGTCCTGAGTCCCTATTTATTTCATTTCAGATTCCCTGCATAAACTTGACATGCAAGTGAATAACTTAGCATCTTCAGGGAGATTTGAAGATTGTCTACCTGTGGACAGTTATTCAAACTGTTTATGGAAATGTGGAAAAGAATTTTTCACCACTCAAATCTACATATATATTTTCCCTAAATATATGTCCTGGACTTTGTTTATTTACAGATACAATGTGAAATCTATATATGAAACCTTGAAATTTGTGAACTATGTCCTATAAACAAACTTACACTGAGATATCTTCCAACTACCTATAGCAGCTGACAATTTCAGAATTTCTTAAGAGTGGCTATGGTTTTGGTCAGAGCTTATTTTACTGTTCCTGCAGGGAAGATATAATTCACAAAATGTAGCCAGCACATCTCCCTCATGCAAGGAATTCACCTCAAGAATGGGAAACCTGGCTATGGGCATATTATGATCCAACTATTCTCCAATCCACTATTTTGTATTTTTGAATTCCCATTGACTTCAGTAATAAATACTAGTTTTATTTCAGAAGCAGGACTTTGAACTGTAAGAATACAAAATACAATTCACTCCATGCAAAGTTCATTAAAAAAAAGTGTTCACATGAAAGCTTTTTCAAAATACTAAGTTAAATGATGAGTAGATGTGCCAAAATAGGTTGGAAAGGCCTTCAATCATCTCATATCTTTCCCAGCAGTTTTCAGGTCATACTTGAATGTCTTGCCTCTCAGCACAATGCATATACCATGCATTTTTTTCTGTGAACAATACAATTAGTGACTGCATCTTAACAAGAAATATTCAGTAAATCTCATTTACCATAGGCATTTCGAGAGAAAAATAATTTCCACAGCATTTTAGGTTGCCATGTAAGAGACAAGACATCCCAATATTTTCTAAGGAAACAAAATTCTTTCATCTTCTGTCAATTGTTTTAAAAACAGTTGTATGAGTCAGTGTATCACATTATTTTTGTGCTTGGTTGCTTTGTATTGTTTTAAAGAAGTGTGGCTGGAATTTTTGGTCCTTCCATGCATGGCTCTTGCTTTCTTATTCAACTTAATAGAGCTCAGATGCAGTGCTAGTGTTCTGGGATATAATGTTTGAAGGATGTTTGCTCAGATTTATGCTATAGAATGAATTCTAGCAAAAAAAAAAAATAGTTTCTTTGAGGTTGTTGACTTAAAAATTCCAGCAGAAAAAAGTTAAGCACTGTGGTGACAGAAAAGATATCCCCAGATTGAAAGAATTAGAATTTCTTTCTGAATTTGGAGGTAAATCAAATAAAAATGAAGATAAACACAAACAGGTTAAGATGTTTACTTATTCTGTGTCCAGGATTAAGTCTCTTCTGTCTAGATTATATCTTCTTGCAAATAAATTCTCAGTGAAACCAAATGGAACACAAATAAGGTCTTGTTTATTCAGTTTTTAGAAGGCAAAAAGTAGCACAGTCTGTGTAACTTTTTTAACTTTATTTTTAAAACAGCAAAAAGAATACATAACTAATATCCCAAAATGTTCTGAGTTTAGATGTTCTTTCATTTAATTTCTTTTTTTACCATGTTCAGGAGAAGGGATTTGGCCTCAACTGTAAAAACACTATTGTAAATATACAAGCCCATAAGAGGCTGGAATAGGAATGAGAATGTATTGTTGTTTCATGGCACTTTATGCACCATTTGATCATTTTCATCTAAAATTCATATAGAAACCAGCATACTACAGGTTGCCTGCATCATCAGAACCAATTACAAAGTTTGGCTGAGTTTTCAGTGTCTGCAAGGATGGAACTCATTTGTCTCATGGTTCCCTGCTAACTTTAGCATATTTACGTAAGGATGTAAAACTCCATCTGTGCACTGTTATGGTTTATATTGCTTTATATTTCTCGTCTTTCTCTGCATTTATAAGTGAACATTGAATTCTAAGGCCTGATCCTATGAAATCCACTCGTGTCAAAGTGGTGACTGCACTGATTTGATTCCCTAAGCCAGGATGCTTACTGAATCGTACTATTGCTTTAGAATATGCCCACTGCCTCTCTTTGGGATGACCTGAAAGAATGGCTGCCAGGGAAAAAGAGGCAATTTTCCAGTTTTCTTCTTGCAAATGAGTGTCTTTTTCTGTAGGTAAGCAGAAAATGTAAAATAACACCAATTTTTCTTCTGATTTACTAGTCAATCTTGTTCAGTTTGGGGAACGTTCATTTAGTACATACCATTTAAGACAAAGCAAATCTGTTTGTCGTGCTCCCTTCACACTGTTACATTTTTATTGATTGCATAGTGACAATTAAATTATTGTGCTTTAAGCCACAGTAGGCACATCTATTTCCCCCTCTCCTGTTTCCTCTGCTTCTGTCTTGCTCTCCCTCTCTCCCCCCAACCCCTATTTTTCCCCCCTCCTTTTTCAATACTCTTCTTTGATTACTGCCAGATATAGGCATTAGGCTGTTCTAAACCCCTGAATTTCCTGGACTGATTGAATGCTTGGCTGTTCCCTGAAGAAAGACATTTGAAGAGGCTGCAGTATTTTTCTGAACTTCAAAAATTCCGGTAAACCTTGATCATTTCACCTGTCCAGGAGGGGAGTTGGAGGGCATAAAATGTCTTTAATTTATACAGAAGTTATCCTTACAGCCCATAAACAATACCGTAATCAACACGTGAGTGTGTGTGTAGGCCCATGTAACTGCTCAAGGGCATAATGCAAATCTTGGTGAAGTCAATGGGAGCCTTTCAGCTGAATTTCGTGGACTTTGATGTACCAGATTTACTGACTAAATAGCTGCAGTTGAAGTCATCCCTAATGTCTGTAGGTACTGTATTATTTAATGGGGAGCTATACAGTGGCAATGAATTAAACTACTGCCAAGTGAGTATGTGAATACATAAAGCAAAAGATTTTACTGTTTGAGGTATGTACTTTTGAGAGTGATCTTAAGATAAAAATGTGCAGAGTATGCTAAGGAAAAACTTAAGAACAGCCTTCAAATCTCTGTTCCCATTCCCTCCATTGCCTTCTGCCCGTGCAGTTTTGCTCAGCTCCTGAGCAGAGGCAGGGTGACTGTCCCTCTGCTCTGAGACACTGCTCCCACACAGGCTGGCATTGCTGCCCCGTTTGATGGACAAACATGGCATTTCACTTTTCAAGGCTGTCAGTCCAGCCACCTTTCCACTGATTACAAGTATACAGTTTAAGATATCTTTCCTTTCTGTAGTCATAAAAATATATACGGATTTGTTCTTTAAAGTCAGAGATCCTTTCAAATTCATAATGTTACAGCTGTTTAAACCACTTCTGAGTCATGAGTCCGAATTCAAATGTTTCCAAGCCAACTCAGACACATCATTGCAGTAAAACTTTGACCACCTTTCAGGGAGTGCTAATAAAATTAGAGTATCATCATTTTACATTCCCAACGCTCTAAAGAAAGATCACAAAGACAATACCATGGTTTAGGGTTTTTTTCCCCTCAGAATAAATATATGGAAATGAAAAAATACCACGTAAAATAATCCTCAAGCCATTCAAATAATACATTAAGTTCTTACAGAGGTTGCTAGAGGATGGATACAAATGAATCATCAAAATCCCCCAAAAGCTATGAGATATTCCTTTGTTTATTGCCAAGTAAAATGTTTCAGGTAGGTGTTTCCATTTTGACTTTGAACCAACAAAAAAAGGGACATTTTGTTGCACTTCTTGTAAGGTGTCAGGGTTGTCAGGGTAAACTTCTACCACTTCAGAAGGAAATAAACTCTTGGCATAAATAAATCACCAGATTCTGTGACTTGTAGATATTCAATGAACAAAGTACAGTCGTTTTTTCAAAAAACAACCCTGTCCTTTTCCAATTGCATCTTTTCATTCTCCTTGCACAATAAAGGCAAAGACTGCTAACCCTATTTTCTGCTATGAGACAAGATCATTGTTGTGACAAAATGTTAAAATGCACCTGTTGTAACTACACATAAAAGATTTGTCACTGAGTCTGAATGGACCATAAGAACCCTCCTGTCATGATCTTAAGTTCATTTTACTCTAATGGAAATAAAAGATAATTATACCTAAAGAGAAATCTTTCCTGAGAGCTTAATTTCTGTTAGAATTTCACAGAGGCAGCAACTCATAACTACCTTGGGTTAAGTGCTTTGAGATCCTAGATAGAACTATAAACTTTCAGATCTGCAGAATTATGCTATTATCATATCAGTCACACAATCTAATATAAAACCCCTGCAAATAAACACCAATGACAATTAGGGAATGGAGGAAAGAGCAAAGCACTCTGCCTTTTCTTTCAGTGAGAAATAAAGTGTGTGATTATCATCCTACTAACTATGATTTAGAGGCAGTGGAGGATGTTTAGTTCCTAGTGGGAAAGAATATAACATGACAGCTACTATTTTTAGCTCTGTTTGAGAATATTAATTGAAATCTAAACTAGCAATACGACCCCTAGGCTTTTACAGACTAAGACCAATACAGGATGCAGCATCAAAGTATAAACGCTAGGCCTGGGATAACATGCAAGAAGGGAAAGTGACAATGTGTAATTATTATTCCCAAGAGGAAAAGAAGAAAACACACTTGTATTAATCTGTATTTCTGCAATGAAGACTAGGAACAGGACTGAAGAAACAAAAATGAAAATTAATCTTTGTTATTTATTATCTGCATGTATCTCTGTATTCACAGAAATCAGAACAGAGTGCTGTTATTTAGAAATTCCAAGTTATTTCTGGTTCTAGCACAACTGGTTTGACATGTGAACTTCATTAAGCAACCTAGTTAAAAAAAACCCAAAGAAAAACAAGCCTAAATCCAGAAAATCATTTGGATACTGAGAAAATAGGTACCTGACCATGAACTAGAATAAAATCAAAGCCTTCTAGACAGACCCATCAGTAATATGCAGGTGAAGAGACATCCATCAGGTAAGGAAAAAACAAAACCAGCAGGCTTCAGGATGTAGCTGAGAGCAGCTGATAGAGAGGGGAGCTGCTGGAAAAAGGTCCTGCATACCTGGTCTCCCCTCTTTTTAGCTCTTAAAAACAGCCCACTAAAATATCTTTGAGGTTAGCTGTCACTGTTTAAATGGGTCAGTCTTAAAAAGGACTGAAAAATGAATTGAACCAGAAAGATAGAATAAAAATAAGTAAGCCCTGATGGATAGCATTTATCTAGGAAGACTGCCTCCTAGTAGTCTGGATTTCCATTTCTGACTACATAATTTTATATTCCAAAATATCAATTATCTTGTCTCTTGCAATTTCTTAGCTGGTATTTCATTCAGCACTTAGATTTTGTAGAACCTTTGCACCATGTGTTTTTTAATGCCAAAAGCCTCCTTCCTCCCTCTGGCAATTAACACTGACGTTCAGCAGGGACAGGCCTGGGACTGGAAGCCTTGTTTCCAGAAGAGGATGCAGGGAAACGATTAGCTGCAGACATTCAAGACTCACGTTAACTTCCGCTGATACCAGGCTGAGCTCAAGGGAACCTAAAACAATTTTCAGCCTAACCACAGTCTTCCACAAAATGCTGAACATCAAATTTCTCTATTTTTCATCAGCAATTCATCACACAGCAGCTGAACTTAGACAGAATTTTAGTGTTTAGTTTTAACTGTTCTAAGTAANTTATATACATATGTAAAAATGTAATTCAAGCAATACAATGTCTAGTATTGTAACAAAGACCCAGAAACCTCACTTTAAAAGTATTTTTCTCAAAAAAAGCCGACTATATTAAGATATTTCATGCTGAGCTTTCCCAGGGACACTTAGACTTTCCAGTCAAGTGAAATCTGAAGCCAATTTTGGGCTCCAGATAGACTGGTCCACTGAGAAAAAGAACAAAACTGTCATATATGGATTACCAGTTTCTGAACTTCACTGGCATTTTCAGCTTGAGATATTTAGGATTACTAATATTTTACTGAATTATCAAAGTGGAATGTTTACAAAGTATGTATGTGACTCTTTTTAGTGTTGTCACATCAGTTTTGGTGTTGCCTTGCAAAACCTCTGTATTATCTGAGTTTATAGTGTTGCCCAGAAATTTTCTAGTGCAAAGCAATCACTGCAAATGGTAGGTATCTTGTTTATAAAGGTTTCTTGTTTGGTGGTTTTTGGTTTTTTTGGTTTTTTTTTGGTTTTTTTGTTTTTTTTATTTTTACAGACAAAATAAAGGTGAAAAGAATGAGGATAATGTTTAGTTCTACAGATTATATCAGACTATTTTATGCCAGTGGGTTTGTTGCATAGTAGTACACAGGATAGGGAATAAAATCATGAGTCAAATCTGGTTTATTTCACCACACAGTTTCTTGTTCTTGAAATACAAACCCTTTATTTTTCTTTAAAATTTAGCTGTACTGTATATTCTCCTGTTTTTGCAAGGAGACAAAGAACAACATATTTGTTGCTTTGTGCCAGTCTCTTATTTCTTTTAACTTATGATGATGAATATTAGCACTAAATTCAGAAATCAGGTTATCTGACTTGGTAAGTATGTAAGTATAAAAATATTTACCCATACAGATGTATCAAATATTTCAAAGTGCATAAAGACAAATATAATAAAAATTCTAACAGTATTATGTAGCAAATACATGCTATTTTATTGCATGTATACCTTTCTGCTGTTTCAGAAGCCATATTCTTGAAAAAGACATTGAATTACACAATACAGTAGTAGAATTTTCTGAATTAATGTATTTTAAAATATTATAATGGGAACTAGGTGAAAGCAGCCATAATATTTGGGACCACTGATATGCTAGTTTCTAGTGGTTTGCAGTGATTATTATTGGTATTATCCAGGAGTGGGCCTAGTTATGCTAGTCAGTATTCACATAAATAATAAGAGCCAGTCCTTATCCTGAGAGGCACACAGTCAACACATAGGTTAGAAGGAAAAACAAGTGACAGAGGTAGGAAATTACTTTCCTAAGGGGATTACAAGCAGGAAAGGGAGAAATTTCAAGGTTAGCAGGCAGTAGCCAGTCCACAATATATCATATCCTGCCCTTCAAGCAATAATTTCTCTGTTAATAACTTGGGTTTTCTTCATAAGCTTTTTAGCATGTCTGCCCGTGCAGATAGCATTCATGGGCAGAAGCAAGCATGGCACCAGTAGTTATGCACATGACAAGCTGGTTAAAGAAGAGAAATTTTGATTAACTCAAAATTTCAAGGGTTTTAAAGAGATACAAAACCAATTTAAAATATTCAGAAAGTACACTGAAATGACCAGAAAAATTTCAGAGAGGGTGCTTAAGAAAATTATGCATAATTAAAGGATGAGACAGATTGGGTGAATACAAGGTTCAGAGCTGACTACCCACCTGATTTTCTAGTAGGCTGTGGCCTTTGTTGGAGAGTATAAATATTTGTTGTGAGTAAAACAAGTGCTGTAGGAGAGAAAAAAAGTAATTTTTTCTATCAGACTTTGGTCCTTGTTCTAAATTAGACACAGCAAAATCCAGAACAAAACTGTCCCATGGTTTACTAAATATTCTGTGTTTCTATAGTATTTTAACTATAACTTCCATTCTTCACCAAAAGAAAACATCATCATAATTAAGTATGATTATGAAAACATCAGGATAATCTCCATTTTTCTGTTCAGAAACTCCTGGTTTTAAGTCAGCCCTTCTCAATGCATCTCTATGGATGTTTGTTTTCAGATATTTGGAGGTTCGTCTAGGTCTCCCTGACATCAGCCCACTGATGATTTGACTGGCACAAGATTGTTTTCTCTTATCCCTTCTTCTGGGGATGTTCTTATATTAAAGACAAAGAAAGTATTTTTGGTGGCTTTATGCTACAATGACTCTCCCTTCCCCCAGTTTATGCAAGTTAGTTTTAAAATGAGATTGGAAAAAAATCTAGTTTATAATCAGAAAGATGGTGCTTATGATAACAGAGTGCAGAAAAATGAACAGATTCTCAAAGCAGTGGCAGAGACAGAGTAGATCCCACTTCAAACAAGGGTGAAAAGTTCAAGCATTTCCTGAAATGATGCAAAGAAAATGTGCTTTAAATGAATGAGAATTTTCTTATCCATTTGCACATTGGTTGGGTAACAACACTATTGTTGACGTGAAAGAAAGGTCAGATCTCTCCCTCCTCACACTGGGGGTCATGAGAACGATTTTGTAAGTGCCAGTCACTGGCTGTTCTAAAGGCTCATTTCTCTGTGAGCTCTGCTAATACAGGTTCAGAGCAGTATGCAGTCAGCTGCAGAATTTTACGTGCTCCGTGGGCTTTGTGGATGGTTAAAAAGAGGAAAACTTTAGACTAGATACAAAATATGCTAGAAAATATTTTCAGTTTAAGAGCTAATTTTAAGAAGTTGGGTTTTTTCCCTGACTTTAATGATCTCCTTATCAAGAATTTTAATTGTGTTAGGAAAAGAGTATAAAAAAGAGCTAGAAAGCCTTTATTTAGAAAAATTGCAAGTATTAGAAAGATATATGCAATACAAGGTAGGTTAATAAATTAATATTAATGTCAGTTTTAATTAGGTTCTCTTCTTCAATCAAGCATAGGAAATCGTTGCTTTTTGTTTTTAATATTTTTGTTGGCAACACCAAAGAGTGAAATTGGTGAAATATTTTAATATAAAACAAGTCACGAAGAAGTTCAGCAAGGTCTGGAATAAGAGCCCTTTGGATTATTTGGCAACTGTTTATTCTTTCCTTGGGAATGGTATGATAACCCTGTACCTTTGCACTGCAGCTTCTTACCCAGAAAGGGAGTAAAAATGGAGTCAAATAGTTCATGAACTGACTTACGTCATTAAAAACAGGCAAAGAAAACCAAAATCTGGCAGGTTAAAATACCTTTATTAGCCACAGTCACATAATGCCTTCATTTTTAAATCATTCTCACTATCACAAACCTCCAAATACTGTGACTTTTTCTGGGCTTAAATGACTGTACAATTACTTGGGAATATACCTAAGCTTATCTGAACAATCAGAAACTCACATTTCCAAATGGAAGTATCAAATTACAAGGACAACCACACAGGACACTGCTCACATGAGAACCAGGAAAAGCATGAAATTAAAATAAAGGCACAAAGGAAAAACAATCAAAATCTCTTTGCTTTGGTTTTGTTTGTTTGTTTATCTGTTTCTGGGTTGTTTGGTTTTTTTTAATGGGATTGGTAAGGGCCTAGGACAGGCATTCTCATTTGGCCTTCTATTAATCCAAGTAATCTACTTACTCTACTAAATGATTTTACTAAAATTTTAGGGCTTCTATAAAAATGTAAAGATGAGCAAAGAAATTTTTATTTTAATTACTTCATTATAGATTTATAACTTTATTATACTTCCCCAGATTTGTATAATGGTTTTAATGACTATCATTTTAACTGCTGCCTAATACGTCTTCTTTGTATCCATGTTTGTTTCTGCACTTTCTTACTGCATTTACTGTTCAAAAGGAAAGGTGATGCAATGCAACATCACGCTCTAAGTGAAACACCGTGAACATCAAAGCTGCTGTAGCCATTTCCTATAACTACATACTTGCTATGATGTAAAAAATGACAACAATTTGATCTGAATTGCTTCCTATTGCTTTGCAAAACAAATGTTTTGTAAAGATAGATGGATTTGAAATATCCAGAGAAACTTTCTGAACATGGATATTTTAATGATTAGGAAACTCCTTTATTCTTCCTTTGTTTTCCTTACTAAATAGGTTTTGAGAGCTCTGTAGTACTCAAATACCATAAACAGGCAGTTAACACAGGCAGGCATCTGAAAAAATGAGACTAGTTGAATTTACTGGCTCTGTAGCTTTGATAAAGGCAGTGTAAGTCCACAAAAGTTATATTTGAACACATAAATTCCATAAAAATATTGAATTCTCTTATTACTAGAAAAAAATACATGGAAACAATTTCTTTTTCTTTTTTTTTTTTCCATGAAATCTTATTCCATCTTTTCACTAATAAATGTCTGTTTTAATTGACATGATCACTGAAATTTGAAGAGCACCCAAATAGTCAGGAAACTTCCAGGTGTTTCAAACATCAGAATTAAATAGTTTTCATTCTTCATCAGCAACCAAGGAAAAAATTCTGTCATCTTCTGCTCATATAATTTTAGAAACTTAGTTTTTTGACCTGATATGTGTATGTATGCACCACCTTTTTTATTCCATAAGTTCACATCTTAGAAACATTTAGAAAAAGTTGATCATTAACTAATGCCATCTGCAAAATCCCAGAAGCAACCTATGAAATTCCACCTGACAACTCCCTTCCTCATCTCTCCCTGGACCTTCTGTCAAGATGATAAAACAAAAATAAGATGGCACAGAATGGGTTTTATCTAGTCAAAGACTTTGCCAGTCTCAAGCTTTCCTAACAGGCAAAATGTTATATTCTGAACCAAGATTTTTGAGGTTATAATTATTCAGAAGATACTAGATACTATCACAGTTGCTGGAAATAGCACAGCATTTTGGGATAAAATCTAGATTTAAATGAGTATCTAAGCTACACATCAGTCACCATTATGTTACAAAGGCTCTATGTAGCAGTTTATTTC
This sequence comes from Machaerirhynchus nigripectus, assembly GCA_013397975.1. Lineage (NCBI taxonomy): Eukaryota > Metazoa > Chordata > Aves > Passeriformes > Dicruridae > Machaerirhynchus > Machaerirhynchus nigripectus. The sequence continues at coordinate 1,521,734 of VZRQ01007814.1, read as the reverse complement.
AGTGGTTGACAGAACTGAGACGTATTATAGGAGTTATCTTTTAAAATATTAATACTGGAGAAGACTGTGCTTTGCCCTACAGATACACAAGAGAGAGGGGAGGACTGTCTCTCTATTCTCCAGTCTATCTGAACAGTTAGCAGAAAGCAAAGAGTACAGAGCACTCATTTAGTGTTTATACTCTCTCAGTGGCTTGTAATGGGTCAACATAATTAGATAAGTCAATGTGCAATAAAGGACATTAAAAACCACAGCTCTTGCCACCCCAGCACACAGGGTCCTTTGGGTAATTTAATTCCTGGGATTTTTCCAGATCAAAAGGTAGAGAATTCATTCTCTGAAAGAGAATGTTAATGGGATAGCTTCCTTGTTAGCTCTCCTTCTTAGTAAATCCATACTTGTGATACAAGAGTGTTCTTAAAATGGATTACCAGGGGACTTAAGAAGTGATCCACTCAGGTAAATGATGGTGATACTTTTGCTATCATTTTGAAGGGCATATGAAAATCCCTTGTGGGCTCGAGAAAAGCTCAGCTTGTGAAATATGCAGCAGGGTTAAATATTTGGACTGGCTCTGTATGTCTCTCTACATGCAAAGTGAGCAGTTTTCTGCTTGGACCCATCAATACTAAAACTTTATCAGTTTCTTCAGCAATCTTTGAGTCCAGTCCCAGTGGACAGCTGAAGGGCAAGCTTGTAGAAAACTTCATCTGATGCATCTTTTGAAAATACCTTTTTATCAAGTGTTTCTGATTTGAGATTTCATTTCTGGCGAATGGACAAAAAACCCACCTGTACTAATGCCTATTCCCACAAAGGAAAATATAACTCTCCTAATGTCAGTTTACAGCCTACTTTTTTCCAAGAAAACTTAGGGGTCTTCCTCTCCACCAGGAGCTGTCTAATTATGTAAAGGAAAAGTGATTAACTGATTATGATGAATAAATTAATCTCTGAGGACTTGTATGTATTCAGACATTTCTAATTAGTATGGTTTTCATGAAGAAATTCAAGGCAGTCCTCTGTTCCTATTAGTAATGATTAACAGAACAATAAGTAATTTTTGGCAGGTCCCCACAAAATTATTAGAATTAACATGGGATTAAGGATTTGTGAAAAATTTGTCACTGATTAATGATGTGAGACTGACAAGTACCACAGACTGCCCTGGAAAAACACCCATATCTAATGATTTCAGCAAGCAACAATGGAGCAGGGATTTCCTATCACCTGTGCCAGAAATGTTGATTCCCTTTTCAAGTTCCCTACTCCTCAGTATTCCTAATGAGGATCACCAGTTATTGCATGCAAGAACAGTATGATTCTGTTCCTGCATCTCAGGACATTTCCCAAATTGAAAAATACTTTTTCAAGTTCATTTTGTAAACACATTATCTACCAAATATTTTTGCAGTTCATTTTCTCTTTTTTCTTTGAAATGTACTTTAATAGATTTGCCAAAATTGTGCCTTCATTGATGACCGATCTTTATAAGAAGCCAAAAAAAAAATAAAAATCAGTGTTTAACAAGAGTAATTTGAATTTTGAATACTTGGTCATGGAGACAGGTCTGAGCAGATTAGTTAAAGTGGCTGTGAAACAAACAGACATAATTCCAGGATGATTAAAAAAGCTATTTCTTCCAAACAAGTACCTGCCTCTGCACAAAGCACTAATTCATGGTGTTCTGTAAGTATTCATAATAGCAGCAAAGAAACATGGACTTAAACTAAAATTGGCTTAAAGAATAACTAATAGCTTCCTTGGGGAAGAAGAGAACTCATGAGAGAAGACTGATGGCATGTCTATCCAGGAAAATGAAGTACAGTGGAGACAGTCTCCGTCTACCTTTATCCAGGCAATGCTTTCACACATCATGAGGCAGTTCCCTCTAAGGGTAATAACTTGGGTCTGAAAGGTACTAGAACATGAGATATTCTCTGAAGTAGGTAGCCAGCCTCTGAAAGGGCTTCATCAACCCACAGACAGCGCTGTGTGGCTCCACTGGTTCCAGTTCAGAGGCAGCTGCAAGTCATGCCTGTTCAGGGGGTCTGCAGGACCCTGCAAGCGATACAGTGGCCTGGGGCATCATCCCTGGCTTTGGAAAAGGAATGGCAAATCAGCAGTGCTATTGTTCTGAATGAGTACCCTGGAAAGGTAGAGGGTAGGAAAGGAGCTATTTTGGCTAAATGGCATCAGCAACGTAGAAACAGGGAGGCCTATGACTTTCTCATTTTGGTTCTGTTTTGTACTAAGAGTAGTAAAGGACAAATATCTGTGTTTCAGAGAGAACGTTATCCATTTACAGATGGGATTCCTTCAAATTAACACCTGAAAAGACAGGCTGTGTGGGATAATCTGGGACTTCTCTTTGAAGTCCTTTACTGGACTGTGTGTACCGACTTGTGTTTATAGAAGAAGTGTTAATATAATCTATTAACCACTCTGTTAATAGAAGTTAACGATATACAAAAATGTACAATCTGTGCCTTACTAAACCCACAAAATAGGCCAAAATCTACAGGATATGGTAACCTTTTGCTATTAGCTATAGTCCCCTCTTTTGAGTAATATGAACATGTTGAATGGGTATATGTGTTTCCAAATAGGAAAAAATGTTGGTTTATAAGGAAATGTTTTCACTTTTTGTCACCCACTGGCATGGCATTAAGTGGACAATTCATGGCAAGGACATATTTACAAAATGTTACAACCAATCTGAAACATTTCTGAGGGTCAAAAACTCCAAATCAAGGAGAGTTAAAAGCAAAATACTAATCAGGTATTAGTTTTGCCATACTCAATTGCCATAAAAGTGTTGGTTAACTCTAGTTTAGAGAATCAGTCATCAAATCTTGGGTGACATCCAGAATTGCAGCACAATTCATCACTATGCTCAATATCTGATGTGTTCTCATTGTCTGTCTCTTTCTGTCTCATTTTGCCTAGGAGAAAAATGATCAAATTGTGTCTATATATTTATTTATTTTAATAAACAATGGGGAGACAGTTGTGAATACCTGGTTTGCTTTATACATAACTTTCTGCTCACTTCCCACCTACACATATGAAAGCTTTTTCAGAAGGCTGAATGCAATGAGTTGGAAGACGTTGTCAAAGCAAAAAGCCATGCAGAAATGCTAGCAAGTGAAAAAGTTCACCCACTGAAAACTACATCTCCTTCCTCCCTACTCCCAGAATCAGCAGGACTGTAGTTAATGCCTCTGTTTCCTCAGTAATAGCCATTTTCACTGTAATTAACAATGATGTCACAAAGCAAGAATTATGATTTCAAGTAAAGAAATAAACTATGGGACTATCTGGACTCTTCAAAATCAAAGACCTTTTTCTCATGCAAATATCTTTATTTATGAAGAAGAAAACATCTGATGCAAATGGATTTTTTTCTAAAGAGATTATTTTTCAAAGATTTCTGTGAGGAAAGAGCTTCTTTACAAACCATACTGGACTATTACAGCTCTGTGGTAGTGGGTGGCATTGTTTCAATATCTGTTGCTGTAAATCCACAGTCCAGTCAGAAATTTGACTTGCACAAATGATTGGTGCTGAATAAGTGGTCAACACAGAGGGCCTCTCTATTTGGCTGTGAAATGTTTTTGTTCAGAGCCTTTCATTTCAACAATTTATTATTTTCCAGAATAAACTATTCTTTCTGTTGAAATTGCTCATACATATTCTTACACTGAAGGCGATTGTGTGTGCTTGCATGGGTATGTATATGTAAATGTTGGCAAAATGTGTATTCACTCATTTATAAATTTATTGAAGCAGGATGAAGCAGTGCTCTCATTTGCTGTCATTTTGCAGACACTTAATTTGCACTCAAATGCCTCAAAAATGTCTTCACTTGAAATCTGCAAAGCTGGAATGAATTCAGCTTGGAAACAATGAACTAAAAGAAAAATAAAGATCTGAGCATTTAAACACACAATGACAAAGCATCATTAGTGAGGAAATTGTAGTATTTCCACAAATTAGGTTTGCTGTAAGTACATATTTATAAATAGCTTGCTTTTAAATTTTGTTATACAAGAGTGTTGCTCATATTTAATTAAGAAGTCTAGCAATGTATTTACTGCAAACTACACAGCACATTTTCATGGAGCAGATTCCTTTACCTTGCTCTGACATAGCTGCAATAGTTGTAAAGCACCTTTACCTTATTTAAATAGGGCATGGGTGTCCTGAGCAGAATGTAGCATATCAGCAGCTCAACCTAAAGCACTGGCTGATCTCTCTTCTTCCTCACAGATTATTTTAACAAACGGAACACAAAATCCTATCAAACAAACAGATATCACTCCTTCCTCCTTCCCAGCATCCACACTGCACTTTGACAAGATCTGGAGCTCGAAAATGACATCCCCTTTCAGCCATTGACTCCATTGATTTCTGCAAATGTTGGATAAGACATTAAGACTGAAGAAAGATGCAAATTGACACTGAGGTGATGTGCATAGTAGCCCTGACAGTACAAAACAAGAGACAGCCTGCTCCCTTGTGATGCCTTCAGAAAGCTTTCTGAGTGAGCAGTGTGGGAATGCTGGAGTTCTTTAGGATTCTGCAGTTGTTTTAACATTGGTATATTCACAAGGCAAAAAACTGGGCAGCCCTTTCTGATAAATAGTGCAGCTTAAAACCTGGCCTTTCTATTGTAAGACATCTTTTGTTCCTGGATTCGGTCTTTGACTAAATTAAACAAACTAGATATTAATCCATATTTCAGTTTTTCAAACTGAGAATTTAACTGAAATCTAAAGTCCATAGATGAAAATTGTCATATTTTGACTCTGATTAAATAGTATGCAGACTGTATAGGTAAATGTATCCAAATGAGAAATGTTACACTGCATCACCAAAGGATCGACTTCACATCATTGATTCAGGATTTATTACTATTTGATTTCACAATAATAGAAAACATGTTTTAAGAATTATAATTAAACTATATTTTCTCTCACTTAGAGAAAAGAGCTACCTTATTTAAAATTATTAATATTGTCAAGAATAAAATGTTTATCGATGAAAAAAATGGGGACTTTTTAATGTGATGTTGAAACCCATAATGCTATGTTCTTTCACAGGGAACCACCATTCCCAGTATATAAACTAGCCTGCAAAAATAGTGTTCTACACTTAATATCAAACTGGTGTATGTTTGTCAGCATCGCTGAGGACAGGAGAAAGCAGAGTGCCGACATTCCACTTCTTATCAGTTGTTGGAAACAGACATTTTAATGGGTATGGCACTCAGCAGACCTCAAGACTTTCTTTTCTTAGCTTTGAATTGCCACCCTATAATTCAGTGCTATTAGCCTCCACCTCTTTCATTTTATCATCCACAGGTGAATACATTTGTTGAAAACATGATTTCTAGATGCTTTGTGCAAGTTAAAACTGTCAAAAATACAAAAGAAGAGAGAAATATATGACAGTTGTGCAAGTGAAAGGACATTTATAAAAGTGATTTATACTTCCACTAAATAAAAAAGAAGTCGTACCTAAAGGGCAAATCCTGCACTCCTCAGAAAAAGAAATGTATTAAAAATTTTGTCTAGCTCCTAAAGCCCTGATTCAGGAAATTGATTTAACGTATACCTAAATTTAAACAAAATAATAGTCTTAATCTTCCTTGAGAGAATTTGAGATTAAGTAGTACATATACTTAAATACTGTATTAAAAGAAAGTATATATTTTTTTTCAGTGTTGGTGGGGCTTTGTTGCATATTTATTTTTAGGAAAGATTAGATATGAAATCAGTGTTATCAACAAAAAGTAGCAGCAGATCAGTGGAAGACTGACAGCAACAGAGCGTCTGACCCACTAAAAGCTCTGTTTTCTGTAGTCTACTCATGGGTTATTGTGGGATGGTTTCTACCAAAGACACGGTTTGCTGTTTGTCAAAATAATCCATAAATGAGATGAAAAGCTGCCTAAGCAGCGGTTGTTTGGTTGAGTTTCTGGTTTTTAAGCTTTAAGGCCTATTTTATACATAGAAGTGCCCATACGCATTAGGTACACGTTCTCCTTTTGTTTAATAAAATACTTATTAAAGTTATCTTTGCTTCATGATCCAAGCACTGAAAATGGTTTCTACAGCTATGTTTTGCTAATGGTTAGGAAATAACTTTAAAAAAGCATAATAAACGCTCGCAACAGGTAACACATTATTGAAGTGTTTGTGACTTGATGCTCAACCAGTGAAGGCACAGTACAATGGGTTATTGATGGACACACATGTGGGAACCACAGGAGTGCCAAGAGAACACATTGTTATCAGCACTGCATAATATAATGCTGAATGAATTAACTGTGGTGATTGCTTAAAATGTACCTTTTTGTGTAATAGCCCTAATTATCAGCAACCCTTTACCATGAGTGGGTAATCGTTTTTAATTCCTTCAGTATCTATTGTAGTAGCATTAATCATGATGAGCTCATTTGGTTTTAATGTGAATATAATATGTGATACCGCAGGAAGTCAGCTGAAATCCAGCAGTATATAAAGCCCACTTACTGTACAGGGTTATCTCAAATTGCCTTCAGACACAATGCATGCTGGCTGGTATATTCAGCCAGGGTGCTGCGCAGCGCATCTCTTTTGGAGACATCTACCCAATGAAGTACCAGTCAAGCTCAAACTGAAACATGAAGCTTTCAGGAACTCCTTTTTTCAGTGGCTAAATGGGGGCATTGATACACTCAGGCAGAGTGTAAGTCGGGGCAGTTGTGACTCCAAACCAAGTCAGCCCCGTGTGTAAACAGCCCGTGCATCTCCGCGTGTGTTTCCACTTGTAATGCATCCAGACAAAACTCCTCACTGGCAGATAAACTGAGTCAGCAGTTCCTGGGTGAGCCTTTTCTACCTGCTAATGCACTGGATACCCATGGACACACAAAATGTACTGGATACCCAGCAGGCATAACGTTGTAAGCCAGCATATGCACGAAGAGATTGCAACTTCTTAAATTGAATTCTTTATTTATAGTTGGCTTGATACAATTTTTTTTTAATTCTTTAGTTCTGTGGATTAATAGAAAATGCTAATGACTGATTAAGTGCTTTACCTGTTATCCCTTGTAAGTGGCAACTGGATTGACAAGTGTCTTTTAAGTATCAGAATATATGCTTCTCCATAGAATTAAAAGAATAAAACAAAAAACATGCAGTGCCAAATATTACAGTACTCATTTTCCCCATGGGATGTATTTGTCTGTGGCACAATTGGCTTCTGATTTTGTATTATCTGGGACTGGGGAAGGAGCAGTCATTCATTGTTGACCTGAGCTAGTGGTACTGTACACTGGGGAAGATTCAAATTTCCATTCGTACTCGTAAGGTATTACATACCCATATCTTATGGCTCTTGGAGACATAAAGTTCCCATCACAATTTATCTGTGCATAAGCATGCAAACAGGCACAAATATAGACCTTGTGTGATTATAGAAGGAGTTTGATATGATTATTTCTATGCACGGATTAAAAATAAGCTTGCATGAGCATTCAAGAAATTCAACTCAATTTTAGTCAGTCTTAAGAGAACAGAAATTTAAAGCTTCATTTATGAAAGTCATAAGTTAGACTCTGCAAAATTTTCTAAAGTCACAGTGCTGGCTCAGATTTTTCTGAACTGTGACAGTGTAAACCGCTGACACCTTTTTTTCTTTTAATTGTTTATTTTTCAAGCTGTTTCTGGTGAGTGGGCATCAAACCTGCAGTGCTGTGAAAATTTATTCTAAGAGACGACGTGGTTCCTTATACGTTTAGGAAGCTCTACAAAAATCTATACAGTCGTACTATTTACCCATTAATAAATGGCTTGTGTTAGCAGTAATGAATTTAAAGGCTTCCGCAACTGCTTTTTCATCATGAGACACTTCTGCAAAGTTTTCGAGTACCTTGACACAAAAATTCAGGAAGTAATTATCTCTCTAAGCTTCCTTATCTTTTCTTTTTTATCTTTTAAGGAACTTAGGACAGGATTAACTTCATATTATACCTTGTAGAAAGCTGAAAACTTTATTGACATTAGAAATGAAACTATCTAGATGTTTAAGAACCTTGCTTTTCCCTTTGCTTCTATTTGTGAGAGTGCATGAGAGTTCACGTTCTTTTAGTGCCTTTTTAAGGAGCCATGTTGTGTCAAGGTATGCAGCACTGCCATAATGGAGTTTCAAAAGAAAAGTGGAGCTCTATATGTTTGCTCAGATCTGCCAGATATTCAGGATTGACCTGGAAGGAGGCAGGAAGATACGGGGCATGTGTCTGTTTTAGACTGCTGCTCAGACCATTAAAAGTCCAAACTGGCTTGTGAATAACACATATATGAAGGATTCTCCATGTGAGAAACTGTGAGAAAATTTTGGGCAGCAGAATATTTGATTATAATAAAATATTCACTTGTAACTTTATAATTATGTTTAAAATAGAGTACTGAAATTGTAGTTTTTGATATGGATCAGCCCTTAAACTTCTCTTATAGTTAAACATCTTTTCGCTGACAATATTATGAAACAAGAAGGTGCTGTTAAAATTGGTTATTTTCCTCCTAAAAATGATATTTTTAAAACATAGTATATCACTGTATCTTTCAAAATAAAGTATATATTCAATTTATTTGGTAAGGTCTTTCTACTGAATTTTCAAAAGTATTACAAAATCTCCTATGAAGTAATTTTCCTCCTAGAAAATATACTGACATTTAGGTAGAACCATTACTGCTATCCCCACCCCCACACCCTGGCAAAGTAAAACTGATAAGAAAATAAGCATTGTCAGAGAAGGGAAGTATAGAATGGAAGTATAACCCATACAATCATTTTAGCCCCTGATAAAATAAGTTGGTTTTTTTTATTATGGAAAAATCTAGTGTTGTATCAGATTGTAAAATGCAAAATCTTGCTGAAAATATAGTCTGGGAATAGGAAATCAGATTAGAGATGACATAATTTTATCAGCCATGAGGTCTTCTCCAGGCTGTAAGAAGGAAAACAGCAGCTATTCAGTGTTAGCCGTAATATCAGGCCTCTAATTCTTGTGGAATTCAAAAGCAATTTTCACCTTAGGGCTGCATACAGCAGGATGAATTATATGTGGGTAGCTATGAACTCTGGGTTTTGGGCAACTTATAGCTTGTACAGCTTGTATAGCTTGTTGCCTAAAAGGAAGCTTATGGTCACACAATTCACATTAGACATTCTTGCTTTTAAGCTCAATAAAAGATACGTTTAAAAAGATTTTTAAGATACCTGGTGCAATTGCAACCCCTGGTAAATGAACCATGCTAGCATTCAATTATTTGAATTAGAACTCCTCCTTAACTTCGTGCATGTTAAAAGCTAACCTATTTCTCTTTCCAATTTTTGTCACCAACTGTAATCAAATCAGGACTGTAGCTTTCAATTAAGCTTGTCCAGGATTGGAGCTCTTGAGTCTTTTGCAAAGACTTACTGCTGAGTGCAAAATGTGAGATAAGTTGCAAATGTTTAGACATGATGACAACTCAGAGGTCTGATTGATTACTAAAAAAGAATAAATAGAAGGTGTTATTAAAGGGTTTTTTTGGACAGCAGCCCAAAGGACCTTTTTAAGGATGTTTTGAGCCATTTCTTAATGAAGAAATCACCAAATTAACAAGATCTTTTCAGTACTTGAAGCAGAGATGAAAAAGTCTATTTAAACAAGCTAGTTAATGTTTTATGCTTTTTCTTATTCATGATTTATACTGAAATGGCCAAGTTTAGCCCTGCCATAACTGACAGCAGCATGAGTACCACAAAGATCTTTACTTGTAAATAAAATGGATTCACTGAGGTTAAGGGGGACCAAACACAGTTTTACCCCTTGATCATACCTAGTTTAAAAGTTTCATCATTCTTTCTCTTTATTTGGATGACATTTTATTGCACTTTTCAGGCAGTCTAAACTGCTTTATATGAAGCAATTTACAATTGGTATCTCACTGAAATTACCATCAAATTTTAATTTACACTTAAATGACCAGGAACAAAGCATAAGTCCTCAATTTCTGATCTTTTTCTCCTTGAAATCAATGAGAAAATTGCCAAGGACATAAAAAGAGCAGAATCATGTGTTAATAATTTGTGAGTTATCTGCCTTTGAAAGAGAAACTTACAGAGCTGTAGAAATTTTCCCATGTAAGTATTTAAGAAGATCAGATGATGATGATGATCAGATGATCAGATGATGATGATCCAAGAGACTAAGATGACTTTGTTGCTCCAGAAAACCTTCATAAGCTACAGTAGAGATGCATGTGTACCCCTGACCATCAAAGCAGCAGGTCAGGGTAATGTCATGTGTCTGAGGGGGAAAAGGAGCACCAAGAAACCATCAGAAATTAATGGCTGGTAGGCACCTGATAAAATCATTCTAGCAGAAGTTCATCCGTCTAGGAGTTTAAATTAAGGAATAAGTGTTGTTACATTCAGATCTGGTACAGAAAAAAAACCAAACCAAACAATCAAAAGTGTTGAGAAAACACTGATTAAACATGCCTTCATTGTAAAGCTGTCATGAACCACAGAATACGTTATTAGCACCCATGGTTCTCACAGCGGGTACTGACCTACTCCCTCCTCAGCTAAAATGGTCTGATTTGCACAACTTCAGTTTAAACCATGTCCCTGCAGTCACAGATAAATGATTATATTTTCATCATCCTACATCTGAGTCGTTAAATACACATTTTCAACAATTGTGCATCTGCTTGTAATGCTAATAGATAATTCCACTAGAATGGATCATCTGTCACTTTGTTAATAATTTTTTAATGATTCCAGTGGTTCTGTTTCTGTTGTATCAGACAAAATCTGTTCTTTTTGGTTTTCAGTTTCATCCTTAGCTCCAAGTCAGGCAGGCCTGGGCAGATATCTGCAATGGCCAGCAATGGGGCTTTATGGTATTTTCACTATGCAATGCAGTCCTAGACATGTAGCTGCATTGTCTTTTCACTCTGGCCCATCACTCTGTTAGTCCCTAAGGTACAAACTATTATTCTATTAACTAACTGTTAGACTGGAATCTTCTTTCTCCTGTTGGCCAGTAAAATAAACATTTCAGAAAACAAAAAAAAGTAAAAAGATCATGGTTTTTCCATGCTGCAGCTCCTGGTTAGATTAGTTGGAGCTGTGCAAACAAAGGTGCCATTTCCGTATTATATAAGGATGGTAAATGCTTTTTTAAAACTCTGATCATATGCAGAAGCAAGAGAAGGGTGGGGTTTGGGAGTCAAAAAGTTTTTCAAAAAAGGAGGAAACAAAAGAACACTTGTTAGCTGAAGTTATTCTATAAATCTTAAAACAAAATTATTATTTTTTCTTTCAATTTTTCAGAGTATTTTCAGTGGTATCTATTTTTAAACAAAGAAATTACAGTACAAAACAAGGTTGAAAAGCTCTCCTTGTAAATGGAAAACTGAACCCTTTTGTTATTTTCTACCCTCATGAATATTTTATTTGACAGAAATAAACGATTTAATTCAACACAAAAATTCTGTTTTCTAGTCAATATCATCTTCAGTGAAAAAAAAAGTCACCTGGCTACAAAATGTTTGACTAAAATTCAGTTTCTGTCTTGCAGGAAACACAGCCCGTAGCTACAATGAAAATTAGATTTACTTTCCCCCTTCTGTCTGTTATCAACCCCTTGTCACTTGTAAGCAAAATCTATTTTTTTATTCTTCCATTACCTCACATCATAGTGGAGTCTGAGGTCAGTACTGAGACTCCTAAATGTTATTATAATGTAAACCATAAGAAGTAACACAAGACGATTTTTTCTAGTTTTAAAGTTGGAAGAAATGTATTTTGTAACTGTAGATGTGAGTTACATGGTCATGAAGAGAGAAGTTATTAAAGAACACTCATATTACAAAGTTTTATAAGGGCATAAGCCTAGATCGATGCAAGGCAGCCAATCCCTTTATCTCTGTACTTCTTTTCCATAAGCATAGAACTGAAATTATCTTCCAAACTATGATTTGGACAATGGACTGTAGGAAACAGTTGGCAATTTATAAATCAACAGAATGTTGTTGGGTATCTAAATTTTGCCACTTCACTAATATCTTCATATATGTACATTTATATTTACATAGGGTTGTGGGTGGCTTTGTTTTCTTTGGGTTTTTGTCTCTTTGGGTTTTTTGGCTTGTTTAAATATGGTCTTTAAAGTTAACATTGGGATCTCAGCTCACTGATCTCAGGGAAATAATTTTTAATGGGCAGATCTTCACTCTCTGTTCTCGCCTTTGCACATGGCAGAGGAAATTTAAACTGCCTCAAGAGGACACCTGAAGCTCCTTCACGGCATGGCTTAACCATACCTGCAATGGCTGGAACAAACACCTTGAAGTAAAAACTGTGCTGATGTCACAAAAGAGGTCTCAAAAGTTATCAAAAGATTCTCCAAGTTCAAGCAAATTAGAAACACAATTTCTGAAAATGTTTTGCTAGTATTTTAAAGTATCTTTGTGAAATACACTTCAAAAGAAAAATAATCAGACAGAACCTAAAGACAAGTGATCTGAAGTACTATGCAAATGCCCAAAACATAATTAGTTCATGATACTTATTTTTTAGGTGTTTTTTCAGGCTTCAAGAATATCTGGAACTCACTTTTTGGGTTAAAATGGAGTCATATGCTGATACCTTTTTTAAAGTTTTGACATTCACATATCTTTTTATAAATCAACAGTAGAAAATACACTCACTTATCTTAAAATTTTAGAAATACCTGCCACTGACAGCAACCACTATGTAAACTCCACAATAACTTCTTTTTCTCATCACTGAATTTGTTATCTGACTTATCATATGTGACTTCACATGTAGCTGAAATATACTTGAAAGAGTTACCAATTTATTGTCACTTTCATTTGGGTATGGAAGAATAATTCCTGTGATTTCTTTGGGGAACGGTTTCTTTTTTAAAAAATTGTATTGAGGCACAATGAATGTCAAATGCTTCAAAAAGTAAAAGACAGTGCTTAGCGAGAAACTTTCAGCCTTTCAGTTTCCAAGTACAGCAGTCAAAGGGAGACTTTTCTTCCACACTCTATCATTACCCCTTCAGCCCCTCTGACATTTTGACATATCATCATTTCCATGATCTCAAGCATGTATACATTGATTTTTCAATCATTCTCTATTAAACCCAACAAAAGAAATTTAATGATCCAATTGAATCAATCCAGGGGAAATAACTGCTAGTTTCAATGCTATCAAAAGATTCATGCTATTCTTAAAGTTTTCTTTTTTGTTTTTTTCTCAGCTGGAATCAACAAAATGCTCCTTGTTCCCTCCAAAATGAGAAATTGTACTTGAGACAGGGGGTCTTGCAGGCAGTGAGATCATCTCTAGTTGTACTGACACAGGATCCCTGCCAGGGCCAGCGAGGAGTGCACAGCGGAGAGAGAAGTGTTATCTCCTAAAAGGGCATTTGGGATTTCCTCGTGTCTGCTCAGCTCTGCTGAGCTCCAACACAGCTCCTTTGATGTGGTCTCCAAGTTAGTGAAGGAAGGAGGCAAGACCAGAGTTGACCTTCCTTTAGGGAAGCTACTTCAGCACAAAGGACAAAATTCTCAATGCATTTGGGAAGCACAGCTGTGGGTGACCTTTGCCCTATGGCAAATACCAGTAAGATGCTTCTTGTGCACTACTACAGAACAGTTACTTCCTAACACAGATATCTGAAAATGATGTTTCATAGAAAGCCTGTATATTGGTAAGAGTCTACCTCTAAATGTGCTGCCTGTGGGCATCTTTTGGAAATCCAAGAACTAATATAAAGTTTGAAGGGTTTGCACTTTATAAAGAGATTAGAAAAGTCATAACATCAACCCTGCTGGGATGAAAGCCTGATATTCTTGTTCCCATATTGGAAGGCTACCAGGCATGTTGTTCTCACTGAAGATTTCTTCTTTAAACAGGAGAAACCTTTCTGGCTTAGTCGTGTGTACTGGAATAAAGAGTTTTGGCATTTAGTGAAAACTTGATGAGCAGATGTAAGTGTTGGCAGAGCATTTACAAGGAATACCGACTGACTAATGGAAAATATATGGTGTTACCTCTTTAAGGGTTGAGATTAGAAGTCCTTTCTCTCCTGTTCACTTGGGTAAAAAAAACAACTGTACGTAAATTATCTTATCCCTTATTAAGGAAAGATATATCTGTATGGAAACAAAACACTTGATCTTTGTTTGTGTCCAGTTAGGTAGGGTGTAAGGCCACAGCTACCTTGAATTCTTTTGCCAAAGATGAGAAGCCTGTGGGTATTTTAATATTGACTTTTTTATCCCAGACATTCAGTGAAGTTCAAATTCAGCTTGCAGAGTTTTAGTGCCCTTTTCAATTTAATGACCTCTCCACATTATGTGACAGTGATGATTAAAACTGAGGATTAAGTTTGGTTTTAGCCATCTTATAGATTCATAGAATGGTTTGGCTTGGAAGAGACCCTAAAGATCACCTAGTTCCAACTCCCTGCCCTGGACAGGGACACCTTCCACTAGACCAGCTTCCTCAAAGTCTCATCCAACCTGGCCTTGAATACTTCCAAGGATGGGACACCCATAACATGTCTGGGCAACGTGTGTCAGCATCTCACCAAGCTCACAGTAAAGAATTTCTTTCTAGTATCTAATCTAAATTTTCCCTCAGTTTTAAGACATTTGTGTTTGTCCTGTCACTTCAGGCCCTTGTAAGAAGTCCCTCTCCAGGCCTCTTGCACACTCCCTTCAGGTACTGGAAGGTCACAATTAGGTCGTCCTAAAGTCTTCTCTTCTCCAGGCTGAACAATCCCAGTGCTCTCAGCCTTTACTCATAGGAGGGGTGCTCCATCCCTCTTGTATTCTTGGTGGCTTTCTCTGGACTTGCTCTAAGAAGTCCATGTTCTTCCTGTGTTGGTGACCACAGAGCTGGATGCAGTACTCAAGGTGGAGTCCCACAACGTTGGAGTAGAGGCCCAGACTCTTCCTCTGGCCCAACTCCAAGGCATGATCGAAATCCAACATAGCTGATTTTGTATAGAGTAAGAGACTGTATCTGAATAAAATGAAGGTTTTACAAATTTTTGTAAATTTCAATTAATTGGAAGACTGCGGTTTCAGAGTCCAAGAACATCCTGCAGAAATGTTTGGTTATCCTGGGGAGATGATTTTGCTAATGCATTTCCATGCATTCGGGATGTAGGTGGTATGTCTGCTTGAGGAAGTACCAAACTCTGCCCTGACAGATTCAGCACAACTCCAGCAATGAAAGAATGAAGGAAGAGGAATTTCAAAACCCAAAAGAAAGGGCAACATTTGGGGGCTTTAAAACTGAGGAAAAGATAGTTGGGCCTAAAGGATTAGGAAAAGAAATCAAAAAATTATCTGTATTTGAGTCTCGCAAGCTCTCACTTTTTTCTTAGGTGTTTTCCAAGAACCGAGTCAAACACTTGCAAAGCTGTTTGTTCTCAGTCACAGATGTCTGTGAAGACTGTCAAGCAAATAAAAGGCCCATTTCAATGTTAATATTTCAAATAAGTTGACACAATTATTTGCTAGTTTATGAGAACTTTCTTAATCTTATTTTGCATATTTTTGCAACATGTTGAGTTGCTTCAGAGGCTAACTGGATACTATTTCCTTCATGGAAGCAGATGCAGTCTTTTATTGCATCAATCAATTTGTTATATCAATCATGGCTCTCAATATATTCAGAATTTCTCTATGTTTCATACAAATCAGTCTAAAATAATCAGCAACCTGCAGTGCAATGATTGCAATTAGAGTTGTGCAAATCTTGTCCATTTCAGGTACAGGGTTTCACAAGAATACTTTCTTTTAGAAGTACCTTTCTTTTAACTAGTTCACTGTTTGAGCCTGTGGGCCAATGTAAAAATAAAATTGCTCAATGGCCTTTCATAATGTAATTTAAAACTAAACTTATTTGTTAGACAAATTCATCAGCAGTCCCTGAAACAACCAGGAAGCACAGCTATATTCACCACCTTATTTTATTTTACTCTTAGTATTTGCAGCAGTTTCTCCTACATTCACAAGGTAATTTTCATATCATCCCGGTGATCTAAGAATCAATTTGGTCTTTTTAGATCAGGAATTTTAGTTTCCTTGATCACACTTCTAAGCATTTTTAAATTTATAAAATAAAGTAAATTTATATATTATTCTTTCTTCACTGTTACTTTAATCTTGTCCAGAATGTCCTTAGCACATAAACCATGATCTTTACAAGTATTTTTAAAACAATTTTTGAAAATTACTGAAAGCATAAGGCTACAAAACTTGGTCACTTCACACTTCTCTAGCTTTAAGAAATGTCTGAATTAAACATAATGGCACCTCTGAGATGCTTCTGCTACAGCTGACAGATGCCAAGGTCTGTACATGATAAAGTGTTTATATCACAGAGAAAACCAAAGCTGTATCATACAGAGATTAAGCAGCTCCACAGCTGGACGAGCCGTGCCTGTCTGAGAGCAGAACAATAGACACCTCCAATCTGCCATGACATTAAGTTGACAGTCTTTATCTGCCATTGTTCCTTAAAACATGGGAAAAATGTTTCTTTGGAAGTTCCAAAAGGTACCGGATGTGCTGTAATTCCCAGCCTCCCATTTGTTCCTAAGGCAGGCCTGAAACAAGCTATAGATCTGAGCTACTTAGTTATACACCACTGACCAGGGAACTGCGTACGTCTCCCAACCCACTGTGTTCCCTCGGGCATGTCCTTTAGACTATTATGCAGCATTTGAACAATGAATCTTTCCCACCCCTAAAATAAAGGGAAATTCTGAATAGACAATGTTTCAATCTAATATTGTTCCATTCTTCACTGGCTAAAGAATATCTTTTTTATTTTTTTTTAAGTACAGCTACAATGGGGTCATTCAACATGCTAAGGAATAACGTGAAGATTTCCCAGTCTTAAAGAAAATACCAGTATCTTCTTTTCTGGGATAAAATAAAACTGTTACTTCTCAGGATCTGTAATCTCTGAAAAAACAATTTTCTGTCCAGTGGGAATGAAAGTTTAAAGCTGTAGACAGTATAGGTATATTATTCTCAATCACAATATGGTCCAGAATTCTGCAGTTCTTTGTAACATGGTTGTGTTTTAATAAGGAAGGAATTCATTAAAAAAATGGCTTTTTATGGACTCCTGTTTCTTGCACTAAGAAAATAAGGTTTATTATTCAGACTATTCAGATTTTAAATGGGAATTCTTGGACACTGATGTTACCTACTGGAATTTGGACCCGTGTGTAGGCACCTGTATCAGTCACGTACATAAAACACCTCCAGTATTAATTTTACAGCACATCCATAATTCAATATGAGCTGGTTTTGGACCGTAGTGGACTGAAAAATAAATAAATAAGAAGACTTGAAAGATAATTTCCAATAACAAAACACATTCTAAAATGCTTGATCACTACATAATGAAAGAGAAAAAATATAAGGAGGAGCTTCACAATCTCTTGTTATTAATTTGTTTCTTTTAAAATACCAGCGGTACTTTGTCTCTTTTATTTTGCATAACAGTA
The DNA here is from genome assembly GCA_013397975.1 of Machaerirhynchus nigripectus. NCBI lineage: Eukaryota > Metazoa > Chordata > Aves > Passeriformes > Dicruridae > Machaerirhynchus > Machaerirhynchus nigripectus. Next base: position 1,504,138 of record VZRQ01007814.1, on the reverse strand, counting down.
CAAATGTGAGAGCAATCACAGCATTGGGAGTGCAATTAAGCTTCAGCACAAAAGGGGCTGGAGTCACAAAACACAATGGAGGTGCTGAAGTAGTGCTGTAGATTTCAGATTAAAAGATAATTGAGTGGACCTAGTAACACTGTGAAGTTGTAAGGACTCCATTTTTTACTGGGCTGTCTTTAGAACTACTGTGCAGAGTGCTTTTAAGAGAAATAGATGCATGTTTGAAATATCTTGAGATTGTGGTGGCAGAGATGTGTTACAATTTCCCCAGCCTCCTCACTTATGCATATCCCAGTATACATTAATTGATGAAAAATATGGTAGCAGTTCAGAGAACTGAGCCTTGTACTTAGTACAATTTTAAGGAATAGACACAAAGTAGCCATACTATAATATTTTCTAAATTATTAATCAGTTAACAGAATAAATTAACCCTAGTTAGAACAATTTTTATTAATTTATGAATAAACACCTACCTATTTAGGAGTGGAAATGCAAGGGAAAAGAAAAATCATTACTGGAAGTAGATGTCCAAATGACAACTAAGGCTTAAGTTTGTATCCTATAACAGTACTTTGCTCTAAAAAGCTTGAGAACTGTCATTAATTATACTGAAAGATTTACAGGTTTTTTACAGAAACAGTATGGTTTCCAGTGATTACCAGTCATGAGTGGGTTTGGGCCCCATGAAAGAGTCTCTTTGTTACACCACCTCTCTTTAGTCAGTGAATTTAAACACAATTTTTCATTACTGGGAAAAACAATTTTTCTGAAGCGTCGTTCTCTATGACCAAATTTAATACAGAAGGAGTCTACCATGATGTTAGAGTGGGAGCAACAAAAAATATCCATCCACAAATACATTTGTCATCTAACTATATGGAAACGGGACATTTTCTTATTCTGCTGAGAAATAATACTTCCTACTCATGTGATGTTGTCAGAGGCCCATGTGTGGCATCGTTCAATCTACAGCAAGCACTGCTCAGCCAAGAATTTGGAATATGGTCCTTTTAAGGAAATGAGTTATATGTTCTACTCTCAAGGAAGCATTTCAGCTTAGATTTTAAGCACATGGTTTTACTTTGTCCCATTTATTTAACATTAATCACCTAGTTACTGCTTTGCTGAATGAGGAGGGTATTGCACATATGCTTAAAGTTAAGCATTTGATTAAGTGCTTTGTTACAGCACTTTGCACTGTGCCCTGTAGCACATCTAAAAGACATTTTAGCAGATTCAGAAAGCTCCAGAGAGAGCCCAGTGCTGCAGTGTAGCTGTTGTTTTCCACTGAACAGAATTTTGTTAATGTAACCCACTGCAATTGAGAGCAATATTGGACCTCAATGTGAGACAGAGAAAAAAAGGCTGCTCTGAACCATCACCATCTTCATCATCATCATCATCATCATCACCAGTTCATTCTGTGAACAACTGAGGCAGCTCACAGAGCTGTTCTAGCTACTAAATGATTCATGTCTGTTGCAGGTAACTTTAGTTTTTGTTACATCACAGCAGCACTGCCAGCAGCTCCTATGAGACAATTAAAAAATTGTCATGAGGAACCAAATTTTTTGTATCACAGCCCAAAGGTTTGGAACTGTAAACTTGAAAACTGTTATCATAGGTACTGGTAGATACCACTATTTTGATCCCTACCTTTTCTGAGATGTATTATTTAAAATGACTTGAATTTTTTGTTGTTTTTATTTGTTATCAAATAAACACATGAAGTTACAGTTCTTTAAAATTCATGTTAATAATGTATCTTACCATAGCCAAATTTGTGATGGTAGATTTGAACTCAGTGTGTTTCTTTTACTGTCTGACAATCACTGCCTTCCTTCCTCCTTGATAAATTTCTTTTTTAATTTACTTTATTTTTTGACTGATTCCCCTGTGCATTCATTATGGTTTTAATACAAAATTTGAAGACTTTTTTGGGGCCGGGGGGGGGGAATGATACTTTCTCCCACATCTCCTTGACTGTCTTATTCTCTTTCCCTAATAATCTATAGCACACATTCATTAGGATCAAATTTACTTTTCCACATATTGAAAGATCATTTCCCAGACTGACAGGAAAGCCATATGCCTCATTACCTTTTCTCACTTTTTCTTTTTGCTGTCCCCAGAAGTTCACTGATGTATTTCACCCTTACCGAAATCCAATCCATCCTGGAATAAACCTGCTAAAGTCTCCTTGCTTTTGTTCCAAAATGTCTCACCCCAAACCACTGACCACCAGTCTAGAAAGTCCTTTTTAGCAGCTCTGTAACTCCAGGTCAGGATCTCCATCATGTTCCTTACTTGCCTTCTGTCTTGCAGCTGCCTTTTATCTTTCACTTTTTAATATTTTAATTTTTTAGGAGAGGAAAGTAATTTCCTTTTTTCTAATAATAGTTAAAATTTCACCCAAATGTTAAAAAACTATATTTTTTTTTTTTATATTTCTCCCAATTATCATTCACACAGATTAGGATTTGCTTCCCTGTGTCACTGCAGTAAGTGAGCACAGGAGAGAAAGGCAGACCCTCGGCTGAGCTACAGAAACGGAGAGAAGAATGGGTTTGGGTTTGTGTCTCCAGCAGCTGTTCTGTCTCGGAAGGGTTTTCCTTTTCTTCAGTGTTTGCTTATCTCCAACTTTGACTTAAGAGTACATTGAACTCTTGTGGCAGAGGTATCTCAGGAAAAAGAGAAAACAGTGCGTCCCTTGGGCAGCAAGCCTTCATCTGTAGTGTGAATCATCGTGCTTGTGCTAATGTCAGGGTATCTTTTGGGCTGAACATGACATTGAGAGAATTTTGTTTCTCCCTAGTTAGCAAAGCACCTTACTATGAAGATAAAGAAAGGGGCAGAAACAGAACACTGAATAACAACTCTCCATTAAAAATATTTTTCCTTATATTTAACCTAAATGTGTATAAAAAACCCCAAACAAATAAAAAACTCCACAACCGAAAATAGGAGAGGCATCACTACAAATCACTCTTTCTGCCTTCAGTGTGGAATTATACACATCAGAAATTCATGTATGTCGGTAATGGGCAGCTTAAAAGCAGCATCTGCTTATCAATTGGCTTTTGCTTTTTATGCACTGGGCTGGGCTGGCTGAAGCACAAGCAGGTGAAAATGACTTTTCCAAGGTCACTCTGCATGAACTCAGCTCATACAAACACTTAGGGCTTGCTTATTCCCAGTCCTTCCCAGAAGCCGATGCATCATGTATGCATTCCTATGCAGTTAAATCTTTGAAATTATGTGTTATCTTCTGATGATGTATTTCTTAAGAAATCCAGTTTTTATGAAGGAAATTATATTTACTGTAAAGGCAATGATCTTGTGACTTTATTTGATATGCAGGTGGTTGTTCACATTTCCATAGGAATTTCATTGTAATTCAGGATCGCTTAAATACTAATTAAGTTGTCTCTTCAAGGTTATTTTATTATAATGCTCATACAGTTCATGTTGGTTGGGGGGAGGGAGGGGTTGTTGTTTTTCTTTTTTTTTCCCCTTCAAAGTAAAATTTAAGCTGATCTGTCAAACTCAAATTAAGGTCCTAAACCTCAGACTCTGAGGACTATATAATAAAAATGATGCAAGCAGTTTTAACTGCTTCAGGGACAGAAGAAGTTAATACCTCAGCTGAAAATGTTTTGAATTACACAAGAATCTACTGAGAAGGAGAATCTAAAATACACCCCCCCAAAGAACCTTGTGCTTTGCAGTCCTTTCAGAAAAATCACGGGATACAAGGTTAAGTCCAGAAGTAAGCAAAAATTTTACATAGAGGATAAGTCTCCTAAGACTGACATAGCATCCTAAAAACAGCAATGATGGGAATATTGAAATAAAGAGATTCAGGACAGAAGAGACAGTAGAGAAAAAGGCTCTGTTCCTTTACAGAAGTATTGAAAATACTGAGACTCACTCCAGGCAAGTCAGGAGGAACTCTAGAATGCCAGAAATCTTCCGTGCCTTTTTCCACAGCTTTTGACCTGCTGCACAATGGGGTTTGATGCCATTATTTAAATATTTGATTACAATTTGAATTATCTGATTTGTTTTTACTATAGGAAGACATAACATGATATGATGAATATTCTTCTAAATACTAGCTGAGCATTTGCGAAAGTATTTAATATCAGGAGTTTCTTACTCTAACCAACCTAGACTCCATCTGTGTGTAATCCTTGTAATAAAAGTATGTTCCTTCAAATATTCCACCTTGTTTTATTCTTTACAGGTAGGTGGACTAAATAAAATGGAAAATTTACATTATTTTTTTTATCCAGTTATTTTTTTCTCATAAGCAAAAGATGGCAGATAGATCAAAGGAGGGAAAACCACAACCCTGTAATCAACTTCCTTCCGTTTCATTATCCACAGAATGCTTTGGTTTGTGATCAGATCTTTCAGGGGTCCTAGGTTCCTCCTGTGGGCCTCTCTGTTCAGCCTTCGAGCCCAGGTTTTCCCTCTGATACAAATCTGTTCAAGTCAAGTAGTCAATTTGCCTATTGATCATGCTTGCCCCTCTTGGAGAGAAATTCTTAAAATCCATTGCTTTTTCTTCTCTGCTGATGATTTTACACTGATCAAACCTTTTACCCTGCAGACAAATTGCTTTTTGGTGATCATTAGGACTCCATTCTTCCAGGGGTAAAAATTTGTTGGATAAGAGATCAAACCCCATATTTATGAATACGTTTTCAAATTCAGTGCTTCTGAATGTTGTTTCCTGGGTTTAATTAACTTATAAAACCACAAAAATACATAGATAATGGCAACACAGGCTCTACACAAACACTAGAAAAAATGTCTTTCAAGCATAGCTGACCTCTAAAAGGAGTATATAGCAAATTAATAGCAGCTCTGTTCTTTCAAATATTTTCTATTGCCTTCTGCAGTCAATATCACCCTTCTTTGAATAAAAAACATGAAGAAACGGACTCAATTTAAAGGTTTCTTTCTTATCTGGTGGGACGAGACTTTTCTACTGGAAGACTATATAACTAAATGTAGACCATGATATAAGAGGTTTTTTTTTTCAAAATAAGGGTGGTCAAGTACTGGAATAGGTTGCCCTGAGAGGTTGTGAAATCTCTGTCCTTGGAGATATTCAAAACTCGACTGAATATGACCTTGAGCAACCTGGTCTAACTTTGAAGCTTGCTCTAACTTCAAAGCTGGCTCTGCTTTGAGAGAGAGGTTGGACCAGATGATCTCCAGAGGTCCCTTACAACTTAAATTATTCTGTTTCCGTGTCAAATGCTGCATTACCTTGTGCAGTCCAAGAAGAGCTTTGTATAACATGAAAGCACAAAATACGTGCTATGTCCACAGCTTCTTAATAGAAAGAACATAGCTTTATAGTGAATCCCTTAGCAGATCCTTTATTCCAATGTTTAAATTTCTCTTTTCCTCATTTTTGTCTGTAAAATGGGAATATTATTGTACTTCTGTGAGTGTTTAAATTAAACAGCAAATGAATGCAGAGAAGTGATTTGTTTTTCTTCTTAAAAAAAAAAAAGAAACATTATAAATTTTGTTCTTAAATTCTGTTTTATTATATCTACAATTTTATACACTGGAGTATTTTAATGAACATGATTTGTATTATCTATTTGAAACTCCAAATGGCATAAAGACATAACAAATGTATTTACAAGAAGTCTTTGCATTCCACTGTTTTATCTCTAACTTTATGCATAGAGGAATGGTTGGAAGAATTTTAAATTTTATCCAGCTGCTATAAAAATATAGTCTTCAAATCATAGTTTTTCCTGAAACTGTAGTTTCAGACTGCCAGAGCTCTATGTAACTGACGACTGCTAAGCAGACTAATGAGATTACAAGCAAACATTTTCATAATTAGAAACAACAATTGGCACTTGATATGTGTTCCTTTACTAATATATTTTCATTTAATTTTGTTTCAAGCACACACCTGTAGTATAATAGTTATGCTTTATTTCCTTTTTATTAAAGGAAATTTTATTTTGGAAAGACTTCCTGAATTACTATTTCAAGTGGTCAACAAGTATTCAATCCATGACTCTTCAAATTACCAGTGTGATTTGATATTAATTTTTTCTGCTTCCAAATTAAAAAGCTAACAGTACGTAGTAACAGTAGGCAACATAAAATATCGCTGCCAAACTTGGTCAATAGTTGCATAGCATTTACAGCTATAATTAAAATCTTCCACACTCTATGTTCATATAACATTCTTTGAGGTTAATTTGGTTTAGATCATTGCAAAATCATTTTCATTTGATATATTTCGCTTGTTACAAATTGCACATCAGTTCATTGAAAATGTACACCATGTCTCTTAATTTGAAGGTACTTAGAATTGTAAGTTACAGTATAAAAACAGCTAATTCCTGGCTTCTAATAACACCCAAAAAAAAGGAGATACTTTCTGATTTGAAGACAATAACTTTGGAGGGTGCTGGCATAAGACTGTGAAGGACAGACTCTTCCAAGTATTGGGATTGCCTTATTTAGCTAGGTACAAAGTTGGGGGACTTACATCCACAAGTCTGAAGTCCTACTTTTCTGAGAAATAAACATTGAGCACCAGCTGAGTGACTTTCAGGACTGTCCTTCAGCACCTATTTTGATACAGTCCTTGTTACAGAGGCAGGATCCAGTGGAGGGGAGCATAGAGATGAAAAAAATTGTGCTTAAAGAAGAACAAACTGCTTTTTTCCCTTAAAACCCTGGACTGATGTGTGCTAGAGCTCAGGCCTTTCAAGCCCTGAAGATTGGAAGACCAAAGAGAGTAAATTGCTGGAGCCTTTTAGAAACACAGCTGAGATTCAATCTGTGTGAAATATGACTGCTATTATGATTTGGAAATCATAATATTGAAACTCCTGAAAATGTGTTCACACAAAATTTGAGTCATAATGGGAGAGAGCCACTCTGTCTGAAGTGCTTAATTTGGAAACTCTTCGCCATATGGCCCCTTCTGAGTCATCTCAGAGGCTCCAGAGTGAAGCTCTGGATTCCCCAGTCCTGAGTCTGTGAGTGGCCCATGTATTTCCACTGCCTGTAGAAGAATTATTATTTTGAGCCCATAAATTCAGGAATGTCAGATCTCATTCCTTTCAACATTCCATGAGAGTATTGAGGAATAGATACACAAGTGGGACCATGTGACGCACAAAAATAGTTGTATCAGATTTGTCACATTTTTAGTATTTCTTGAAAAAAAATTAATTGTTTGAAAAACATTTGTAGACAGACAGGAGTAAAAATAAAAGTGGCATAAGAATATCATGTGTTAATTCCTTACCCTATACTTCTCTATAATTTTGGTATAATCTGAGAAGCTGCAATAAAGGAAACCACATAATATGCTTAGAAGAGACTACACATTCTCCCTCATCTTCTTTTTTAATAGCTAATGATGAATTTCCAATTACTGTATAAAAATAATATTTTAAATGCTTGATTAACAGGGGAAAATAACATATATGTGGAGCTAAAAGAAAATGAAATCCTCAAAAGAGGGCACAAAAAATCTTCTTGGCAAAGATTACAGGAAAATTTGGATTGTCCAGACATATTCTTTGTTTACAGTTGTCAGACTCAAGATAAATAATACACAATAGTCTTCTCTCTTACTGCAGCACCTCACTGTCTCACGTTTTATTTGCTCAATTGCCATACAAATTTTATAAAAGAGGACCTTATATTCTAATATGAATTTAAACTACTCTGGGAATTTATAAACAATCTTGTCATCTTTTGTGTATGTGAGCTCACAGGACACTCTTCAGTGCAAGAAGAAAACCGCAGCTCCTGGAGTCTTGCCGGGCTAAATCCTGGCCCAAAGACTGTCCCTCCTTGGCCACAGTTCTGCGGTCACTACAGTGTATGTTTGTACCTGCATGCACCTATGCACATACATGCTTTATGTATGCACTCATTTTCTTAGACTTGACTAAACCACTTTGGAGTTCAATTCGGTGAATATTTGTAGAAAATAAATGTGTTATTTAAAACCCTTCCAAGGAAACAATTTAGTTAATAATGAATGTAGAAAGGAATTTGTTTTCCTTCTCCTGATGGCTTGGTCCTCCTTCACAGTTTACACTTAATGGAGCTGCCAAAATTCAGGCAATCTGTGCATATATTTTATGTGAAATTCTTTTATTTAGGTGTATAAACCAGGCTGAAACAGAAAGGTCAGAAAGCAGAGCAGTCCTTTCTTGCAGGACTTCATCCCAGTGTCAATAACCAAGTTCCTAGAACCACTCCCCTTTCAATACATATTCTGTAAAAAAATTACAGAATATGTATTACACGAAATTCCCTACTATCTTGTACTTCTTCTCTATATTATCTGCTTCCACTTGAAACCTGTGCTGAGAAAAGACCAGTACCTAGGTCCACCAGAAACTAACAATTTTTACTTTATGCTGAAAATAATACTTTACAAATTATACTTAAGAACAGATTTTTATAGATATCATAAACAATTTTTTTTTACCTTAAAGGCTAATTAATGATAAGACTTATGATTATTCCATTCAGGAGCAGAAAGCCAGTGCCACATATTGAATTAAATAAGTTATCATTGACATGAGAATATCTAGTAAAACAGCTAGAGAGAGGATGATTTTCATTTGTTTAGTTTATTAGAGGCCTCCAGTTGTCACTAGATAAAAGTACATCACATAAACTGAATCTAAATATTCCTGTGGAAATACACATATAACTGAAGATTTTTCACTGGAAAATATTAACACCAAGTTAATACCAGAAAATTGTAAATTTCTTCACTACTGTATCAATTCATGAAGGAAATGTATTTTCTACTATGCAGGTCGTAGAAGAACTGAACATATTACTATAACAAAAAATTCTGAAGCAGTTCTGTCATAGTCTCTGCTGTTTGCCTGAAATAGGTAAGCTATCTTCTCTGAATAATTCACTGGTGTAAATATAGAGCAATCACTTTTTTTTTTTTGAAAGATTCTCTTCAACTGATTATTAGTTTTTGGTTTCTCATATGCTTATTGCTGTAATATAAAAAGAGATTACAGATTGGTAGGATTTATGCAATACAGCTATAACCACAGTGTAAAGAAAAGACCAAAGATATTATCCATATAAGATGTAGAACACTTTTTTTAGCCAGAGTCCCTTGGTGAGCTCCTGTCTACAGAAGAGGAGTTTTCTGTCAGACCAGACATATTCCCTTCCCGCCCTCTCGCTCTTGCAGGCTGGCGGAGATAAAACGAGCTGAGCAGAGAAAGGGAAGGGAAGCAATTGAAAGGGGTGTGAGGGGGGGAGTGTGACAATAAAGAATGTTTTCTCCCTCTGTTCTGCCAGTCCTGCAGCACCTGTGGATTTTTAAGTAGGAAGTTTGAGGGGTTATTGTGTGGGATGGTCCTGCAGATCAGCGCAGGCAGTGTTGGCTGCCCACTCTGGGGGACAAAGGGATAGCACCAGACCCTCACAGGCCCTGTGTCCCTGCATCCCTGCTCTCCCTGCCCCAGGCCCCATAGGACTCAGGCAGCCCAGAAGATGGAGCAGTCGCCAAGGCCCGTCAGGTACTTCGTTGTTTGCTACTGAATTAACTGTAGCTGAGAGCATGTCCTGCCTGATGAATGCTCTTTGTAATTCGAGAGTCGCCCCCTGCATCTGGGATTTTCTCGCCTCCCATGCAGTGCAGTTGGATGCAGTGCAACGTGTGAGGCAGAGGAGATTTTTGTATTTTCTCTTCCCTGTTTCATCAAAATGGTTCCTGCGCACTGGGACAAAAGCCAACCTCAGAGAGGTCGTTTGGCTGCTCTTGGTGTTGTGCCATCCTGAGAAGCTTTGGCAGCTGGTAATGAGGGACCACAGGGACTAAGATCCATGATGTACATGGCTTCTTTAGAAAAATGCTCTTGCTAGGGCACAGGAGCTGAATGGGGTGCTGAAGATGAGGCTGAGGGTTTTATAAATATTCAGAGCCACTGGAAGTGCACAAGTGCACAGGGGATTGTTGTGTGTGCAGAGGATGGCGGTACCCTCAGGCTGCAGTTATTGCTGAGCTGTGCTTCTGCATCAGCCAGCCCCTCTGATGCCCTGTGACAAGGTTGGTCTTGGGAAGGGGTGATGGATTTATCCCTGGCTTAGTTATTATATTAATTTAATTACTATTTCACATCAAATTCTTGTTATCTCTTTTGTTGTGGGAGCTGGTATGTGTGTGATCTGATTGACTCATCACTAGATTACTTAGCAAACTGTTGGTGGATTACTGCTGGTGGCATTAAAGAAAACATTTATTTTTAAAAGTATGAACCTATTTATATTTTTAAAGTAAAGACGTGGGCAACGCTAGACAAGTCACATACTGACAATCCCTTCAGCTTTATTTGCCCATTTTGCAGCATTTGGCCTTGTACAATGTTGTTTTCATGTGAAACACAAATTGTTTGAGAGAATGTTTTCATTAATTCAGCTTGTCTGTGGATCAGGTTCAAATGTTATTTTAAATGCTCACATTCTATATTTCTGATATGAAATATGAGCAAGATTATAAACACTTGTTATCTTAAAGTGATATTCCTATGTAGTACCTGTGAAGCAGTTTGATACAGATGAAGTTCCTTCCTCTCAAGGCAGCCTGTGTGAAACAGCTGGATCAGAGGAATAACAGAGTATGTCTGAGCGACTGTACATGTGCATGCTGAAAAAAGGACACACAAGTACAAGAATATCTATAGGCTGAGCAGTGATTTCATTCCGTCACTAAAATCACCCAGGCTGAAAAAACCAAATGCATACAGAAAGAGGTTAATACCAATTATAAACTCACAGCTCATTACATACTTCTCAAACTAATACAGATACAACATGATTTAAGATTGGAAACTGTGGCTAAAAGAATTAGTTGTCTCGGCATGAAACTCGGTTTATTTAATCAATGTTGTTTCCACTAGAAAAGGGAATTGGTTTTTCTTTAAGACAAAGTTAAAAGTTTTGCAGCTAATTTATTTTAATAAGCATTCAGTCACTGACTGCTGCAGAAAAAGGCTAAACTGTAATGAAGAGCCAGGAAAGAAAGCATGACTTAATTATTTTTCTGGGGTGGATAATGAATAAATTAGCTACGCTGTAGGCTTGCTGTTTCTATAGAATTTATTACTTTTGCTTTAAGAACCATATCATGACAAAGTCAATTTTTCTCCTGACTGCAAACTGATTGATGGGGTGATGTCTGGTTGTGAAAGACTTCCTCTTCATCATTGTGTTGCCAACGTTGGTATCACAAAGTGAGTTTGAAGTTTTCCCGAGTGCATGTTCTCCCACGTAATTACAGATGACAATTATTTTAATTCCTTTTTTTAACGAGCTTTTTAATCACGTAAACTGCAGAATGAATAACTTAGATGAGACCAAAGATGCACATAGCTTGAAAACTGCTTTCTTGGTCCTTAATTTGTTGCCACAATGTCTTCTATGGGAAGAGCTAAATACTGTATTTAGAATGACAGCAGGTGTTTTCATGGGAAGATGAACATGGGTATAACAAAAAGGCTTTGCCAAGGAGCAACTAGAGAAAGGTCTTGCAAGTGTTCAAAGGATGAAATTCTTAAGGATAAATATTTTGAACTTGACGTGGCATAGGGAATATAGGTTTAATTCAATTCCCACTACAGTCATTGGGACACTTTGATTTAAATGGGAGCTGGATTTGACATCATAGATGTACAAAAAAAGTGGTTACTTTCATATAAATAAAAATCTAGAATAAATGTCAGAAGGAAAAAAAAATGTGCTGCAGTGTGAATCCTCCCTGCCAAATGAAGAAACACATGCAGTTAATATAATGAAAATAAGATTAAAAAATCATGCTTAGAAATGCTTAGAAAATGCTTAGAAATGCTTAGAAAAAGCATTGCATAGAACTTACTTTGATAAGCAAACTGACTTTTCTACAAGCCCTGTCCTCTTGGGGCCTTTGTTTTGGTTTTTTTCTGACATACAAATGAGATATATTCTTCAGATATATTGCTTAGAATATATTTTATTCTCTGCTCCTCCCCAGTCCAAGACACTAAAACCTTATATTAGAGGTTTATTATCTCTCAAGTAAGGAACTTTCCACTTCATAATTTCACATGCGTCCTGAGAAAAACCATTTCTTTCAAATACTCAGTTTCTTGGTTTGATAGTCAAGCTAGCAGTGCATGTTTTAATTAAAGGAGGGAAAACCTCGTAATAAGGAGACATTACTTGTTTTGAATAACTTTATCAGAGGGCTGTTGAACTTGGGTTTTTTGAGGGAACTATTTACGTTGAACTTGCAATGAATACAGATCGAAGTAGCAGGTTTCACTCTGAAAGATGCATTACTAAGCTACGCCCTATTCTGCAGTCAAAGGTCCTTAGCAGTAAAGGGTCAGGAAAAAATGTATAAGGGAAGAGGCTGAAACTGATAACCCTGTCTTTTTTTTACAGTCCCCAGAGTACCATGCAGTTTTGGGTGTTTATTCATCTGCTGTAGAGGACACTGAGTTCTTATTTGTTTATTTCCACAGAAAATAATCATCTTTTATTCCTTTATGAACACAAAGCTAAAATCATTATGACTTATTCCATCAAATGCTATGCTGTCACTGGAAAAAGCTCTGAGAAAGGTCAGTTGTTTGACTCTTAAGCTGCAACATTTGCAAGCCATGCTTGTAGTTTGTGATATTTTCCATATAATAGGTTAAAAGATGCATCTAGGCATTTATTTAATTATTTCTGTGTGTTTGAATATCTAGTTTAATGAGCATTAAAGTAATTCTAAGGAGTATTCTTTCGGTAAAGATACACAAGTTCAGTAAGAAAAAGCAAGCTAATAGACTCTATGTTACAAGCATGTTAGTTTGCTCTTATTTAATTTGTGGCTACTCTCAAGGACCCTCCAGTGCATGTATCATTTTTATTAAAATTAATGTAAAATGACTCACAGAGTCTAAATTAATTAGAATGATGCATGGTGTTATTCTGTTCTAAGCAAAAATTAAGTCTATTCATGGTTGTTCATGTTTGCAGCATCACAAATCAGAATAAAAAAAGCCCCTCCCCATGCTCCCCAAAGATGGCACTGCTTACTGCTGCTTTGAAGTAATAAAGAATTGCAGAATTCTGCCCCTGAACCACTAAAATTGAAGCAGTCAGTCACAGGCTTTGCATCTACATTTAAGAAAATTCATTATTGTATGATACATTTAGATTGGGAGGAAAAATATTTTCTGAATACATTATATAGAGATTTATGTTTTTTCTAATTTTTCAGCAAGGCAAGGTGCTGTTATTATTTTTCCAACATCAAGGGCATAGCCAAAACAATGCTTTTTCATGTGCAGAAGGGAGAATGAAAACAGCACAGGTTGTCTAAAATTCTTCAGCTATTTGGTCTCTCACTGTTGTACTCATCTACTTTGCTGCTGGAGATGCATAAACCTACAGACAGTGGCTTTAGCCTGCGTGTCATATGAACTGTAGTTTGAAGATTTAGACTGCAGACATGTAAATTGGCAAGTTCACACCCAGACTCTTTAGCAAATGTGTGCAGGAAAATCTGTGCTCCCCAGCCAACAGGCATTCCACTTCTTTACACTTACCAGTTCCTCAAGTGTTTTTAGATGTCCCTTGTATTTATGAATACAAAGACCATATACAGAGACTGGGGCAACTGTTTGGAAATGAAGTAATAGGACATGTATAGGTGAACACTGAACATAGATTAATGAACCACAAAAACCTTCCAATTGTTTAACAGCAACCTTTATAAGTGCAGAGTAACCTTTAATTTAGAAAATATTCCATCAAGTATATAATTGAAGAAATTTATTAAGAAAAAAATTTTAACTGCTTTGCAAATGAATTGGAAACATAAAGTTTAAATGTGCCAAACCCATTCTTTCTTGCACATTTTTGTCTTGCTTTACCCAGCAATGTCATTACTAGTGGGGCCTTGCAGGAGCGGAGAGTGAGTAGAAATAAAGAAGGCAAATGGACAGTGACAGCCATGTAATCCAGTGTCTGATTGCTTTTCCACATGTCACTGGTGAAATACACAACTCTCCCCTCAGCCTCTGTGAAGGTCTACAGTACTCAGACTCGTTCAGTCTAATGCTGTCCATGCAGACAAACAATGTCGTGAAGGAATCCTTTGCTCAGATTGTGCTCTCTGGAAATGTTTTGACACCACTATTGCTCATCATTAAAAATTCATCTGCAAGCCTGAGCTACAGATAGGAGTTAGGAACAGCCCAAATTGAAACAAACCTTAAACTTTTCACTGTGAGTTGAAAATATTAGAAATATTTTTGTCAATAGTTTTTCAAAAATATTTTCTCCAAATGCTTGATTACTTTTGATCACTCCTAGAAGCTGATCTCTGTAAAAGTGTAGTAAGGAATTTTCAAGAGAACTGCCACCTTTCTGTTTGTGCTCTTTTAATTGAACCTCGTGTAATTTTCCCTTTTTTTGACAAATTTTGTTTTAAATTCAAGTAATGTTAGTCTACTCTTTAAAAGAAAAAAATCATTCAGTAAAGACTTGGTTTTGGGGAACAAACTGTTTGCTGTTAGCCTTTATCATCACCTATATATGAATTTGATGACTGGCCAGTCTCTTGCTCTTAAGATTACTCTTAAGATTCTGCAACTCTGAATCTTCTCAAAAGCAAACAAAAGAGGTTAAACAAACTATGTGTGAAGTAGTCCTGGTGCATTTTGTATTGCCACCAGTAGACAATAATAAGTTTTGGGTTTTTTTTAAATATGGCAAGTAAGACAGACCTGGTTCTTCAAAGTATTAGACCGTGGCTACTAACTTTGCATCCTTTCAAATCCACTGCGATTTACCTAATGTGAAACTGGAGAAAGGAAGTGAAAAGAGAGTTTGAATGTTTCTAGGGATTAATATGTGTGCCTCATTTTGTAATTTAGTACATTGCACAACCCACAGCAAAGATCAGTCTTAATGAGAAGAAAAAGAAAAAATTAGAGTAGTTCTTTTTATTCTTCATTTGAGGAGGATTGTCCATCCTTTTTCCTTTCCTACCCTTCAACAGATACTATTCTTTACAGAGTGAAATAATAAGAGCTGCAGAGAAAACTGTTGTGGCTCTTCAGTAGAATATAGGCTATCTAAAACATGTTTAAACATAGCATAAACCAGTTACTAATGAAGAAGGTGAATCTTAAAAATATATTAATTTCTTTTTCTAATGATAGAAATAAGTGTCGTGTTTGGCATTAGGTTTTCTTTTTTCTCTTCAATATTTTTATTTCTCCTGCTGTGTAATACAGGTGCTGATCATGGTACTAAAAATACAATGTTACATATGGAAACTGCTTTTGTTGCCACAAAAATATAAGTTTGTGAATTGGTGATGTTTTGTGTAGAAAAACATACTTTTGTGAGTCACTGCAGAATAAGGACAAACCATGCCTGGTAACAGGCTGAATGTTCAGCATTGTCTCCAGTTTGCCTCCATCCCCTGGAAGGATTTTGACTGAAACCCCATGCAGCTGTTTGCTGGGATGAGCACTTGTGGGCACACAGAGGCCACCAGAGCCCCGCAGTGCCCCAGGGCAGGGGTGCCAGTGTGGTACCAGGGCGCTGCTCTGTGCACCTCTGCTCTCACCGATCCTGAGTGAGGCACCAGCCTCAGCCCAACCCCAGCCCTCGCCTTCTGTGCGCCCGTGGGGGCCCTTTACAAATGCCTGACTGTCCCCAAGCTGTGGCAGGGCCACCCTCAAACCTCCCAGCCTGGCAGTGCTGCCCTGTGCTGCTCCTGCCCCTGTGAAGCCTCCAGAGAAAGCCCAGAGGGGAGAAATGTGCACCGTGTCTTTTGACCTACAGCCAAAAAGTCTCCCTTTTATGTCCATCTTTTATCCCTGTCCTGCCCACAGTTGCCTGAGTCTCGAGACAGCAAGAGCTTGAAGCTCAAGAGGCTTCTTGGATTCAGGAAAATTCCTGCTCTGATATTTTCTTTGATTTAGAGAATGACAGATTCATTTCTTTGCACATGAAGCAGTGATCTAGAAACACTTTCAAGCAGAAGTTTTTCCTTTCCTGGGAGAGCTTCATCAACATTAGCACTAGTCATTTTTTTAAATGTAAAATAAGCCACAGAATGCTGCTCTATCCTACTTTTATTTTAAAAAATATCTACAGACAAATCAACAGCTGTTGTTATAAAGTGTTTTTTTGCAGTATGACCTTTACCTCCTAACTTGGTGACAAGATAAACGAAGCTAAATTTTAGACCTGTATTTGTGTGAATATTGTTTTTCTTTTCTTAGTAATATAACACTCCCAACAGTAATAGGGTTTGTGATTATATTTTGAGACTCACCATCTATTATACTGGCTTCCGTTTCTATTAAAAGTATATATTTTGGGTGGGTTTTATAGCTTAGTAATGAAACAGTCTCAAAACAGCTCTTTGTTTTTCTTTTTTTACAAACTGTCTTAGCTTGAGAATTACACTTTTCTTAACCATATATTTAAAATAATATTACAATTATTTAACAGCTTGAGTGCAGCAAAATTACCATTTCCTAAGTACTAGAATTTTGAAAACAAGTCTTAACTCAAACAGGTTCAATTCCCAAGTAAACAGGGTTATCGAAACATGCAGATCTTATTTTTAGTGCTCCAGACATCTGACAGTGTTCAGTGTTGAGTGGTTAATATTTTACATCAATGTCCACAGTGCAAAAAATACAGAACAATTTCATATTAGAAGTAATTCCACAAATTCTTATCACATAACTCTTGCACAAATATTTCCATTGATCAAAATAGTTTTCTAACATGAAATTTTTTCTTGTTTACACAGAAACAATTCAGACTCCCAGATATCCTTCTAATAATAAAAAACCCTCTCTGAAATATTTGATTTTCAGTAAGGATAATTCTGAAGTTTGCACAACTGACTTGATTTTTTTACATTACTTAAATTGGTTATATTCAAACAAAAATTATTAGTTTTTGAAAAAGATAGAGATGACCAGATAGTTTTATATATATATATATGTGTATCCATATACATATATATATATAAGTGTATGTTTATAATTAGGTTCAAATACATAAAGAAATATATAACTACACCAGATCTGGTAATTAATAATTGGTCTGTTACTTCCAAGTTATGTGAATATGCATTTTGAATTTGAATATGCATTTTATTCCCTGTGTTTTTCAAGGACGGGTAATTGAAATAGTTCAATTTAATTTACAATTAAGCAAAAAACCCAAAAACATCTAAGAGTAGAAATGTGATGAATAGTTGAGCAAAACTGCCTTTCAGGTGTTTACTGGAGAGAGCTCACAGGGAGGTAGAATGAGTTTTGATCTTGTTTTATGGTATGGTGAGTACAATATTCAGGAAAACAATAATTTGCATTTAGTTAGCAGCTGAGGTAAATGTAGTCATTATTGTCTTTTTCTGAGATGAGCAAATGTAGAATTTAGCTCACTGCCCAGTCTTAAGGAAGAAATGCCAGGCATAGCTGGCAGCAGCCACTCTGACACCTGAGCTCAGGGGCAGGACACTGGCTGCCCCTGCTGCACTGTCCCTGACCAAGGCTGTTCTGCACAGGTCTCAGATGACAGCCAGGGAAGGTGGCTTTTTGTTTACCAACCACACTCTTTGTACAAGCAGGAGCCGTACAAAGCTCTCAAGCAGGTTCCATGTGAATCCCTTCTGTGTTTGAAGGGTTACAAATGTGCTCCACCTTCCATGCCACATTTATTACCTGTTATGCATTTGGATCAGCTTGATCTTGAAGAATAACCCAGGTTAAGATCCATTTTGCTGTGCCCAGCAGTTTCTTACCACTAACTGTTCTCTCTATCCATGGCCATCGATGCATTATGATCTTCAGCCCAGAGGGTCCAAGTGGCTCCATAAAATGCAGCAGGAACCTGGGCACCTTGCTCAGGGCACAGAGCAGCTACGGGGAGCAGATGCCTAACTGTTATGTGCTGTCATTTTCACAGTTGTTGCACATAAGTGCATTGGTGGATCTAGCTGCTCATGATTAATTTATCTTTACTCTATTGCTTATTTAATAAAGATTTAATTATGAACAGAAGAAATCAGATTTAGAAATTAAGCTGCTTCCTATGACAATCTGTGTGTGCGTAGAAAAAATTCTGGAGACAAAACTGGACAAACTAAAAAAGTAATGTCCTTACAGATAGCATATGTACACTGTACAGCCCATTTTCCCATTTCTCTTTGACCATTAAAACATTTCAATGAATTATACATAGAGCAGTGAAATAATTGTAGCATCTCCAGTGGAACTAGCCCTCCAGCAAAGAGCAGCAATGGGGTTTCTCTTGCTTCATAGCCTTGCATACAAACAGTCAAGGCAGGAATGCTTAGTAATGTAGAATATACAGTGTTTAGCTCCATACATATTCAGTTCAGATTTTAAGAACAGAAAAGTGGGTGTATGTTTTAAAATAAACTCTGTTCAACATGAAAATAATCTAATAGCACAGATGAACTTTCAATCATTAGTGTCAAATGAGGATACCTTTAAATCCATAAGTTTCAATCATTTGCATAGATCAAGAACAAAGGAAGTTAATTGTTGATATAAAATAAGCTGATGCTCCCAACAGCTTTTCTCTTGTAGCTCATTAAGCCCCGAGCAGACTGCACAGTCATTAAGCAGAACTGTGGAGAAGGTATTTTTGGTGGCCTTTTGTGTGGCATTAGGACCCTCAGATGCAGGTATGGCTCCGTGTCCGAGGGAACGCCTCCATCCCTGCCCTGTGCTGACAGAGGCACCACTCAGGAAGGCAGAAAGGAGCAGGGCAGTGGGACAGGCGTCCATTTCTCTCCTGTGTTTGCTCAGGAAAGCATTGCTGCTCCAAATGACACTTAAGCACATGTTTAAGTTCTAGTGGGACATAATAAGGAGCAGGAAATGTGTGCTTAAGTGTTTTCCTGAATAGAGTCCAGAACTGAGTAGGTCATGGGAGAAATTTTTCCCTGCTATGCTGTTCTGCCTGCATCACTACTTGCAGCTGCCTTCCCAAGGCAGTGAAGTGTCCTTCTATGTCTCCAATAAAATGCTATAATTTCCAGTTTTCCTCGGAGACATGAAGGAAGACTGAATTTCATCCAGGAAAGAGGCTAAGGGAATTTTCAACTAAAGAAAATAAATTACTATATTAAATAAGGTTAATCCTTTCTCATCATTTTAGTGGTGTCCACTTGCCTAAGTGTCTGTAACTTCAGCACAAAGTCTGATGGGGCCAAGTGTTCACTTGCATGCTATATTGCAAAAATGAAATAAAAGAGGTTGGAATTTCATCTTAATTAAATAGCTTTTAGTTGCAATATTGTAGCTCTGAATAGAATGCTCTTAGAGACTGCATTTTGCTAACTGCCTCTTTTAGTCCTAGAGAAACTTATTTCCATTTGTATGAGCTATTTGGGTTATTTGGGTTATTAATGGACACCCCATTCTGAAACACTTGATTTACAAAATCTCTTAACCTGACTACATGCAATTCACATAATGCACTGTGTGGCCACGAGACTTCTGTGACATGGATCAGTTAGGGAGCAGCAGGTCACTGCAGAAAACATAGTTCCAATGTCACAAACCTGGGTCTTTAAAATCCTTCACTGACTTTTCAAATGAGGAATAAAAGTAAGGAATTTAAGGGAGGAGATCTTTAAAAAAATAGCAGCAGACTTCTACACACATACCATTGTAAGATGAATTGTTTTAATTAAAGGGGTCATAGTTACAGGCTTGTTTGCTCATGCTGTTTGTGGAGAAAGGAATAATGAAGTACGATCTCATCTTCTGATCACCCATCTCCCAAATAATCTTAAACCTTTTCAGAATATTTTTGGCTGCAGTTGTCATTAAATAAGCAGAGCTGAAACATGGCTCTTTATCGCAGCATGTATGCTTCCATTTACTGCAACTTTTGTAATATTTCTCATTCTCAAAAAGGAAACAATGAACACTGACATATATTTACCTACTATCAATGACCTAATGTCCAGTTTTCAGTGTCCTCTGTCTGTTGTCTGTGCTCTGCAGTGTTTCATCACCACAATCTTTGCTGCAGTTAACATACAACACAAAAGTTCAAAATGTATTGGTGTGTTAGATCACTGCACTATAACTACCATTTGTCTTACATTGTAAGCAAGGGAGAAAATAGAAAGGATTAAACAACTATTTTCTTCAAAGATCCTGCAATGTTTTCTGTAAAAACTGGCAAAATTACCCATGACTATAACAATCAAATGCTATACTTATTTGATCAAAATAATTATAGGAAAACATGACATTTAAAGTTGAAATTGTTTCAAGAACCACTTTCAAAAAGTATTATATTAAAGACAAATCAATACTCTTTCTACTGTCTTCAGGCAAGATCTTCAAAACCTGAGATAATTGAGTATTTGAAGAACCACAAATCACATATTGATCTGAAGAATTTAGATACAGCACTGAAGAGAATGTGTTCCCATAACAAACTGCCATGTGTTGACACTGCTGCTGCCTATTTTTATTTTTCTCAGCAATTTTAGGGCTCATCTAGTAGCTACCGAATTGTGCAGCCAGTGGCATTGCTAATACTGTGAAAGTCAGAACATTCATAAACTTATTTTCCAGATAGTGTTGTTGTTGCACACACACAGTAGAAATGAAGACTGGCTAATGTGTTATCCATTGAATTAAGGCATAACAGAACAAGACATATGGTAGAAATCTGCGACAGCTTCCCTTAGAACTGTCTAAAGGTGAGGAAGAAAACAAAAATAAAAAGAGAGCTGCATGGCAGTGAACAGCCTTACTTTTGGCCTTCTGTGGCACAGAACTTTTTTTTAATATGTGAATTTACTTCTACACATAAGTAGCTAAAATCCTGTTACTTCAACTTCACTTATCAATTTACTGCTGCTTTTCATTTTTGTCAAAGAATATGTAAGTTTCAAATTATTCATTATGTTTACTGAACCTATATTCAGTTGTTAAAGAGGGCTTAACATATTATTTTAAATTTTAGATAAATAATATATACCGTAAAATAGATTTTTAAAACCTCCTTTGCAAAAAACCAAAACAAAACAACATATTCTTTGCATAAAGGCAAGAAACCAACAAAAACATTAAGAATGCCTTACGGGTACGCAAGAAAACTTTGAAGAAATGTGAAGCAGAAACAGAAAATGTGGTGAAAAACCCCAAATGAAGTCTGGTTAGCTGTCCAGGTTTCTCAGTGTCCTTGAGTTTTCTGGACCTCCCTGGGGTGTCTATTTTCTGTTTCACATTCACACTTGGAAAAGTGCAAATAAGCCTCACTTTTCTGCAGTTCACAGCAAGCCATCAAGGCTCAACTGTACAAGATCTTCTCCAAGAGCTGCTTTTACCAGAGACTGATCTTCACATGATCAGAACTCTAAAGCTGCAGTAGGAGATCTGTTACCTCTCCATCTCCACAAAGCATTTTCCAACAGAAAGATGGGTTATTTGGTATAAATCAGGATTTGGGGCTAAAGTCATTTCTATGATAAAATAAGCTTTATTGCAAAAGAGTCACAGATATCCTGAATTTTACCTACATTAGTAGTTTACCCCTGAATTTTCCTCTCTGACCAAAAAAGTCCAGAAAAAAAAAAGTTCAAGTCTAGAATGCAATGCATGCGATTTCCATTGTTGATGTCATGATGTGTTAGGTTGCCCACATTGCTGCAGATTGCCCACATTCCATTAGCTCTTAATATTTTATAATAGTTGTTTTCAAAAGCAGATTTTGATATGTGATATGCAGCATATGATTATCTTCTTGATTACAAAACCAGGTTGAAACTACTGTATATAAAAGCCTGGTGACCACGTCAGTACAGTTTAAGACTGAAAAATGTTTAAAAAACTAACTCCAAATAAACAACCCAAATATATACCTTAGTCTTTTATTTCCATATATGGTGAAAAATTATATAATAAAGGAAGTGTTTCCAAGACTGAAAGTGGATGCAATGCTGCAGATACTTAAAACTACATTCTTTCAAGAGTGCTGCCACAATTTTTCAAAATTATTTCTAATTTTTTAAAAAAATATATTTAAATAACTATTAAAAAGGCAAACAGGTTTTGGTTCAATGTCATTAAATGTTCATTCCACGGAAAATTATAATTTTTTCAAATTTTAATAAAATATTTCCCTTACATGAAAAATTGGCTAATAAAAACTCAAAGTTACTTATATTTAAAGTCAGCAGTTTTGAGGAACTGTCCCTCGTTGTAATTTTTTGCCTCAAATGTGTTGTCCACTCCCATCAGACTGATCTTGTTGAACAAAGACTGACTAATTGAAAGAGATCTTATGTAGGCCATGGAGACGTCATTAGACGATATGATAATATTCTAGAAGGCTGTCTCTTGGAAATACTTAGCTCATTAATTTTAAGGGCAAATTCTGATACAACATCAAAAACTTATACAGGAGAATTCAAATAAGTTTGTGATTAAACTACCATGGCAAAAGCACTCTGGAGGATCAAACTCGCTTATATTTGGTGCATTTTTCTCTTGGGTGCAGAGTGCCAGATAACACAGAGTACTGTGGAAATTCTGTGAATTCATGGTAGAATCATAAAATTTCCAAAATTTAACTGATATTCCGAATGCCTGTAAGGAACACCCTCTGTTTAGTATAACAGTCAGGTTTATTATCAATTTCATATGTGGTGGAGCTTGGATAACCAAAAATGAATCTTAGCAAAAGTGTAACAAATGTTGTTTAAACAAAATTTGTTTACAATTCAGACACTCAGAAGTATTCTCTTTCTTAAATACTTAATGCTTGTATGACATCTGGTACTAGTCTCCAATTACTTTTTTAGAAATTTGGAGAATGTAAATGGAGGTTCTTCATAGTAAATTGGACAGGTTGTGCTTAAGACATGATGGATGGGAAGAAGGGAAATGCAAGCTTTCTTTTTCTGTAAAAATAGGTTCTGTTTTTTGAGATGATCAAAGTCACGGCACTCTGTCAACAGGGTGAGGATTAGGACTCGGATTCTGTCACAGGTAGGATAATATTCCCACATCTCAGGTCTAGTCTGGCTTCCCCTGGAGAGAACCTTCATTCAGCTTCTCCAGATGCTGGGATGCATAAGGTTTTAAGCTCGTGAGCTTGTGGGGAGCTCTGTATTTAAGATCTAGGCTTTGAGGCTGCTTTATTGTTCTCTGTCAAAGTATTTTTCATCTCCCAAAAGTTTTGTTTGGTCATCATTCGGAGTTTATTGACAGTAGGTGTATGCACACTAAGGTCTCCTAAAACTACATATTGCCGAGCAAAGGAAGGCTTTTGTCTCCAACCAGCATGGGTACAGCAATTTTGACCATTAGAGGCAGAATTGACACGACCCAGCTGCACTGAGTCCCTCCTTGCTCATCTATCTCATGCAGGCTAGGGTCACCAGGATCCTTAAGGCAGGGGACTTTGAGGATATTTTCCTGTGGCATGTCAGTTCTCTGGTTTTGTAACCAGCATCGCCACCAGGGTATTTACAATTTCGCCCCATCCTTTCCAGCACTGCAATTTTTGACTGTCTTTTCTGTGTGACGCCAAGGAACAGCGTGAGCACACACCTGACAATCCTGCAGTGCAGACACACGGGATCCCTGCACCAGGGTAATTTATTCCTGCCCTCCACGGACCACATTAAGCGAGGAAGCTGTCTGATGATTTGCAAACAATTGTAGCGACTGGATGTATCACCCAGTTCAAAAGAAACTGAAATGCCAACATAATGGATAATTGTAACAATGTCTAACCATCGGGGGAAATACGTTCTGACAGGAGGCAGATGATATTTGGAATTATATTATTCCATAGGAAGACAGAAAATCCTATTTTTAAAGAGAATAGCAAATAAGAATGTGTAAGAAATATGTGCTTTCACTACAACATGATTCAAAATGGTCTGAAAGAAGAAGGAAAAACACAAACTCTACAGCAGAGGGAATTTATATATTTTTTGGCAAATAGGACCATGTCTGTACCATTTTGGTTGAATATGAAAATAGACAAGAATGTTTTTAAAAGTGTAACTCTTTTGTGTTTTTTAAATTTAAAAATTATTTTTTTATCAAACCAACAGAAATATCTTTGGATTCCACTTAAATCAATCTAAATTTTTTAAATTGCCATTTCTGCTTGAACCATACTTGATTTTCCCATTAATTTTTTTAAATTTACTTTTGTGTGTGTGTGTGTTGTTTTGGTTTTGTTTAGTTTAGACACTGGTATTTACACAGTCGTATAATTTTTTTTTTGCTTTCATAACTAAGCTTTCAGCAATTATAGCTCTATAGGTAGTAAATCTTAGGAAAAAAATTTTAAAACAACAAAAATCTTCATCTCTTTTTAAAGAGCATTGCTATGCCACTCTACCTCTGGCTCATTTTGATATTATAATTGTAACAGTCATTCCAAAAATAATAATTTCAGTTTTAAGGTGCTTTTTTGCCCCAGTGTCTTACAGTTGATAGTGGGTCTGTTGTCAGTAAAAAGGAGAGAAAACTCCCAGTCAGTCAGTGTGAGAGCCAGCACAGCTCTGGTTTTGCACAGCTTCTCAAATGATATTAATATCAGTTCAACTTCACATACAAAATTCTCGTGTCACAAACTGGTCTGATCTAACTTATTATATTTTCTATGCTTCTTTTCCACTCTTCTTATTGCAGGTCTTTTTCATTATGTGTCTCAATATTCAATGGTTTATTTTTTAAAAAATAACTAAAAATATTGAAAATAGTTTTTATGTTTGGGTCTTTAATTCTTACTCCTTTTTTCACTACCTACGATATTTTGCCTAATGCTTCTGTTTATAGTAGAATTAAAAAAATATTTTATACAAAAAAAAAAAAAAGAATCTGAGCATTTCTGATCTCAAAGCTTTTCAAATTTCTCACTGTTTTCAATACACATTTTTGCTATTGGTAAGCACCAGCTGTTTTTTGACTGAATCTCAGTTAGAAGCCAGTATCGCCAAGCAATCACCCTGCATATGGTGCAAGAGTAGTTGGAGTTTAGTTTTTTCTTGCACAAAAAGCATCCATAAAATTTCAGTCTAAAATTAAATTAATTTTAGACTAAGAATGATAACAATAAGTACAAAAAGGTTCAGTTGATTAATAGGGTATCATTAATAGTGAGAAGACAAGTTCTGGAAGCTTAATGGTAATCACAGTAAAGAAGGGATTCCCCAAGGATATTTTCCCACTTCATCCTGTGTACAAACAGCAAGACAGGCAAGGCAGAGACCACAAAAAAGGTATCCTTTGCCATTACTAGAACTTTTTTTTCTATTAAAATGTACATCAGCTTCACTGAAATCTATAATGTTGCACTTAATAATGTGTGTATACAGAGTAAAGGAAAATTACGCAGCTTCACAGTGCAAATATGACCAAAACTTAAAATCAGTTGGTTTGGACCATCAATATCCAAGACATAAAACAAAAATAAAAGCCCCTCTAAATATCTTTCCACTAAGAATATCTAGGATTCAGTGTTTATGCTGCTTTAAGGTAACTAAAAGATCTTTATCTGATGTATACTGATGTCATTTAGCAAATTATTTTCAATTGCAAAGGAAACATTGGATCGTTGATGTTGCTATTTAAAAACTACACAAAAATAATATTAAAGACAAAGTAATAAATGCTATGAAATTCTTTTTAAGTTCTTACTGGATTTTATACATTCTGAAAGTTAAATATTGGCTTTCCGGGCATGTTTTCCAAGTTCTCATGACTGTAATTCATATTTGCTTTAATATTTTGGTTTGTGGTTTACCATATTCGTTACTGCCAACTCCTTACAAGTATTCTCCAAAATGTTTTTTTATGAGGATTTGAACGGTTTCAATTCTACAATTTCTAGAAAAAATATACTAAAAAAGGTAACACGGTTGATAAACACAATTATCCATACAAATCATCTATAACATGAAGATGATTCTGAAGATATAGAATGATAAATCTCAGATGATATATCAGTAAATACAGAATAACATGACTGAAATTTAAAATATTCTTCATGATCTTGTCTGTAACTGCAATCTCTCCAATTTGACTGTATATCAGAAAATTGCAGCAAGGATATCCTGGTAAAATCACTTTTTAAAAAGACACTATGGCTTAGGTTCAAAATTTCTTACAGCCCCTATCTATTTACAGTAGTCAAGAGACTTTTATTCTAAATTAAAAAAAAAAAAGTTTTATTTGCACAAGATTGGGATCAATTAGGCTTTCTGGTTTTCTGTGGATATCTGGAAAAAAAGAAACTCATTTAGCAGAAATGGAAGGGGGAACTTAGAAACAGATACTTTAAAAAGTGTGTTCTGGAATGAATATAAATATGCTCTTATCCTAAGTCTTGTCCTACAGCAGTCTGGCTACAACAATATAGAAGTTAATACAGAGATGAGTTTGCTTCCTTTCTCCATCTCTTAAGAGTTCCTGTAAAACATTGCCATACATTCTTATATTTTTGTTCTGATAATTCTCTTCTGTTAATTCAGTCAGATATGTGTCATGTTTAGATCTTGGTTTTCTTCTTCTCTCACTGAATGCATCTTTGTGTTTCTCAAATATATTCTGCTCTATTTGAAATCACTCTTTGAGTCCTAAAAGAAATCTATTTAAACCAGAACAGAGTCAAAATAAGTGCTAAATTCTCTTTCCCAGCTGATGACCGGCCCTTACCGATGCCACAGAATTTGACTTCATGTACACTAGTTTTGTACACAAAGGAAGAGCAGATTTGCTTTTATAAGAAATACTATGTGATCCAGAAAAATGTTGAAATATCAGTATTCTGAACAAATTAGCATAACCACAGAAAAACAAATGCTTCAAACAGTGTTTTGCAATTGAAACTTGCAAAAAATATCTTGTGGGGAAAGCAGTTTACACAGGAGATTCTTTTTTTCATGATCTTATTTTATAATCAAATGAGTTAGAAGAATACACTTCATAAAATTCCTGGTGTGAACAAAATTCTTTACTCTTCTTTAGAAAGAGGGTAAAGGCACAAACCTTCAGTATTTTTACAGCTTTTTTCTCACAGATCTCTTTGTGACTCAAGCCTAATACTTTCACACAGCACAGGAAAGTGCTAGTCAGCATACTCAGTATTGTAAATAACTTAAAATGAGAAGTGAATCAAATGGGATTATTTTTCACTAACTTCTATAAGCATTCAATTGGTCGTGAATACTAGAAATCAGAGAGACCAAATGTATGTTTTCTGGTTCAGTGACCTCACTTTACAGAATTACTTTCATATCAAAAAGGGGAAATGGTCAAGTTGACTCAGAAAATACTGTGGGAAATAAAGTTGAAGCAATTCCTTTGTCAGCTGGACTTCTGAACAGCAGTAAAGGCAGTCATTTTTATCTTATATTTACGTGCTAATCTTCATGAGACTGACCTTGAGTTGAGCTCAGCTGGTTAGAGCCTGGTGGTAATAACACCAAGGTTGTGGGTTCAGTCTTGTTTGGGCCATTCATTCAAGAGCTGGACTTGATGATCCTCGTGGGGCCCTTCCAACTCAGAATACTCTGTGATTCTATGATCTACTCAGAAACAGTACTGCCTTCTTCACTTTCAGATTTCTAATTATTTATGAGTGGTGACATTGGGCTAGACTTAGACTTTCATCCAAGTCATAAAGCAGAGGGACCCATTGTAGAGCCAGTCCCAAGAAGATTTTCGCAAGTTAATCACGTGAATCTACTTCAGAGTTCTGGGAAACAGTGGTTTGTAGCTGGGTTGTGCTGCCGATAAATTACTTTTTCTCCACCTTTTCCTTCTCTTGGTTGGACAATGTGGTCAGCAAGCAGTAAGAGTGGAACTACACCTCTCTCAACTCACTCTCATCTTCCTTCCTCTCCCAATCCATATTTAATGACTGTACTCCAAGAACTTGTCACAAGAGGAGGAAGGAAATTCTTCCATTTTATGATCCCCTTTAAAAAGATGCTTAATTAAAATCACAGCCCAGACTCTGTGAGGCCTCTTTCAATTCTAATATTGGCAAGGAGGCGAAATAATATCTTTGTTCCACACGTTTTAACCTTTTATTCCTTCCTGGTGCCAAAATGCAAAGTTTAAAATGGTGTGCAGTGGCATGCAGCTGTGAAAACAAAATGATTTCTGGACATGATTACATTGAAAACCAAATTTGTTATCTACTCTCAAAGGTGAATATTCAGTGCATTTTTTTCCCTTACCCACTTAACCTCTGAAATGTAATACATTTAGAGAAAAAAATTCCAATCATTTAGCATCTACTGCCTCTATTCCTTTGTGTGTTTTTCCACATCCCCAGTGATCAATGCTAAGTATTTTATCAGATTCAAGACTGTAATAAGCAGTGGAAATAGAGTGGGTTTATCTTATCTTATCCTAGTCTCATTTACACTGAGTAGGATAAGTTAAGCTGTGCCTAATGTAATGAAACTATCATCATCAAAATATTTAGACTTTAATTTTTGAGTCATTACAAGGGTATTCTGTGCAGTTCTGAGAAAAAATCAATTTGGCAGGAGTTTTTGCATCATGATTTTCTATCACGGTGTCTACGTGGGAAATACAATATACATCTGAGCAATGTGGTCCAGCCCTATTCTGTAATTTTTTGGCTATGTTTGTAGAGATATTTACATCAAAACACCCTGAAGAAGTATGTTCAATTTTGTCATTTTTTTTCATGGTTTAGTAGAACCAGAAAAAATGTGAGCCACATACCTGTGAAAGGCATTTAAATATCTCTAAGATAAACAAGTTCAATTTTAAAATTGTAATTCGATGTTCAAAACAGATGATGACTAAACACTTTTACTAATTGCATAACTATGTATCATTTAAATAATCATATAAATACAGTTGATTAAAAATGACTGATCTTTAGGAAACCAATCAAAGTAACACAACCAAAACAACACTGAAAGAAAGGAGGCAAAATGTTGCATTGCCACAAGGAGTTTCCAAATGTGCTTACATGCATGGATTTAAGCACTGCAAATCTAAATGTAAGAATAAGCACATAAATAATTCCTGCTGATTGCAGCAGAAGTGCCCATCTAGGGAAGGCAAATGGATTCTACCTTACGTCAGCTGCTCAAATCAGGGGTGACAAGCTTTGCTTCTACCCGCCCCAATAATAAACCAGCTTTACACTGAGCTCAGCCCCCAGGAATTTCCTCCAAACCACACAATGAAAAGTTTTATATCTCCTTTATGTCCACACAGCTCCCCTGATGTCTCACAGAGGTAAAGATGCAAATGTCCCTGAATAATTGAATTTATTTTGAATAGAAAGTAAAGTCAGCATATGGAAGAAGGCATGTGCAGCCAGGACGGCTCCGTGCATTCCTCAGTCTGCTATAGTCTTCCCCTTACTAAGATACTTAGAGTGTGAAAAAGGTACAGACCTGAGTCTACAAGAAATAATTTCATGAAGTTATTTCAGGTCTTTTCAGCCTTTTTAAAATGATTTTTTAAAGGTTTTTTTAACTGTTATAATAATAATAATAATATATAAAATATTATATATGTTCTGCCAGAGCCATGGATGCATGCTGTCATTAAACAATAGCCTTTGAAAATATTCTGTGGTTTGCACCTCACAGGAAAGAATAATAAATATATAAGTGGATGAAGTGAACACCAAACAGAAGCTGCATTAATTTTTAAATTTTTTTTGCATCAAACAGAGCTTCAACACTAACATTAAAGCAATAGGGGAGAGAAGGGAATGAATAATTTTCATCTTCCAGAAGTTGCTTAATTTTTTGGATTTCAG
>VZRQ01007814.1:1340009-1474209 GCA_013397975.1 Machaerirhynchus nigripectus | reverse complement strand
GCTCATACTTTATAAATATCTATATTAAATAAATATAGAGAACTTGAGCATCTTCTCAAACTTGAGTAAAATTATAGTACCATTAAAATATCAATACATTATCCATCACTGCCTTAAAAAGTCCAGAGTTTAGCCAAAGTGCTATAGTCTTAAACCACCTTAAGATATTGATTCTTTTTTTTAAGCCTAATGTTGTAAAAATAGCAATGTGTCATAAAAGCTGGTTAATTGCGTATGATTTTGCTTTTCCTATCAATGTGAATTTTCAAAGGCATGTATATGAGGACAGAGTTTATGGAAGTTATTAAAAAAATTATGCCAAAGTTCAGCAGCAAAACCCTGCTGCTAAAATTAGGAATCCTGTCTACACGTCAATGCTGAAAGTCTCTTTCAGGTTTTCCCACATCGTGACTGCCTCAGGTAGCTCATGAACTCTGGCAGAGCATCCTCCTCACTCCTTTTCCAGTAGCTGAACTTTGGAACTGTGATTTTTCCCAGAAGCAATGTGTGGAGCACTGAGTTCCTGCGTAGGTGCCACATTCTCTTTCCCCAGAGTACCAGAACTTTTACTGTTGTCACCTGTGGCCCTTTAGATTTGGAGAGATGTGCTGAGTACCTGGACACACACGTGGTTAAGCAAACAATATGCCAGGTACGGTTCTATTGGTCTCTCACAAGAAGATAATATATATTTTTTTTAAGTGGAACTATGTATGTGTATGTGTATATATATATATATATATATGTATGTATATATATTTTGAATACTTGAGTTGAATAATTTTAGAAGCCTTCTTTCTTAATATATCATGCTTTCAAAGGCAAATGGTACCATTACATGACAGAACAGAATTAAAAAATAATACTGGCAATAATGAGGTAGTACATGGGTAAATATAGTGATAACACAAATACTTTCTTTTTGTGTCGAATATACTCAGATAAATTACTGGTTTTGTTCTCAGTAACACATATCTTCTAAATAATTTCTTTATCTAAATTCTTCTTAATTACATTTAATGACTCTATTCTTTTATCACAGTGCAAGATTTAAATAATAAAAGAGTCCTAATAGGCTGTAATTATTGTAATCTATCTGTAGATATTAAAAACATTTTTGAGAGGAAGGCATGTTTTAGTTACTGGTAATACAGTGTTACTGCTGAGCTGCATTCATATTCCTCCTCCCTAATTAGGATTATAGTGTTCAAGAGTTTCTTCTTAACTTCAGCAGCTAAAGATTTGGGATGAGAGTAACGTGCACACAAAGCACAGCACAGGCTCTTGTGTCACTACAAGCCCCATGCCTGATCTTGGGCTCTGTTTAGCTAACTTTGAGATTCTGAGGTACAGAACTAAAGAACAAAAGATTTAAAACACTCCAGAAAGCAAATCCTTACTTGGCTTGTCAAACTATACATACTTGTTTTACAATTTATCACAGCTGGTATTCCTGACCTGACTTCAGGCATTAGAAATCAAGAGCAGCCGTCTTCTTACCTTAGCATGCTAGCCCATAGAGGTATTTTGATGTTTCCTTTGAAATCATATCTTAACCAAAAATAATAAGTACCAATGTGTCCTATCTTTTTCCTTAACATTTTAAATGCTGAATGTTTTTTGGGTTTTTTTTTCATCTCAGGTAACTTGATTTTCTATCCACACTAAATCCATTCCCTAAACTCCAGTGATTTTAGATAAATTAAAATTAACATAAATACAAATTCTATGCTACTGACATAAATGTTAACCTAAGAAAAATGTGTTACACAACATTTCAAAACAAAATTTTGTAAGACACAGCCTCAATGACTTTTCAAACATTTTAAGCCTTGTGAACAGTTTCTTCTATTGCTTGAAGGCTTAAAAAACCAAGTGATAATTTGAACTGTGTTAGGGGCAATACAGTTAATTATTTTACTTAAGAATGTCTGAGGGAAAATTAACTGCCAGGGTAGCAAAAGGGGCTGCTGGTAATGAGTGGTGTAGATTTGTTTGCATCAGAATCAATCCTCAAATGTGACCAGTGATACGCGACTTATAAACACCAGCCAGGCACTAGAACCTATTCTTGAACACGAGTCTGAACCAACAGCCCAGTAAGACTTTTAACTAAAAATTGAGGTAACATAAAAATACTGACAGTTTCTCTCCCTAAAGCAACCTCAGTATGAGCCCTAAATCTATAAATCAAACATTAGAATATAATCCCAAAAATGTATAATTTATATGTATTATATATGTATATAATAGTATACATTTGATGTATAAAATATAGCAAGAAGATAAATAATACATCATAATGTGGTTTAATCACACCTTTCAGAAATTATGGGCACTGTGGCTTGGTATTTGAATCAGTCTCCTGAGTTGATATTTGCTTACAATTCACTGTTGTTATTTATTGTTCACTTTAATCCAACCATTTATTATTAGGGAAACAAATGCAAAATACTTTTCTATTTAATATTTAAGCCATATTCCTTAAGATCTGTTAATTACCTACTACAGTATTTCTTTAAGGTCAAATATTTTAGGACTTGGTTATCTGCAATAAAAGTCAAAAATCCTGTTAAAATCGGAGGCATTGTCAAAGAATCACATCCCATACATAGGAATATTTCACTTCTAGAAATTCAAAGTATAATGACAACAAAGCAGATTATTTGGTATCGTCTTATTTTACACTTGTTGGAGTTATGAAAATAGAAGTGGCAATACAAATAATAGCACATGTGTACAATCAATATTAAGTTAATTTATGACCAGAATTTTCACTGTTCCAGACTTGTATAAAGGAAGTATTTCAATTCTGTTTAGTGATTTTTTTTAAAAAATAACAAGTTAATTCAATTTAATTTTCATAAATAAGGAATAAAAACTTAATCTATGCTGTATCAAATTTCATTCTAATAGACATAATGAGGATTAATATGATTCAGCTAGGTTATATCACTAACTATTTACCAATAGGTACAAACCCTTCACGATTAGTAACTTAGAAATGGAACTCAACTACCTCATCCCTTCAATTTCTCACGGATATCTACAGTAAGTAGATTTGTAACACAAATGAGAGAGGGTAAAGAAAGGCATCTTCCTTAGTAAACTTGATTTTTCAACCCCCGCCATTCACAGTGTTGAGGTCTGAAGCTGAGACATCAAACTGATGTTCCAGAAATACCCTACCGACAAAACCATCTTAAACTTTACTAGCTTCCCTCAAAAGGGTAACAAAAATTCCTCTAATTTAATTTCCTCCTTCACGCAAACCCTTCATTTGATACCCTAAGATTCAGGAACCTGCTGTTACTCCAGCAATTACTGACCTCAGTGCTGTTCATTTCCTAACAAGAAAGTTGTTGAGAAAAAATTTCCTAAAATGGGTGGCATGGGGATAAAAATAAATTATCATGATGGAATTTGTACTCTGTTGTAGATTATCAGTATTCCTAAATGAGCATTAGCATATAGAGTTGATGAGCCTTTCCACATAATAATTTAGGCCTGTAATAAATATTCAACACACTGGGCTTTAAAATGGTTCCATCTCAGGGGAACAAGCTGGCTCTTACTTTAGCATCAATACACCAGTTGGCAGCCATAAAGTGAAAATGATACTTCACTTCAAAAGTTGTTTCTTCCTTAGAGAAAAACTGAGCTCCTGAAGAGAGATAAGAGTTGAGAAGAGAGAAGTTACTAAGAATCCTACATAGAAGTAACAAGCTTACTAGTTTTTGCTTTCCATTCTTACTGTACTACGATTTTCCAATCTTCATAATTTCTTTCATCTTAAGCCACAACTTTTTCAAAGCTCTCATCTGCCCCATGAATTTGCAGAAAAAGTAGCCTCACTTATCTTTCCAATTTTATAAAAAAAAGAAAAAAAAAAAAAAAAGAAGAAAAAAACCTGGTCGTTTAATGCTGCCTTCCACAATCTTCCAGTGTTTCTTCCAACCAAAATGCTGTGCCAAGCAACATTTGTATGCATTCCACAGGAAAGAATGGGAACATGTTCATGGCAATGCTCATCATTATCTGAAAATTAATTAGGAAGTGAAATGGCAATCAATGTGTTATTTTTCCTCCATTGTAGGCTTTCCTCTTGGATGGTGGCTGTAAATGAAACAAGGAAGGCAGCTATGAAGTGGAAATGGTCAAACAACTTCATGTGGCAGGTTTAAGTGTGAGAGTTACACTTGTCTGAGCTATAAGAAGTCAGTCGTGAAAAGCCTTTTATGACCTCACTTATTATCACCCATCATCTTCCTACTCATGTTCATGAAAACAAAACTGCTTAATACACTTAATTATGTAAGACAGATAAATAAAACATGGAGTTACTCTGCTTTGAATCTGTTCTGAAGTGGTATTGCCTCCTTAGGATAAGTAATATCTCCTCCAACCGCATTTTAATTCTGTTTTCTTTCAATCTTATGCTTCAAGGATTTAGGGCTGTTTGCACTGTAAATAGAGCAATCACCAGTCTGTCATGGTGGCAATGGCAGAGAATGCTGTAATTCCAAAGAAATGGAAGTCAAGGTTTAGATTATGACCTATGATTCATGCAGTTTGAAAAAAGACCTTTATAATAGGGAGTAGAAGAACATGCAGAAAAAAAATATTTGTAAGATATCACACAGTGGGTTATATATAATTGGACTTGCTGATATGAAGTTTTTTTCTTAAAATTAAATTTAAGACGTTCACAAACATAGAGTTATATTTCTCTACATAATCTTTTCATATATGTGCTTCAAGGGAAACAAATTAAATGTATATTATAAATCTACAGATCTTCATCTATAAATCTAGACTACACTATTCCTGCGGGAGACATGATGTTTCTATATCTTCTCAAACTGTAAAGTTTCAGAATAACTCTTTTCATTACTACGTTCTTCTTAAAATCAGATTTCTATGTATGGTTTCTTTGATTTAACAATGGGTATGTCTGATGGAAAACAAAATATATGTTAAAGGTGTTTTTCTCTGACTTTCCTTATTTTTTATTCTTTATATTAATTAGTTTTCCAGTGTGAACTTTGTTATTGATCATTGCTGTCATGTCCCCTCTTTTAGATACCTAATAACTATATATGCAATTTATAAGGCTGATACCAATCCTAAATGACTGTAGAAAGGGCTTAAAAGTATTATGCAAACGTCAAAAGTGGATGTTTAAACTAGAAAATATAAATTATAAATTTAAAATTTGCATGGAGTTTTTCTTAAAGTAGAAGTATTTCATTAACATTGAACAAAACTCTTCATTTGGCAGAGGAGATGAAGATGTCCATTTCTGGAATTAGCAGTTCTGCTTCTATGCCATGCAAATCACCATGAATAGATTTTCTTAACTTTAGCTGATTATTGGCATAAAATAACTCTCTTTAAGCCAAAAAATAAGATAATGAGCAAAATTCACCATTATGTTGATGACAGAAATGCCATGTTTCTAGTTTCATTTTTTTGTGTCCTCATCAAATGTGATAACACAGGTCCTTCAAAGAAAAAAGATTTATTGGTTCTCACATGTTGCATATTGGGGTCTTCTGCATGAAACAGAGAAATAATAAAAAATTCACACTACTTAAATGTGAAAATAGGTATGCCATATATTTGCTGAATAATCTTATTGTCATTGTCTCCAAATAGAAAATAAATCTTCAAACACAGCCTAAAGGAATAAATCCCTGTATAATAATAATACAAATATTCTCATATTTAAACTTCTTTCTTTTTTAATGAAAGACATTGACAAGTATTTCATTGCTTATCTGCAGATATTGAAAGACCAGAATTTTTTTACTCTACATTTTTTTACTCTACATTTTTTTACTCTACATTTGTTAGTTGTGCACCCTTTATAACTACTTCAATCAACAACAAGCAAGATTTGCAGTCTTCTTCACAGGGGTAGATCTTTACAACCATTCAATGTCACAATTAAATCAGTGTATAAGTATCAGCAGCATAACTCCAGATTTCCATGTAGAATTGTGATCTGGGATATTAATTTTCAAAGAGTTTTCCGCATATGAGTTAAACAAAAAAACAAAGAGCCCATAGTGTTCCTACTGATTAGCAGCTTTTTGGGAATAACAAAGAGTGACACATTAAGGAAATGAGGGGGTTTTATCATTTCTCCACTTGATCAGTTTTATGAAGATAATTGGGCATAAAGGCCTGAGCTAAATTATATTAATTTTAACAAAAGTCTGAGTCAATGCAAAAGGATTTTATATCTCATTCCTCATACTTTAATACAATATCTACTGGTTGACAAAATAGTTATGAGAATTTAATTTTAACTTTTACTCTTTCAAAACTTTCTTATACTTCTGATTGAAGTGAAATTGATAACGCATCGGTCATGTTGGTTTTAAGGTTCTAAGAGCCCCTGAAAATTAGAGATTTAAGCATGTGCTAAATAAATCCATGTGGGTATTAATGATACCATTAAAATGCTATGTTCATTATCTAAATGTCATGCTGAACATGGAGACTGTTCAGATAATTGAGTAAGAGATAACTAAAGGATCTTTAATGTAATTAATAAGCAGGAGGTTCTGACCCTGTTATGGATAAATAAGAATTGTTTAAAGATAACTGAAGATGTACTTTTAGCTAAGAGTATTGCAGGAATTCGAAAAGTACACTCTTCTTCTCCTTTGCCATTGCTGTTTCACAATTTTGTGGGGTTTTTTTTTATAAAGCATATCTGTTTTCTAAAACTTATTAATCTAGGCAAGAAACTTCTGAAATAATTCAATGTGAATTTTCTTATTAGGCATTTACTGCTCCTCTAGTAAAATACTTAGGCATGTTAAGTTTAAAGTTCACCAATCATCTAGTGTAGTCACTTTTCTGAGTGTCATAGAAATGAACTTCTGAATTGCACTCAGAATATTAATGCTTAAAGAAAAAAACATTGTTCTGTGTTATTGCTACTGTTATAGCAGGCAAGTCCATATTTGAGATTTCTTATTTACAGATTATTTTGGGTTATTTTGTATAGAAACACTATCATCTTAGTGAAAAGACTTAATAAGTATATCCCCATTTGAATATTTACAAATAGATATAGTAAATGGTACTTCTTGACCCAAGAGAGACGTCCAGCTCCCGTTCAGCAATGTATCTCTTGATAGTGGAATTGAAAGGAATTTAGGCAACTGAAGATCCAAACAGGCAGAACAAAATCAGCAGGTTCCGTCCATACATCCCTTACTCTTACTGGCACCCTTATTATCAGTAGTGGACCCATGGCTGCTGAGGCACCCTGACTGCCAGCTGCTCCTGCCGCTGTTCCGAGCAGCCTACAGGATTCCTAACGGGTTACACAGCTTTGAAAACTTGGCCTAGCCATGGATTTGCTGAAAAGAACATGGTTTAATATAGAATCTGGTTTAAAACTTGCAGTCTATTTGGAGTTCTTTGAGATTATTTAGAGTAGAAAAGTCATGTGGGAAGGGTAGGTACTTTTATTTGACTAGAAATTGTTTTAAAATGGCAGACAAAGATGTTACCAATGGCTTTCAGGATAAATGAGATTTTTTTTTTCCTATGTTCAGGCTATTATCAAAGTAAATACATTAAACAGAAACCCATTAATATTAAAAATGCAAAGCATCAGAAACAATTTCCTACATAAGGGCTCTGTCTATTGGCTGACATTATACTGACCTCTCCTTTTAAAGCTATAAAATAGCTTTTTCTGCACCTAAAGTAATTTAAAGTCAGCTAACTGAAAAGTGTACGAAGAACAGCTCTGGCACCCTTCATATGCAGCTGCTTGGCTCAAACACAGATTCATTACTGAATAAGAAAAACAACTTTTATAACTGGAAATTTGAAGAACACTAAAATTTAAATGTTGAAATTATGCCATATTTGGTTCAGTGTAGTTAAATTAAAAATAAACATAGTTAGGAATTTGGGTTTGAAAATGGCAGGTTAAAAATATTTAGATTAAAGCTACATTTAAATATTATCATAGCAAGGGCTCATGATCATGAAATTTTTAGAATTCAAAATACTAGTTCATCTGAATGAAAAATACTGTTTGGGTATGGACCATTCATACTTACACATTGATTCTTTCAGTGGCAGCCAACGTCCTCAGTTCTTTGGCTTTTTTTGTGTTTTATGGGACTGCATATTTTTTTATAAAATTTTGTTCTACTAATTTTGTGTCCCTTTTCCTCCAGTATTTATTATTTTTACAGCAAATATGCGTCTTTATACACTAGTGGTCATTTTCAGATACTGCTCTAAAAAAATGATGTTCAAAGCAAAATACAGTGGAGAATTAAAGCAGTCACCAAGGTTCAAAACAAAATAATTCAGTGGGACAGGAATTCATTATGTGTATCAAGCTTATAAATTAAGGATATCAATAAGCAGCTTATGGGTACAGAGACACCACAGGTAGAAATACAGGAAAAACAGAATATCAATTGATTAAGTATGTCACTGGTTAAATTTTTTTGTAGAAATCTATATAAAAATAATATATATTTTTATAATATTCTATATATTTTTCAGTTCACAGACCCTCGATTATGCTAAGAAACATATGAAATAATTGGCTCAGTTTCTAGATTATTGAGCACACATTTTTTACTCTTTTAAATGTGTCTTTATTACGCATGAAAAAATTAAAGTACGGTGTCTTAATGACGTGTCATAATTTCAAGAATATTAATTTCCTTTTAAAGAAATTAATTGTTCGGGAAATTTAGAGTTCCTACTCAAAATATAAAATCCTGAATGTTACAAACTAGTTAGATTCATCTCAACTAACCTACTGCTCTAGGGATGCTCCTAAATTTTATACTGATGTGAAGACACATTAATTCTGGAGGAAAGCAAGCAATAGATATTCTCCTACTAAAAGCCACAGGTCTTGGGAGTTTGTTTGTTTGTTTTACTTTGGGATTGGTTATAGTTGTTTTTTGGGTTCAGTTTTTCTTTTCTAATGGGAACAGATGGATTTTCCTTTTAACAGAGAAAACTCTGGGTCATACATATTCTTGTTTAGGCAGAGCTGAATCAGGTTTTGTGTTATACATCCAAAATCATATTTTTACTTCATATTCTCAGTAAACTGGGTAAAAAGGCTTCAGGCAAGAATTCAGCATCTTAGGAGTTAACAGCAAAGAGCTTTACTCTAAGCATCAGGTTTTTTTATAAGCTTCATGCTCTATCATTTTTGGAAGGAAACGGTTGATTACCTTCTGTTGACATTAAAGCCATAAAGCCAAAGTAGTATCTTTTAAAGGAACAAACTTTTATTCTTTTTTTTTTTTTTTTTTTTTTTTTTTTTTTGAGGTGGGGGTGTCTGTGTGTATGTATACATTCTGATCATGTTAAAAATGGTACTTTTGCTGAAGCAGTTTTTCTAATCTCAGATTGTCAGACAAGATATCCCTTGGTGAGATTTTTTTTTACATGAAATTGTGTGGAAAAATGAAAGA
Source organism: Machaerirhynchus nigripectus (assembly GCA_013397975.1). Lineage (NCBI taxonomy): Eukaryota > Metazoa > Chordata > Aves > Passeriformes > Dicruridae > Machaerirhynchus > Machaerirhynchus nigripectus. The sequence continues at coordinate 1,464,727 of VZRQ01007814.1, read as the reverse complement.
ACTGAGAAACCATTCCATCAGCCCTCCACACACACCCCTAACAAAGGCAGCCAGCATTGTTACAGACATTCTGCAGGCTGTAAACTGAGGATAATCCTTCACCAAGACCAGAAATACAAAAGTGCAGACAGCAAAACGTTGCCTGGAGTAGAGAACAGAGCCATGGGTGATGTCCTGGCTGTTCCCTGGGAGCAGGAGGCCCTTTGCAGCAGGCCTGGGCTCCTGTCAGGGCTCTCCGGATGGGCTGGAGCAAATCTGGCTGATCTATGTCTGCAGTAAAGCTTCCCAGCTACAGCATGGACGTACAGACAGAGGGGAAGAAACTGAACAAAGCCATTTAGCTGATTAGCAATGAGAGCTCAGCAGTTTTTGACAGCTAGCATGTGTCTTATCCCGCTAAAACATGTTGTTCTGTAAATCCTCAAACCTAGTTTCTACTATTGTTTTAAAAGCTCTCTTACTGCCTATGGTAGTTCTGGTGCTGGTAGTGACACATTATATGTGACAAATGGTGTAAGCAAGAGTTCAGAAGGCCAGAAACATTGTCCTGTCACAATAACAAAAGGACAATCTTGTGTCTTGAATCAAGAATATTCTCTTTGAGGGGAAACTTATTTTGTGGTATGCACAGAAGTAAACTATTACATAATTGGCATCATTTACTCTATACTTATGGCATTATGAGTTTACTGTATTTGGGTTTGCTCAAATAATTTTACATATCTTGGAGAAATTGTATTTTGTGTGAAGATTTAATCTAAGTGCAGCTGCAGCAATATAAATTACACTTAAGACTATGCTGATTGATTATAATCAGTTGTAATCACGTCTTATAATTACATTGCATTCTGGAAGCAAAGGACTTTTAAGCCTACTCAGCACCCTGCTACATAAAGAAGATTAGCTGTTACTTCTGACAATCTCAACCAACACTGAAATATGCATATAAACACCAAGTTTTATAAATTTATTGTTCAAGAACCAAATTAATTTCTTTTTGTGTCGATAAAAGGCAAAATGGAAATAAAAAAATCTAAAATTTATTGAAAGCCACACTTCTATAATATATCCTCATTAAAATATTTATAGTCTATTCAGTTTCAGTATATTAATAAATATAAGGAAAAATCCATTCTCTTGATATCCATCTGATAATTATTTATTGGTATACCACTGTTCAATCACCAACAGAGTAGTGCAGGATGCATTGAAGGTATAACATTTAAAAGTGGCATCCAAGTACTGTGTATAAATCAGTGTTCCACTATGACAGTAAATTCAAAAGACTTTATAGATGTATGTAATACTCCAGTTTCATTCTGGCAGCTTAATAGTTCTCCTTTTCAAAGAAATCAGCTATCTTATTTCACCCAAACACAAGGCAGCTAAGTACTTGTACTCACATGCCCAGTGCAGAGAGCAGGCAGGAGCCACCTCCCTGCTTGAGATCCAGTTTCTAGTTCCTCTAGGTCCACTTGGAAAAAAGGAAGTTTTCTGTGTTTGCTTAATATTGGGCGTATCTGGTTGTCTCTAAGTTTCTTGATCCAGTCTCAAAATTGATGTTGCTCAATAATACTTGTCCTTCTCCCATGTGTACACTTTGTCAGGTAGAGGTAGCAAGTTTACTTCAGCCTTCAGGGCTTGTCTGTTCCAGCCTTCCCAGAAATCCTGGGAGCTATTCCATTTTGTAACTGTTAGATGGCAATGGCCAGGCCATGAGCAAAACCATAAACACTTGAGTAGTATTTCACTCATTTTCCAGAATAGTTGCATTAGACATTCTTTCATTTCCACTTTGTCTCCAACCATTTCATCTCAGTTGCGCTGTAGGTATCCAGTCCATAAGATTACAGTCAGTAACCTAATCTCTGCCCCTGTTGCCCCTTACAGTAATCTTAGTTTTAAGAAGGTAAAAAGTGAGGCCATGTGATAGGAATGTAAACTATTTCATCATTCTTTCAGTTTTTTTCTTTCAGTAAATATTCCCACTGCAAGTTAAACAATTCAAACAGAACCAACGTATCAGCATCTGCAAGTGTCCTACGCTCACACCTATGCAGTGCTTAAATTTCTTTCATTTGTCTGGATACATGTTGTTTATATCACATACAGTTTTACTTGAGGCATATTTTTATAGCTTTAGTTTAATTGCCCTTCTTTGTAAATGTCTCTGCAAAGTTGGCTAATGTACCTCTTTCCAGGATGTGAAACTCTCCTTGACATTATATAGAATGTCTTAATCTTTAATTTTTGTAAAGAACATTTGAATATACATTTCATATTTAATCAACTGTCTTTGTTATTCAAATTAGTAATGCAAATTAGCTCTTTGACAGACTCTGTGATCTAAGTTGCTTAAATTGTACAGCATGTATGTAGTGGGTTAACAGTTTCAGGGGCTGCCAGTACACTCCTCGACATGCTGAGAACACCAGTAATTACAGTCCCTGGTGCTTTGTTTTCTTAAATCACGGCTGTGCAGAATGCTCTTCAGTTAGATATAATGGGGACAAGTTATGATGGGAACAAGAGTCCAGAATTAGGAAACAGTAGTTACAGGACACAGCCTTGAAAGGAGAAAGCCCTAGAGGAAGAGAGAAAATGTGTATGAATGAGAAATAATTTGAGATCAGATGAGAGACCTGGGACTAACTAGGTTTCCAGGGCCAAATAAGAGAATTAAGCACAGAAGGCCAAATTTTGCATTAAGTTACCATTATTCAGGGTTTATATCTGTGCAGCTAAGAGATAGAGATTTTTATTTTTATATTTATATATTTGTTTTGTTTTGTTTTTTGTTTTGTTTTGATTTTTAGTTGATAAGGATATGGTAGAAGGAAAGACTCAGCAGGATTCTGGTAGAGGAATTTCAGATCAATAAAGGAAAGGACAATTTTACAGAGAACATCCTCTACCCAGGTACAGGCAGCTGAATAAACTTTCAAAATACTGCAAAACACACTGGTCAGAATATGAATACTGAATGTGTGAATGTGCATACGGGTAGGTTCACATTAGCAGTGGTTTCAGTTGTTGTATTTTTAAGACGAATGATGGCACATTTAGATGCCACTTCAACATGCTCAATATCATAAATTATTATGTCTAAAGAAGAGGTGGCATTTTTAACTATATGAGCCATAAACTGCTATAAAACTAGTTGAGCAGCATGATACCAGAATGGGCCCAAATCCAGCTGGATGAGACCCAGAATTATGAAAACAAACTGACTGAGCAGTAAGAACTAAGTTTCAAAGGAAATGAAATGAGAATATGCTCCTCATTAGGCTAATAACAACAACAACAAAAAAGTCTGTCTGCCTGGAAGAAATGTGGATTCCAGTTGGAGCAATCCATAAATTAAGTTTTGTAATTCTTTTTGTGACTTCAATCCACATTGTTCTCTTTAATACAGAAATAAATAGCAGCTAATAAGGCCATCTTGCAAACATCAGTACTATCTGGCTCCAAGCTAGAATGATTCACTCAGAGAAGATGATTTAAATTAATGTATTTGTTATAGAGATTTTGTGTCACCAGCAGTCTGAGAGCCTGAGAGCTCTGTGCACACTGTGGCTCAGCCGTGCCGTGACCCAAAGTGCTGATTCCAGTGCAGATGTGCGAGTCATGACCTGAGTGTAGGAAGGTGACTGTCCCCAACCCGCCCTGGTCCCTGGCTGCCCCAGCAGTGGGCACAAACCCCAGCATCCTCCCAAGGAACGACGTGTAGCCTGGTACCAACCGGATGGGCTGAGGGCCAAGGTGTAGACAAATATCACAATGTGTGGCACGCTGTGCACAACAGATGGGCTGAGCTGAAAGCTTCACTGGAAAGCAAACACAGCAGCACACATTTCAAACATCTGTACAGGTCTCCCGCTCTTCTCTTGTGTTTACCATCCCCTGAGTTTCTCCCTTCTCTTGGAAACGTGGCTAGCTAACAGCCAGGTTTCTACTAAGTCTAGTTAACATTTTGCATTTTATCTAGTGTTTAAAGCTTAGACTAATTTTTCTGCAAACTTCAGATCTGAAGCTAACAGTACAAACAGTATTATGAGAAACTTCTGCCTTCCACAATCTAATTAAGCGCATCATTTGTATGTGTTTGATTCTCCAGAGACCCTAGGTATCTAAATTGGCCTTGCTGTACAAGCATTGCTTCACTATTAGAATGACTAGGTTTTTCACCTCATAATGTTCCTTTATTCAGCTGTTTAGCCAAATGTTACAAAATGAGGTCATTTGTCCTCCTCACAGCAAAAGGGAGAGGAAGGGTCATTAGCAGAAGTCCTGCTGTACTGAGCAGTGGTCTTCTCTGGGAGAGGTGCTCTGATGGGTAGTAATTTTGATTTATGTAGATCATTACATCAATATAATATATATTTAGCACGGTGTGATTGTTGCAATAGTTATTGTAAAATCTCTTCTGAACAGGGATAACACTATAGGAGGGAAGAGACAACAGAAATTTAGAAAACAGGTGAATGCCTTATCAGAGAGTTCCTTGGTTATAAGTTTTCAACAAGCAACAACACAAAAATAAAATTAAAGAAAGTTATGCATTAGTATTGCAAAAGTTTCAAGTGACATATCTAAATATAAATAGTTGCGAAAATAGTTGTGAAAAGGATAAAGGTACTTGTTTGTTAATAGGTGATATCTGATCTGAGCAGGAGGTTATAGTATTCCAATACAAGAAATCTCACCTGAAAATTTGGACTTATGATCAGAGTTTCCAGATGAGAATAGATACAAACAGACATTAACAGCTGGGAAAGTGAACTACTTTTTATGTGGGAGAAAGGAGAAAAGGAGCAAAATAAAGTAACAGTCTTCTTGTTGCTGATGAATTTTCATGGTTGCATTCAACACTGAAAATAAAGATACTGCAGCAGTGAAACATTAAACAGTGACAGACTGGCTGATTTTTTTTTTTTTAAAGGATAAAGTAAACCATATTTTAGCAATGTAATGCTTTATCCACTGGGCTATGAACCTCTTTTGAACTCACATTATGAAGTGCTTGAGAAATGGATTGTGGTAGGGAAGTGTATCAAAGAAAACAGGAAAGCAGACTCAGAAACACAGAAAAAGGAAAGAAAAAACCCGCTTTCCTTCTGCCTTCGACATCCCACCCCCATTTATTCTTTCAAGTGAGACACCCAGGTCAAGAATAGGGTTATAAACCACTGAGCAAAAAAGAGACGATGTTTTGCTAATATGTAATGATTGCTTTCTATTCAATGTTCATCTATTCTTCTGCTGATGATTTTCCTATTTCACTATGTATTATGAGAGGTAAATTTACATCCTGCTCTATGTACTGTATTCAAGGCTTGTATTTTGAATGAGACTGATACCTTTACTTTGACTTCCATACTTGATATATGGTGGTGCTTCCACCATCACTGAAAGCGATAAAGAAGTTACTGAAATTATAATGATACACTAAAAAATCTATACCTTTCCAACTTCAACTCCCTCCACATATATTGTTTCCAAATCTAGATAAAATGCTGTTTGAGAAAGTGAATCTATCAATAAAAAAAACTACAGCTTTAATTTAAACATTCTTATATGGACCTAATGTCCTGCTAGCCACATATATTTTCTGAAAAACACAGTCAAAATATTGTTTTGAAACTGAAAAAAAACCTCAAAAGAAGAGTCTTCAAAATTTTTGAAAGTATTCTATTTAAAAATGCTCTTGGGAAACATTATCTTGGAATGCAAATACCTTAGAAACACAGGCCACATGAACTATTGTAATAAAGTAATACAACAATTTGGTTTAGATAAGATGGAAATAATGCATTTTTTAAAAAATGTGTCTTTGTGCAATTCTCCTCCTCAGCTGTCTTTACACTTGTAAATAAAACTGTGGTCTTCCATTTCAGAGAAAGGAGTAGAAAATTGCATAAACTAATTCCACAGCACAACAGTGAAACTCTCCCCAGTCTCACACAGTTGTCCTGATTTCCTGGAAAGTGAATGTTGTGAAAGAAATCTGGTGCATTATCTGATATATTTATTTGAATTAACACTTAATGTCTTTTTAAATTATTAGGAATTGTCAACCTCCAAATAGTGCATCATTTACAAGCAATTACAGAGTACTTTTCAAAGATACATATATATACATCGTTTATATAAATGCATGTTATTCACTGGCTGTCTATTGTTTAAAATAATAAAGAAGGAAAATATTTTTTCATACATCCCTAGATTACAAATTTTGCAGAAAAGCTGGTGGTCAGTGCATTTAAAAACCTACAGAAATAAAGAGGTTTAATTATCAAATAAAGTGCTTCATTTTAATTGATCAAACTTGGAGACATCAATCTTCACTAATGCCTCACTTTCCAATTTCTGCAAAATTAATTAATTTCCTACAGTCTAGAAAATGACAATACTTAAAATTGTTTAGGTCACCAAGAGTTTGAGGTGTTCAAAATGATGGTAATGGATGATTACCCTGCACATAGGACAAAGATATCTTTTTCAAGTATATTTTATTGCAGTTGCTGAGTAAATCTTTTGAGTAAAATGACAGATTATATTATTTTGCTTTACAGTGGCCACAGTGCTCTATGGCTTTAATAAGGCAGTGTAGTGGCACCATTCCTATTGTTATATACTACAAAATAAATCTGTTCCATCACCTTAACTTTGTATTTTAACAATTGTTCAGTCGTATTTCCTGTTCTTACCTCTGTATCTTTGATTTGTACTGACTCTGTAACAGGTCAAAGTGATTCCTGCCGGAGATATGTCCACTGAGAATTGCTGTGTCTTAGCTGAATTCAGTGTATTACTTAGGAAGTTTTCAAAATGTATGTATATGTGTATATATGTATGTGTAAGGTATGTTATGGATAGATGTGTGTGTGTATATACCGACCTGTGCTGGCAGTGCTGAATTTCAATTCCTGTTGCCCTGCAAGAGACACGCACGTGTATAAGGTAACAACAGCCAACTAGGCAAATAGGATATAGCTGATTATGGAAAGTTCTCTATATCCTAAAACTCATAAAACATTTTCTTTATAAGAACACCACAGTGCTGAGTGCCACATTCATAAATAAGCATTTGCACTAAAAGGCCAGACTGGTGGCAGAACAGGATGTTGTTTTTTGGGTTTTCTATTATTGATTAGTGAATCACCTCCTACAAATTTGTTTATGAAAGGGTAGAAATGGGGCTTTCAGTTAGGGTCTTGTTAGCAGAAAAGTCTTGCATTTTTCTTCTATAATTTCTTTCAGAAAACCAGCCAACTGATTTTCTTTTCAATTAAAAATGAATACTGTTGATACCCAGGATTCAAAATCGGGAAACTACTGACATGAGTTTTTTGGCTAACATAATGTTGAATAGTGTCAATCATCTGTTGAGGCTGGAATGTTTTACAGACTCAGCTTTTGCAAAGAGTTCCCGTTTAGGCTCTACATTCTGGGTACAAGCAAAAAGCTGAAATGTGTGTCTTCCTTCTAGGGCATTACAGTGCTGGAGCTGGAACTGCTCGTTAGAACATGGATATTAAATTCACGTGTTGTGAAACAAGGAGGAGATCTATACTCCAGGCAGCAGTAGAGGAAAGGTTGTGTAGCCAGAGCTACACAATTCAGTAAAGTTGTGGTAGCTGGATAGTCAGCTCACAATGATGTTGGCATTGTTTTTAGGGGAGAAAAAACTTTTAAATTTTAGTAAATAGAACTCAAAACTGACAAAAAAATCCTCACAAGGATTCTGTTTCCAGGTTTTCCTAAAACATTTTCTATGAACTCCTATTTTATAAAGGTGCAATGCTTCTGTGACAAGACTTTCAAATGGATATTGTAGTATAGATACTCTGAGGTTAGTTTTCCCATTCAGATTAATTTCTCTAAATGTAAAGCACAGAAGAGTTCAGACCTTTACAGATAAAATTAATATAGTATTTCAGTAATTAAGTGTTTGAGTAGGATTGATTTTCTTCCAGCCATAATCATTGTCAGGAGTGGAATTTTTGCTTCCGTGTCGAGTCTGTAAAGTTGATACAGGGTCTGGTTATCAGCTGATGGCACATGCAGAGCACAACCTGTTGGTAGGCTTCAAAATTAGCAGTGTGTCACCTTCACATTTCCAGTCCTGCTCTAGATACATGGGACCAGATTCTTGGCATCAGCCAGAGATGTCTGAATGCTTCTCTAAATTACTCTGGCTACTAATTGTGCCAAACATTCATTATGGCATCCAGTAATCTGAGGGCAGAGTGCAGGTTTGGCCACATTTCCTGTGCAAGTCCCAGGCAAGCAGATGGTTGGAGAATTATGCTGGCATTTGCCCCTTTAGCAAGTCTATATGCTCTGGGTGTTGCTTCCACTGGTAAATGCAGGCATTAGTGACACTTGGCACAGACAGCACGCAACAAAGCAGCCTGGAAAAGAGACACATTCTGTTCTGGTAGGTAAAATTATTAATAATTATGTTACATATAACATGCACAGTCTGAAAGGTTTTCTACCATTTTGGATTATTAAAAGAGTATATTCTTGAAGCACTTTCTATTTCAGTCAACTTATTTAAAAATACAGTTAGGATTAAATGACAGATTTTCATGTTTATGATTGTATTTCTTTCACCAAGTTCCCTGGTGAGGTGACAGCATCTGTGACCTTGCAGTGGGTGCCTGACAACTTTCACTGGCTACAGAAGACAAGTTTTTATTTGCCACAAGGGTCATGTAACTTATAGTTCATTTTAGGTATGCTCTTTAACTGCATATACACCCTTGATCAGTTACCATTGCTCTGGCATAATAAAATAGTGTCCCCAGGAGGAGCTCTTACAGGTGTATGAACTTGTGCTGGAAGATAAGGCAGATTGATATTAGTGAATGTTAAAGAATGCCTTGATTTTACAAAGACAAAACTGCAATTTTCATGTTAATGAACAAACTCCTGTTGTCATTAAATCCTTCAAAAAGTTATAAAAGAATGTATTCAGTTAGCAGGCAGATCGAATGTATCAAACCAGGCTCAGGTAACCCTAGCCTACAATTAAATGTCATTTCCTCTTGGGAACAGTTTTTCAAAAAGAGAGAAGCAATAGTGCCAAGAACATGTCAGCAGCTGCAACTGCAACTGGAAAACAGCAGGTTATATTTCAGTGACTTAATTTGTTGTCTTAAACACAGCCCTGAGAACTTCAGGTCTAAAAAGGCGGCAAAGACATGAGGTTGGATATGTTGGTGATCTGAGGCAGACATTAAAGAACTGGAAGCTGTTTTCTGGCAGTGCAGCCACAAAATCTGCTCCTTAACTCACTGTCTCAGCTTTGACAGAAAATAAATCTATTTAAAGTTCAATATCTGTCAAATAGAAATCAAATGTCAGTCTTCCATTCTAAGATGCAAAATTCAGAAGGCAGAAGAAATTGCTCTCTTACAATCTGGTTTTAAGAGAAGTCAAGATCAATGTTATTGATTTAACAAGAAACTTAATTATTCATTTTATATCTAGTTTATTACAAAAGTTTGCCACATGTTGACTAATTATTTTGCTAGGAAATTGTATCTGTCTAAATTAATAATGGAAGAGTGCAGAGCTTACCCTGAGGCTGCAAAGATTGGGAACAAACAGGAAAAAAAATAGTTTAAGGAAGCTAGAAATGTACATGTGATTACAAGCTTCAACCTTGCACCAAGATAAAGCATAAGGAAAACTGCAGTTATTATTTCCCACTGGAGGATAATTAAATACAAATAATAAAGACTGCAGGATCTGTGAGGTTATAATCTCTCTTTGTCAGGAAGCGTATTCCTGAGTGACAGCTGTCACAGGCCTTGGCTACATGTGACACAGACTATTTGAAGCTCTAATTGTGCAGAGAAATGTGCAACTCTCAGAAGACATGTCAGTGCAGACTGTGAGAGGAGTCCTGTGGCTGTGGCTGGGAGATCATATGAACACAACACAGCTGACTGCAAATGGGAGGTGGAAAAATAGAGTTAAATAAATATGTCCTTAACAGGAAGGTCAAAATCAGAACAAACCCACTTTTCACAAAGAAGAAATCTAAGAAAGTGACTTTCAGCACCACTGGGGCAAAATCAGCCAAAGAACAAAACATATCCTTTGAAAATTAGCTGAGGGGTGGCATGTCATAAAATGATAATCAGTCAAAAAAATTCTGTGACAGGAACCTTCATCAGTTAACTATTTTATAATATGTCACTGACATTTAAGAACATAAACCTTCCTCTAGAGCTATTAGGCAAGGACTCTTCCTTTCTATTTTGAGTCAAAAAGTTGAATATAATTTAGAACATGTGCAAAAGCAACAGAAAAGTTATTACTTCTGAAATATAACCATCATTAAAATTGCACACCTTAAGTTTCCTTTTGAAAAACCATAAGTTATTAGAGCTCTTTTTTCTGAGAGAAAATCAAATTGCATATTTTTCTTTCAAAGAAACTAAATGGAGTAATTTTAGCTTGAGACTTAGAAATGAGAGGATAAGTTACACAAAACCTGAATCACAGGTGCAGTTACTGGAGCCTTCACATGAGCTTTAGTATTGGGATGCACAGAACAAGCACAAAAACCAATAAACAAACAACTCCTTACACACACACAGAGTAAGTGAAAGACATTGGGAAATTTACTGACCCGAAGTCCTGCAAACTATGAAGTGTGTTTATTTGTGTGAAGAGAATAGTCCTTGAAAGATTTTGCAAAAATTAATTTTGAAATTGGGCTACAGTTTTTTCATTTTAATAGAATATATAACAATTAATCTCATAGGACAACTGTTCCTGTGGTGGTTTTGTTGGTTTGTTTAGCAAGGAATACTATAAATACCATCATGACTACACTGAGCATGGTGAAGACTCACATAGACCAGAAAAAGAATCTTCTGAGAAGTGTTAACAACCTCTTTTTTCCAGTCCTGTAATATTTATGGGTGTTTAGAATGTAGTTAATATAGTGTTCACGCTCTGGAATGCTATAGGCATTTTTTTTCTGCTGCATATAAATGAGCAAATATTAATGTTTGTAAAACATTTGCCAAAGAAAATTTTAGGTCAAACAAGGAAACCTTTGTAATTCCAGAAGTTCTTACAAAGTCAAGGAATGTAACTAGAGAATTTTTTCTATGTTCATCTGTGTGCATTTAAAACACTTTTACTATTGGTCTAATGTAAATGCCTTGGTTTAAGGACTTGAAGGAAGGATGCTAAAGTGTTTTTATGGAAATTCCACTTTTCCCAAGACTGTGCTCACATTATTAATTTATTTTTGTTTTACTAGGTTTTTGTTCATAAGAATAGAAACTTCACAGCTTGATAAATTACATGTCAGAACCTGTTCCTGTTTATTGTTTGGGGGCTTAAGGGATTATCCAAAAGGTTTTGGCTTTCTCTTCTCAGGTTTTTTACAGCCACTTGATTCGTAGAAGTAGACACGTAAATGTTCACAAAGTACTTTAGACAGCTGATGGCTGTATTTTTTATTATTATTGCTATTTGTAATACATTTAGCCATTTCCCCATGATTTTCTAAGGATGCTTTAGGCACATCTGTTTATCTTACCTTTTTCAAAAAGCACAATTTTACCTGCAGAAATAATTGTTCCTTTGTATTATAAATCACAGAGATGCAGGCCCCTAAAGCTCTATTGTGTGTGATTTAAAAACTGAAATAAGCTAAAAGGTTCAACAGAGGATGAATACAAAACCTGAAATTGCTTTGACAGTAAGGATGCAATAATTTATTTCTACTCACTATTAGAAGTTCATTGAATCTAATTCCATTAAGTATTTCTGTAAACACATGAAATATTCAAATATAGTTGTGTATTAATTGAATCATCTTTTTAAAATCTCTTTGGTGATGTAGTGCCTAGAATACCTTTTTACAGTGTAAAACATTGTTCTAGGCATTTTTAAAAATATTAAAAATATTAAAAATTGATCCAAGTCTTTGTTGGGGAGTGGCATAGCTTTGATTTATGAATAATTATAATAACTGTATTTTTGTGACAGATGTAATAATTTAGCTAGGTCATCAAATTAAGTTAGTGACTATAAATGAAGAAAATCAGAATATGACTGGATTATTAAGAAGATCATCTTAGCTAAGCTGGGATGCATCTAATGCCATTTTGATAACTTGATATTGAATTATATTTCAGTAACAAAAAGTAGAAATGTGCTTGTCAAGGCAATTGATAATGACCGTACAAACTTCTCCTGTCCTGTGTTAAACACTACAATTGTGGATCTTTGAGGCTTTTTCCATTCTCTTCGTGTCTATTAGAAGACTCTCATGCAAGAAGATGAAATATAGCAGCTCATGTGTTCTCGATCCATTGGTGGAGTGTTGCTCATGCTGCTTTGAGAAATGGTCAGAAGTTCGATGGGATTTGTTGATTATTCAGTGTTTCACAAAAGTAAGGCAGAGATCTCTTCAGGCATTTGCTCCACATAGAGACTCAATCAGCAGCCAATGCAGCTTTATATTGCAGTGCAGACCTCGGCCCAAAATTCTACCCTAACTTTCAACCTGTAATTTCAAAGTTGGAGCACTTTCTGATTCAGCTTTCCATCCACCCATCTTCAGATATGGCTTCAACATTTGGTTTAATTATACTGTAATTGAAATATGCTGCTGGGTAGTGAAATTATTATCCTTTGGCTCTCACAGAGCTGCCTTAAGGCTTGTTCCAGAAGTCCTGTGACAAAGAAAACTCTCAATGGCTCTGTTTAAACAGACTAATTGCAGTGAAATCTTTGCCGGGGGTAAGACTGGAGGCCCTCAATGAGAATAGCACTGATTGAGACCAGTGAAACATAATATCTCTCTTATACAACTAGCTTTACGGAGTTTAGCAGAAAAAAAAACCCAACATTTTCTCTGTTGTGAAATCATGGTTTTTTGCAAGAAATATTATCTCTAGTTTGGCTACTGGTTCCTACCTGAGACAGAGTCAGGCACTGCTGAAACTAGCAGCCCCTTACCTTAGCACACTACTTTGGCACCATCACCCTTTCTAAGATCTGTATATCTAACCTGTTGTGCTATTTCCCTCCAAGTTATGCCTATCTCCATATTTTCAAATACCAATGTTTATAGCAACACTGTAGTAAGCCAGCTACACTGACTCAGGGCTTACAACAGCCAGACCGGAACAAAGCAGCACGTCTGCCTCACAGACGGGTGGGAAACAGGAAAGAGGACAGAATACACCACTGATTAATGTTGCAGTGAGTAAGATAATCTGCTATTTAGAAGATGCTTAAATTATTCTGGAAACCTAACTATAGCACACAAAAATATAAAATCGAATCTGGGAAATTTAGTAGGCAAAAGCAAAAGACTCAAGGCTGTGACAGCTAATATTCTACAATTACAAGCAAAAATTGACTGAACTGTGAAAAAATTCTATTTGAAATTTTGAGTTAAGGCTTTGCAAACCCAAGTTCATTTCAAAACCTTTCCACTATGAAAAAACTTTAAAAATGCAAAAATCAACAAATTATTTTTATAGCTTCTACATGAGACATGTAATTTTTCAAATTCAAGTATTATTGAAAAAATACTTTCATTGTGCCTATTTTAATGCCTATTTTCCAGTTAAATATTGTGTTAAAAGGCTCATCTATTGATACAGATTTTAAATTTGCTCCACTGAAAATTGAAAGGAATAGTTATTTTCATTTAAAAGAAGCAACGTATTCTGCAGCAAAGAAAAGTGTATTGTTTCCGCAGCATAATAGTGAATCCCTGTGAAAGAAAAGTCTGATATTTCATAGGCGTACAGGATTATGTCACATGCAATAATTTCAGTGATTGAATGGGCAAATAGAACATCCGTACCTGTTCCTCAGCTCTCTTTCTTTTTTTTTGTTTGACTCTACAGGTAAAGTTGAATTTTGCATCTGGAATTTTGAGCAAATTACCTATAAAAAAGGATTCAAACAGGAACAAAGAATAAATAATCACCTTTCCAATATGCACAACACCTGAGTCTTGTCTTTTTTCAAGCTAGCAAGAATGAGACCTAAAAATACAGAGCTGTTCAAACACAGACAGAAAAAGCTAAACCTGCAGCCCTCTCTCCAGGCTTTAAGATCTGCATTAGAGCTGGGACACGAGCTGCTGCAGCTGCTGCAGCCACAGGCACAGCCGTGCAATCCATGTGGGGGATCCTGCCTGTGTCTGGCCCCGGCCTTCAGATTATTTTTCTGTAATATTAATCAGGAAGGAAACATGAAAGTGGCCAGTACTGTTAAATCTAGCATTTGTGCTGCTCCCAGAACAGAGCAGCTGCAGCAGCATCTCTCAGCGCTGCCTGTGACGCCGCTCTGCCCCGGGCACCACCGCAGAGCCGGGCGCTGGTGGGGCTGGAGCCCAGCACGCCTCACCCCGGCTGTGGGACCTGCATCCATCCCTGCGAGCCTCCAGGAACAAAGTGCTGGGGACGAGCCCCATGGCTGTGGGGGCAGCAGCAGGTCTGGTACAGCTGCAGAAAATGTAGCGGCGTGAGCGTGACATTACAGATTAGCTGAAAACTGTGAACGAAATGATCCTGTCATGTTTGCCAGGCCATCGTTACAGCCATCCCCACTCTGCTGCCTGCCCTAGGCACTGGGGAGGGGCCGTGTTCGTACATATATCAATGGTGCACTGTTCCATTTTTACCTGAAAAGATTATGCCCGTTTCAAATTATTGCATGCAGTGCCAGTCAATCAACATTTTTTCATTCTTCAGATCACACTGTGCTGGTTTCAAAGGGGGCTCAGGTCGTCTTTTATTGCAGTGGCAAGAAAGGGATAAAAGAGCTTAGTTGATTTCAGTTAATGAAAGCGAAACCTTGTCTTTGTTTTTGATTTTNTTCTTTTTAAATATTAAAATATAGGGATTTGATGATTAAATACTGCAATTAACAATGGCAACTTTCTCTAAATTTAAAATATAATTATGAGGTAATGATCAAGGCAAGTGGGCATTTTTGCCTGATAAAAGTGGAAGTACTGCTGACCAGATATATGCCAACCAGCATTAACTATCTCGGTAGCTAACCTCCAGGTAGTGCATTAATCTGGAGCTATTATTACAATTGCTATATATATTTCAGTGCAGACGTCATTGTTATAGATGATATTATGAATTCTTTATCTTTGTGAGAAATGCAAAGTCTTTGAAGATACTCATACACCAGTCATTTGGGGAGTATCCACAGTAAATTGCACCAGTTTAAGTTTGTTTTAATCAATATATTGTCAATTCTTAATGAAGAATTGTACTGCTATAGCAGGCACTGGTGTTTGGGTTGAGGTTTCTAAAAGAAAGGAGCGTATTTATACCCATGTCTGTTTAGTAACACTGAGCAGAGTGTTAAATCTGTGTTCAGTAACACTGAGCAGATAAACATGAAGCACTAGAAGAACACTTGGATCCACATCAGTGGAAAACTACAGGCAAAGAGATAGATTTTTTTCCCTGAACCATGCAATAGTGATGCCTCTTTCAGATACCGACCACCCAGTTGCTTCTTCATACGTGTACCAGAATAACCATACTTGTGACTCGTTCTACTAACCTCAGTTCACATAAGTATTGCTACTTATTTGTGTGCCCACATTGTTTGAAGGATCAGATACTTATTTCTAGTATTTCTAGAAATGTATTCATATGTAATGGTTTGGTGCTTAGAAGAATATGCAAAGAAAAATATTGATCACTTTTAAAACACTGTTGAGTCTGAGTAATTTATTACTGTGAGGTGAATTCTATTTTAAACACTTCATTCTGTATTTATTAATCACTCATCTTCAAAGGTAGATAAAACAACAATTAAGAACAGTATTAATTATAAATAATTAGCCTTTCCACTACCATTATTCTTCTGAAAGAATCTATTCAAATATGTTAATATTTTTTAAATTTTGGTGAGAAAATACTAAGAAAATTGCCTATTTAATTTGCACTCCTTTAGCTCAATGCAATCCATTGTAGTGAGTTGCGAATTTTTTTTAATATGCGAAATCCATTTTAAGTGTCCAAAATGGAATAGCTTTCAGAAACCCTTGAAATGGCATGGAGCTTTCAGAGGGTTTGCTTTGGCCAGTTATTGATGAACCTGTGAAAACTCTCTCCTGAATTCACATGGGCCATTCAGTATCTGCAGCCTTTGGCTGCACCCCATTGTCACTGGCCCAGTGCATTGTTTGTGGCTGGTGGGCAGGTGCTTTGCTGCTCGTCTTTCACCTCGTGGTTTGAATAACAGAGAAGCCTTCCAGGCTGTTTAGCAAAATCTGTTAGATGTCAGAGTCCAGCATCTTCTGGTCATGGACATCTACATGATTCACAAGGCTGAATGATAACTGTGGATGAGAAATACAGTCAGCAACTGAAGGACCCCTCACGAAAGATCCCCTAATGGCTTTGTCAGATCTGAAATAATTCCTTTGTTCTTCCCTCATCCTGACCTGCCCCTGTTATTTAGTTATGTGCAGCTTAAAGATCCACAATACACCTAACATTGTGTTTGGCAGCCAAGTAAAAATAAAAAATAAGTGAAAAGAGTCAGAAATTATGCAAAACAATGTGGAAAATAGGTATGTAATGGGTTCGGTATACTTCTAAGTAGGCTGAAACACTGGGAGAAGAAGAACCTACAGTGTAGGAAATAGTGCTGGATGCATGACATGATGTCGGTATAAAATGATCAATAAATTTCAGGCACTTGGAGAATTGAGAAAAACAAATTTTAAGAAGAATAATAATAGTAATTTCTGACTGTGTCATCTTTGAATTCATCTCAGGCTTAGGGGGCAAAGCCTCAGATGTTAGAAGTTATCACTGTAGCGCTGATATCAAAAGATCCGTGACAATTTATGCAAGCTGAAGATCTACCCCTCAGCAGCCCAAATGCAGCTTCTGTGCACTGCTGAGCCAGTACACTAGCAAGCTGTTCCTGGCTCTCATTGCCACAGTATCTGTGCTCACCACCCTCGTTTACCAAGTAAATAAACAAACAGTGTTCTTCAAAAGAGATTCTGCAATTGAAGAGCTTTTAAAAAACCCTAACCAAACATGAAGATCAATGAAATTAATAAAAGGAGTCTGCTTAGGGCAAAAACATGCTGAAATTGGCGATTTTTTTTTTTAAAGAAGCGAAGAGATATTATCCACAGAAAATGTTGGGTATGTTATAATCATAAAAAAAATATTGATTTGTGTGCCTACCAGCTAAGCTAAACAGTTGGTGGATTACAAAAAGTATGCAAGAAAAAAACTGGTTTCCTCTTCTCATTTGATAGAAGGCATAAGCTGAGAAAGTTCAGAGCTCGATTGCCTCTTCTGTGATTCTGAAATGTATCAAATAATGCTTGAAATGGATCAAGAGTATTCCCTTCAGGTCTGTGCAAAAAAAATGTCCTGGTCTCAGCTGCAGCAGTTGATGAACTGCATTGACAAAGGCTTGCCTTGAAAGGCAGACCATTAGATAATGTGCTACTGTATGTCAGCATTTGTATTTCAACTGAACTGCATTTTTGAGAAAAAGAAATTAATACTGCAGTGATCCAAGAGCTGCAAAATGTCCTTCTTTAGCTATTGACATAAATCTGGATTCAGTATCAAAAGGTAATTTGTGTGTTTACCGATCATGCCTTATGCTGTACATTATATTTCTCTAAAAAATACTTATCTGCTGCAGCTATATCTGTTTTATCAGCTACTAGATCACTGCATATAGGCCTGATCTACACTATTATGGTATCTTTCCATCTTAAAAAAAAAAAAAAGGAAAATTCTTCCTGAAAAAGTAAATCCATTGAAATGACTGTCACAAGTTTTTGGTCCCTTCTTTTGGATTCACACATGGATTTTCCTTTCAATATAGAGGTTGAACATTTCTTTCATTCAAATAGAGGACTACAGTTTTTCTGAGATTAAATCTGAATTTTTGTATTTCCAAAATTTTACTTCTTAGACTACAGTCCAAAGATCAACAGTAATTAGGTTCCACAGAGATGGGAAAAAATAAAATATAACATACAAACCCTGCTACATACTTTGAAAAATAATATTTTGGACTCTTTCTTCAAATTATAAAATAAAATCATAAGCCTCACTCCAGTTTGAAAAGAAACAATGCTGAGTTATCCCTACTGATACTTGTATATAAATTTAGTGATGAAACATCTCTTTAAAGCTATAAATATATCAGATTTTTTCCTTTCTCTACCCTCTGTAATATCTCCTCTGATGGTATTACATTAACAAGCTTCAGGAAACCCTAATTGGTGCAGCTCAGAGTTTCCACAGCTGTTGGGGTATTGCTGCCACTGCATTAGAACCTGGGGAGACACAACCCAAACACTGGGCTCTGCAGCAGTACAGAGGTCCAAGAAAAATGTGAAAAAGTACAGAGCAAGGCTTCAAGAATAAAAAGAGGACTGGGGAGCCTGTTTTGCAAGATTTTTAGAGTCAGAATTGCTTAACTGAGCAAAACAACTGAAGTCTGCAAGCACGTATGATTGCTGTCTAAAAAACCACATTGTAGGAGTAAATATTGAGCAGTGATACTGTAAGCTAAAGGACAGTGCTGTCACTAGGAAAAAATGGTGATGACTGTAAATGTATTTCACTGGAAATGAGACAGTTCTAAACTATTATAATAACATGTTTCTGGAACTGCCTTCTAAAATAAGGAGCACAGAAGCTAGAACTCAGGAATGAGTTGCCTTAATATTTATTCTTTCAGTCTTTCCAAATATCAGTATCAGCTCTTGGACTTACATGTGGGTTTTAAATGGAGGATTTACAATAATTTATGAAAATGACACAGAAATATAATTTTCAGGAAGTTACTTCTCTTGACAAGGAACCCTGGATGTGAACAGTGTTCTGAAAACTCAAAACTGCAATATGGGCCACATCAAGATGTACTCTGCATCTTCTTGCCCGCTGTACTATAGCATTTGAGCAACCTCGTCTAGTGAGAGCTTTCCCTGTCCATGGCAGAGGATTGGACCTGGGTGATCTTTAGGTCCCTTTGAACCCAAGCCATTCTATGATTCTGTGATTTTAGACAGACTTGACAGCTTCTTTCACATTTATAACTGGTTGACAATTATTTGAAAAAGTTGGTCCCTTCAGCACTTTGGGCTCCAGCGGACAACACCTTGCTTACTTTCTTCATCCTTTCATGTCTTTTGACAAAATTGTATGCAAGTTCTAAACTAGCATTACCTGTTTTAAAAGGAAGCTCAGTAGAACAGCTCAGGATGAGGCCAGGGATGTAAATGTATTACTATGATTAGAAGCATTTAATTACTACATCTGATTTTGAATGATATTTTGTTTCCATCATTGGTTCCAAACAGCCTTCAGAAACTAGCAACAAATACTTATATTCTTACATCAACTCTTCAGAACAGAAATGTGTCTGCACCTGGGCCTTTCTTCTATTGAATGTTTATTACTAAAATACAAAAGTTTGGGACATAACTATTAGCTGCAGCTGGCTGAGAAAATCCACTAGAAATCAGCATTTAGAACTTTCTCTTTTTAATTTGTTGTTGAAAGTAGTCAACCATCGCCAGTGTGCTTTTCCATTCCTTAGCGCTCAGACAGTGTGGAAATATACTCCATTTTCTCTCCTAAAGCAAGCTTCACTCCAAAGGAGTTAGAGCTTTGCAGATTTCTTTTATCTTTTCCAACTGAATAGAGACGACTGTGTCCCTTCAGGAATACAAGGGTGCATTTTAATTGTATGCACACCTTTAGGCATCAGTCATCGGCATCTGTTCTGTGAAAATCTCGGATTTATAAAAAACCAGAAAATAGTTGCAGGTGAGCTGTACATTTCAAAGTGCAATTCCAATAGGGTCGGTCCTTTGGGCAGGCAGCTATATGCTAGATATTGCCTTTTAAATCCTGACTAGACAGAGAACTTAAATCATTACACTTTTTTAATCCTTTTCTTATTTAGCAAAGCTTTTAAGCACATCCTTTGCTCAAGAAATGCCCAGGCTTTGATAGAAATTCAACAGAAAACAGATCATAAATGAAAGCACATTAAAATATAATAACTTGGAAGAATTAGAGCATTGCATTTGAAAGACATCCATTCAGATAGGATTAATGCAAGAAATACAAACTTTAAGAATTTTGCAAAGGTTTTTAAAGATATAATCTCTGGAGTTTTAAAAAGTCCCATAATTCTGGGCCTATGTTCTCTTATCCCCAGCTGTAAATAAACTTTAATAAAAAAGTAAGTGTCAATAATCTGAAGCCCATTTTTTAACCTGTCTCCTACACTACCCTGACGTCTACAGTAATGATCTTCTTCAGATGGAGCACAGCTGATCAGGGTCATTCACTGATAAACGTATTTCAGAGGATTTTTTCCCCCTCTATCACAGTTTGAAATTCTTATCCTGAAATGCTGTGTCCTTGCAGAAAATGCTTTTGAGTCCCAACTTTTTATTTCCTCGTGTCTGGTTGTACAGTTAATGGAAACTTTCCATTTCAGGCATTTCATATATGACTAACTTTCATTTACACATTTACAGTTGTACAGGGATAAGTGTACAAATTAGGATTTATTTAGGGTGGCAAAGAATTTAAAGATCACTTCATAAATAATTTTGAATGGTTTTGAAACAGAGTTTGCCTCAAAGTTGTTTTTAGCCAGTTTCATCTTAGTGTCAGAAAAAATGTTCTACCATCACTACCACCTTTTCTCAAAGAAATGAGGCATCTATGACCATGTTGTTAATACATCTTCCTCTCATTTCCTCTGTGTGAATTTTGTGTTTTACTGGTTCTTTCTTCTTTCAGTAAGACTTCATAAAGAAAAAAAAAAGAAAACTGACATTGTTGCTTTAAGTTGATTTTGAAGACTAACAATCTGTACTAAAGGGACAAGAGAATGATGTCACACTGTAAAGTTCCCCGTGGAATCTGGATGATCTCAGAAGGTGGTCAGTTGAGATACGGTGAAAGTTTCTAATTTCTACAGTTTTCAAATATTTTAATAATTACTCAGAAATCCCAAGAAGCTTGCAAATGCCAAATTTGCAAGGCTCCTTTTCTTTTATTTACTCACAAATAATGTTTAAGATAGAAATTGAGAATAAAAATTCACAGTGTGGCAATACTTGGCTAGTTCTGTCAAGAAATCAGACACAGATATAAGAGCTGAAAGACTTTGTCTGCTTCTATGTCCCCTTCTAGTCCACGTTTGCTTAGGCACCTGCCTGTTGTGCAGTGCCTGTCCTCAGCTCTTCACCCAGCTCTGGGCATAGGCATTACATAGTCAGTGCCACTGTAAGAATGTCACAAGATGAAACAGATTTCCTCCTGTTTCCACTTGCTTTATGTACTGTACATTCTGCCAATTCTAATTTTTTTTTCCTTGGTCTTCAACGGCTCTGGTCTTGCAGTTGGAATAAATTTCTCTCAAATATAGCTTGGATTTTTTGTTTTCATGGCAAGGACTTCGATTTTTCAAAGCTGAAGTGATCCTCTAGAAAGGCATGGCCAACCTTTCTTAAGTGTTGTGGTATAACAAGAGAAGCTCAGAATGTTGCTGTTTCCCATAAGACTATCAGTAAGACAGGATTTGTCACAGAAAACATCTTGGATTTCTTGCAACTGCATTTTAAAGCTTTTAGTTTCATTTTCTCTTTAAAATGCTCCTTTGAACATTACCTATGCCCAGAGGAACAGTTTAAAAATGAAAAACAGGGTTTTAGAGCTTCAGTTGCAGCCACAGGGGACTGTATATTCTTCCATTGTTGCTTTGCTCTAGTATTATGCCTCTATTAGCTCAAAATATAAAGACCTGATAATGTAGGCCCCTTTGGAATACCTAAGATTAACAATGAGAGTTTCATCTTGGAGGACCGGCAGTATTATTTACTTGACATCATATTACATCAGTTGTACAAAATTTCTCTTTTCCTGCAGAAAAAAATCCCAATCAAAACTATTAATATTGTTTTTACTGGATTTAGAAAATAAGAAAGAGTCAAATAAGCTATTTCCTTGTAATCAGGGATGCATGTTATTAACCATCGTTTTCTTAGCTGAATCTTATCCAGTTTTCAGTTCTCTCTTGAGTTTTACAGGAGATGAAAGAGGCCCCAAGCAACTATTTCCAGATCAGTCCCTTGTCAAATAATTCAGGTTACATAGACTTTATCACTGCATATGCAATCTGCTAGAAAAAAATAAGAAATCCAGTTCATTTAATAACTTTCCTCTATATGTCAAACACTTTGAGGTAAGTTATAACAATACTACTCATGCTAGTGTTGGATGATACTCTACCATAACAGGTTAATGGCTTAGTGCTTAAAATACACTGCTATGCCTGTGCAGTGTGTGTTGGGGGCATGACAGCCTGTGAAACGTGTATATGAGATGAATTCACACCCCTTATTACAGACAGATAATGGTCAGTAAAAAGACAGTTAGTACATCGAAAAGAATTCTAACATACCAATCTATTCAATATATACTGAATTCCACATTTTCTGAAAAAATTCATAAACCTATTTCAAGAGCTGGAGAATGTTTATTAAGCATAGAAAATATTCTGGTCCTACAGTACAAATATCAATGCTGAAATACTTAACAGAATTTGGTGTGGAATTTTATTTAGATTTTCAAAATTGGTCTGTCACACTCTGTTTTCCAACAGAAATATGTTCATTGCTTCTGTTACATACATTTTTCTGTGCTGGATATTTCATTTCTCGTCCAAAGTATTCTCTGATTCTCAAGGTCTCAACAGAAAAAAAAAGCCAATTTAGGCTACCCTTAAAGCTCACGTTTTTGTTGGTAGAAATACAGGCTTGTCATTGTTGATGCATAATAATCTTGCTGGTAATTAAAGCTGACTGTGCCAGTGGCTCAGAGTTAGGGAGAATATCTGTAATGGTAGCTTCTGGAAAGTCTCTGACCCCAGATCTACCCATTTGATAAGTTATTTTCCTTTAGAATAAAAGATAGAAAAAACAGCTCCAACTCAGACATGTTCAAAACTTTCTTTGTCTTTATCTTTGTCCTGGACAATCCATAGGGGATCACTTTGAAGAAGCGAGTGTTCAATTGGAACATGAGTGTCATATACATTATGATGTTAAAGAAGGACTTGGAGAGCACAGATTCATTTTCCCTAAAGTCAGAAAAACCCCTGTGATCACATAACCTGACCCTTTGTTTAAAGAAAAACATAGCATTTCCCTGAACTATTTCCCATTTGAACCACAGGTTATGTATAGGGAAAAAAAATCTATTATCTATTTAAAGATTTATGTTAACGAAGTTCTCCACCACATTTTTCTAGGTGTTAATTATCTGTGCTATTAGAAATGTGTATGTTGCATCTAGACCAAATATCTAGCTCAAGCTTCCAAACTCTGGATATTTCCTCACATCCGACGTCTTCAATTGTCAACATTTGGTTTCTTCTGTATTATTTATGAATTGTGGCCATTCTGAGATACACAGCTTAATAGAGCCAGTTCTTTGAAAATCTATAATGCCTGTTTCCTGGAGCTGGAATAATTTCATAGCGTAACCTAAGATGTGAATGAACTCTGGGAGTCTTTTGTCCTGATCTCACAGCTCAAAGCAGAGATAAACTATATCAAGTTGCCCCAGATGACTTCTGAAGATCTCAAGGGATGGAGACTCCACAATCACTGAACTCCTCTTTCAGCTTTTGGCAGCCCCCTTCTGAATTCTTTTTCCTAGTGTCTTGTCAACATTTCTCATGCTCTATGTGCCCATCCTTCTCATCTTATCATTGTGTACTTCTGAGAAGGATCTGGCAGCATCTTCTCCATGGTCTTCTACATAGATGAAGACATTAATAAGATCTTCCTTTAACCATCCCAGTTAGGGAACGGTCTCTCAAACTTTCTTACACACAATATGTGCTCCATCTTTGTGCCACTCTGCTGGAGGTCGGAATTGGACACTTGCTGAGAAGCGGCAGTGTTAGTTTCCATTCACCTGCGGGCAATGCTTTTGCTAACGTGGTTGGATTTCTGTGCCACAAGGACACATTACAGATTGATGTACGTCTTGTTATCTCCTGGGATATTCCATGTCCTTTTGTCCAAAGCTGCTTTCTATCCGGTCATCATCCAGCACGTATTGTTGCATGACTTACGCTACTCCTGGTGTAGGACTTTGCATTTACCTTTGAGAGGCTTTTGTCAGGCCATTTCTTCAGTCTGCTGAGCCTTTCCGTCCAGGGTATTTCCAGCTCTTCACACTTTGTTCTTGCTGAGGGCACATTTTGTCTCATCTTTTTTAAAGGCATTAAAATATCTACCTTACCTTTTTATCAAAGTAAAACAGTATTTACATGTGTTTTCTCTGCACTATTTGCAAACTGTGTCATCCTTCTTTAATGGAGAGTGCTGACAATAAAATGAAAATTGTCTCTAAAGAGGTAAGACCAGTGCAAAATAACTGCCTATGCTGACCAAGTTATCTCGTTTACATATGTACTGCATTTGCCTTTTGTTATGTAAAATCAAGTAAGTCTGCTTATCTCTCATAATGCCACTCCTTTTTCATTGTTACTACTTCTTGGATAGTTACTCTTTCTATAAAATATGCCTCGTTGTTAGCATGTGCCATTATTAAAGGGTGCATTATCTTTTTACACTCCATTTCAAAAGCAAAGAGAATCACACGGCAAGAGCAACTCTCTTTTTCGTTATTTAAAATGTCTCTCTGCCTTTGGATCATTTGTAAAAGTTTTTATATATATTTTCTATTTCATTGATCAAGTGTTTTAATAGCAGTGCTAAGGATCTTGCTAGAAGTAGTTGATGATGCTTGTAGTCTTACAGACACATTTAAATGTGTTTGTTCTGCACCTCTTAATCAAAGTGACAGACAGAACCAAGGCTTATAAACGACCCCATGCATTACATCATCAGTACCTTATTTCAAACATTTCTCATTTCATCAGAGCCATCTGCCTTTCTTCATTCTGTGAGTGAAGAGTGTGTCTTAGAACATACTTTCCAACTATATTATTAATTGGCCTCCCAAGAAAAGGAAGCTATCAGTTAGGTTAGGAAAATAAAATTAGACATTTTACAGATACATTCAGTCAGTAACTTTCCTTACATGGAGAGAACACACAGTAACCAAGCACTTGTGACATGGGAAGATACCAGAAGTACCATCCCTTTCCTTCTGGTTCTCTCATTGAACATGTTTTACACCTTCATTGTGTTATTATGAATAAACAGTCAAGTGATGACAATGTGAGGAAAAGCTCAGTGTAGTTTCTAATGAACTATCAGAATATAATTGTGGTCAGTGTGTATTCTCCCACAGTCTGGATGTTCTTTTGAAAAGTGAGGACTTGATCCCTATGAAGGATTTTGTATGGATGTAGCAAAACATTAGGACAGATTCATGCTGAATTAAAAAAAACATTTTTTGTGACCAGGACGTTACAAAATGTTATGCTAAGACTTTGGTCACTTTGATTTAGCAACATAAATGAAATGCAGTTGATAATGCAGAACACATTTCACACAATAGGAACAGTGTCCTTTGGAGGACATTTCTGAAGGCGACTCTGTGCTTTTATTATTAAGGAGCACTCTCTAAATACACAGAGTCAGATGC
Source organism: Machaerirhynchus nigripectus (assembly GCA_013397975.1). Taxonomy (NCBI): domain Eukaryota; kingdom Metazoa; phylum Chordata; class Aves; order Passeriformes; family Dicruridae; genus Machaerirhynchus; species Machaerirhynchus nigripectus. Next base: position 1,439,057 of record VZRQ01007814.1, on the reverse strand, counting down.
AGTGTTCAGCAAATGTCAAACCAGCAAGCAGTATGTGGCTATTTACCAACTACTGCTTATGCTGATTTCCAATGTGCTGCATATCATGCCTTTATGCTTTAGCAGAAATTGTGCTAGGTGCCACCATGAATGATTTCTTTAATTCATCATAACAAATACGTGTCTAACCTCATAAATCCTTTCCTCCTGGAGGCAAATCATCTTGTTCATATGAAAAAAAATCTTCCTAAATTTCAGAAATATTGATCATTGAACAAGTCTAAAAGCTCAAAATATTTTTCTGCATACTGCCCATTTCAACACCATACATCATACATATGTAGAATTAAGAATAATCTAAGAAAAGTAGAACTAGCAATCAGGAATAAAGAGGTATGTAGCTCTTTCTTTAGTGGCATTTGTTCTGCAGTAGCTGCATCTACTATGGCTTGCTCAAACAACGATACTATTTGTTCACTGAGGCATGTTTAATTCCATGTAGAACACTCTGAGCAACTACAAACACAGGTATTTGTGTAATATTTTGGTGATTAAAAAACCACTCTTTTTCTTGATGTGCAAGACTATATAAAATTATTTTTTTATATGTGAGGTGTTCTAAAATAGTTTTAATTGGATAATTATTTTACAGATTCAGAGAGTATTGCCATATTTTAGTTTCATAATTAACTTGGATACCGGAGTCCATATGGCAGATGAGCAATATTAAATAAAAATAGCTGGTTTGACAGAGAAAGAAGTGATGTTATTGTGAAGAGATTTGTGCATTACATAATTCATGATTGTTATAGAAGACTTAGAGTTATGCCTAGAAACTGTTTTTTGTTTAGATTCTACCCAAGGTATGCCACAGTTGCAGTAATGAATAATGCAGATAACACAGTGCCCTCAGTGAACTACACAGCAGAAAAAGCAGCTGACTATCAGAAATAGCTCATTAGGAAAAAAAAAATGGTAAATGTGAGCAAAGCACATTACCTTGATGGAGAAACAGAAAAGACAGATTCTACTTCACAACTAATTTGTAAAAACAAGCCTGAAAATTTTCTGGTTCCTAAAGCCTTTAGGCAAACTCAGAACTAATTAAATAAACAATGATCTCTGTTCCATACTTTTCAGATGAAATGGTAAGATATTTCATCATGAAAGTTTATGTAATGCAAATGTGGGCCATCAGCAGTATAGGAGTTCTAAAAATGAAGCCATGTCTGAGAACGACACAATGAGTCTGACTCATTATAGCATCGCTGTTTGCAACTCCAGGATGTAGTTAAGATGGTGTCAGCACTTTTATTATATAACCTATTTTCAGTTGTTTATTACTTAGCTGTAAAAGTTTACTTCAGGGTAAATCTTAGCGCACAAGGTTTCAGGTATGGTGTTTTTTGGGTTTTGGTGGTTTTTTTAAAATAAGTTTTAAATAAAATTTAAACTTTGACTACTGTATTTGCAATTGGAGAAATCTGTTTTCTGTGAAAAGTGCTGAATTTACATGCTTCTTTTATAGAATTTACAAACTTCTTTTAATTTCCAGAGCACTTAAAGCATTATTGGAGAACTCATTCTGCACCATTAAAGTTTTTCACCTTGTATATTCCCAAATTTTTTTGAATTAATCATCAAACCTATTTAAGCCTCGTCAAAAAGGAGATGTGATGGCTGAAATTAATATACAAATAACAAAACCAAAAATCTTACTCCAAAAGTATGCATAGAGCTGCAATTAAAACCAGTAGCAAATTCACGAAATAAACTCATACCCAAAAGTATCTTGTGGTAATTACTTTAGTGTCTGTTTCCTAATCTCTATCTGGTACTGCACAGTCTTAATTTTTTTGTATGTCTACAAAAAAAGAAAATCTATAAAATATTTCATCAGTGCATTGTCGTACTCAGACACGAAAGGACCACGCAGACACCGTTCTGTCAGGATAGGGCCAGGGCCAAAAGAGAGAGAGCAAGAAGGGCCAAGGTAGGGCAAGAAGAAGGAAGAAGGAGGAAGAAGACCGGCCCGGCCCTTTATTTAGTCAGTTATATATCTTTTTAGAGACAACCATGGATTGGAGGATGGGGTTACCACCTCTCCATGACACTGGTCAGACCAAAAGTCTATCATAATTCTCCGCCTAACAAAAAGAATGATAATAATAGATATTGGTAGGTAAACATGCCTGATGCTTACAGTAAAGTGCCTGGGAAATTCTACTACAGGAATGAAAACATAGAAAGACTGCAAAATTCAGGGTGACAGTGCATCATCTGAGTAAACCCCAAAACGATTGTAAAAATGTGAGTAACTCAGAAATAGTAGATCATCTTCCATCTAGTCCAACAAAAGCGATAACCTTCATGTTAGATATCAAAAATACTCGCATTGGAGGCACACGTTTGGTGTTTTCAGAGATGGGCTTTAACCACCTCCAGGCCCTTTATCAGTGCCACAGCCTGTGAGAGGCTCCCCAGGGCTGCTGTGTGAGGTGAAGAAGGCAAAGGTGCAGGGTAACACTGCCAGGAAAGCAGCAGTGATACACTGCTAAAAACGGGGCCAAGTGCCAGTTCTGGCATGTTCATCAGACGGTGCTGACTTCGCTTCTGGCACACTCTGCTTGCACCCTGCAGAGAAGTCATGTGCAGGTAACTTCTGGGGACTGCTTGAAATACTTCTACTAATTTAAAAGTGGTGTCCCAGGCATGGTACTGTAAAGACCAAAGGCTTTCTTGTCAATTCTACCAACATCATTTGAGTGTGTATCATCTGGAATTAATGGACAGATATTTATTTTATGCTTGCTTTCCACTTAGCTTTGCAAAAAATTGATTTAAAGGTTGATTCATAATCTGCACAGAACAGAAATGATAGCCATTATATATTCAGTAATAGGTCACATATAAAGCCCTCAGCACTACAATCAGTTCTGCTAGGTGAATGACTGATGAGTAAGATATCACATTCTTCTCAAAGGAGTATATTTAGGTCACTAACTGGTCTGACACGCCATTAGTTAATGTGTGGCTTTGAAATCCTTTTAAAGGGTGAGCAGAGAGAAATCACTGAGGTTTCGTACTGGTGAAAGGTAGTCTAAACTTTACATTTTGCTCCCAATTAATATATAATATTAATACAGATATTTTAAAATCCACTACTGTCTCTCCCCATCTATACACTTGCAATGATTAACCAGTCAATTCAAATATTACCCAACTCATGCATATTGTAAGTCAAAGCTAAAGGAAATGCAGAGGAATACTCTATTTTCTATTTTAAGGCAAGTTCATTAATTTCACATTCATTTATAAATCATCAGGTACCCTTTTTCTTTTCCCTTTCTTTATGATTACAAAGAGGAAAAGGCAAACAGAACCTCCCACCAAAAAAAGTTATTGCCAGTATCCACTATTCTTGTGATTCACTTTTCTTCTTTAGCTGACTCCTTTAAGTGAGTACTTCGGGCATCTGACTGGAAGACTGAAGCTTCCCAGGTACGCTACTTTCAGTTACTCCCTATCTTTAAGGAGTAATTTCATACTTGTTTTATTATTTTATTTTCTAGGCATATATGTTGCTTTTCATTAATTTTCTTGCAATTACTTTTCCTTCTTTCTCCCTTTCCCCAGATTTATTCTGTTCCTGCACAATTGCACTTTAGCATTTTCTCTTTCTTAGCTCCTGAACTAGAAGTCTATCATTTAAAAGCAGTTAACGTGTTTGACTGAAGAGATGATTATGCACATTATCTGTTCCTTGAAATAGGACAGCTCCTCTTGAAGCTGGGGCTATGAGGCTCTGCATGAAGGAACGTTATACAGAAGTTTCTTACACAGAGGTCAGTGCCCACACTTCTGTTGCCAGCTCTCAGCGCCCAGCCAGGACCCCAAAGAGTTGAGAGCCTCTTCTCTGGCTCTTCCTATTACTAAACTTTGTGTCAGACGGGAGGAGTGCAGGAAGCAGAGGAATTCTGAAGGAAAGCTTCTTGGCCTGTTTAAGCAGAAAGGATGATCTCCATGTATCATTTTCATATAGCATTCTTCTAATAATCTTCAATCTTCTTTTTGCAGAAGCAATTTTCCATCTCCTTTTCAGAAAAAGATAAAGGTTTTTGGAGACTCCTTTATGTCAATAGAATGTAAGTAGACTGCTGCCTTTTTTATTTATACAGTGAGAAATATATTGAGAATCATCCCATCCCACCAAATATATAATTTTATTTAATTTTTACTTCTGCAACATTTTAATTGAATGTGTTTATCTCATTATTTTTATTTCAGTTGTAATCAAAGCCTAGCTCTTAGCCTGCAGTCTACACGTTTAGCAAAGAAATTTAACTGCACATAGAACAGCCTATTAACAGGTTAAAAATTGAACTGTCCTGAAGGAGAACCAGCCCTCCTTACAATAGTTTGATGCTACTGTAATAACAGGGAGTTCACAGAATTAGATGACTAAGAATTCTGAGAGTCATTTTGCAAAAGAAGACACATAACTGGAATTTAATCCCAAGACTTTGACGTCTGTATCATGGCTGTATCTTGCCTGTGCTGCATCTTTAAATTTTCTAGCTTTTGTCACTGTAATACTTTGTGTCACAACGTAATAGGGAAGCTTTCTTCTTTTTGTTGTTATTATTTTTGTTCATATTATATAATTGACCCATTTCCATGTAATTTACTCAGGAAAACTTGAAGTGACTTTCTTCCTGCATTACAAACATTTCTGATTTGCAAGTCATTAAATATTTTCCTTAGCAGATATATCCCTAAAGCGTGGGCAAATTCCAGGGAAGGTTGAGCAAAAAGCCTCAAATTCAGCATATTCAAAAACTTTGTAAAAGGAGTTGAAAAAGATAAACAGGTGTTATTTATTAATCAATATATTATGTGACACTGAAAAGGTTATAAAATTCTTGAAATATCCAAACAGTAGGACAGTGCAAGGACAAATTTATACATACAGAGCCAAGCCAGAAATACCTCTATTTCTCTCATTCTGGATACTCTCTTATACCCAAATTTTGCATCCTTTTTAAGCCTTGTAAGAAAACTAAGATATACCTTTGGCTAATTCTGAAAGCTAAAGCACTCCGGTCTATCTTATTTTCCTATTCTCATTAACTTTCCAAATTGTACAATAAGTACAAAAGTGCTCTCTAATGTACCTATATAAATGAAAACAGATAGAAAGTATACATATTTCATATGGTTGTTAGAAGAAATGTAAGTGGAAATGGATGATCATCCCCCTGTACTCAGCCCCAAATCCTGAGTTCATTTTGGGGCCACTCACTACATGAAGAACACTGAGGTGCTGGAGCATGTCCAGAGAGGGGCAACAGAGCTGGGGAAGGGTCTGGAGCACAAGTCCTGTGAGGAGCAGCTGGGGGAGCTGGGGGGCTCAGCCTGGAGAAAAGGAGGCTCAGGAGGGACCTTACCACACCCTACAACTGCTGAAAGGAGGGGGCAGCCAGGTGGGGGTCAGGCTCTTCTCCCGAGTAACAAGTAGTAGGAAAGAGAAAATGGCATCAAGTTGCACTTGAGGAGATTTTGATTCGATATTAGGTAAAACTTCTTCACCAAAAGGGCTGTCAAGCATTGGAACGGGGTGCCCAGGACGTGGCTGCAAAGCCTAAAATCATACAGTGAATGTGCAAAGTGTGGAAATGTTTAGATGTAGTATTATCTGGAATTTTTTTCAAAACGTAATTTCTGACATCACAATGCCATCTGTAAGTAAACTTTGTTCCAGTAAAACTGCACATTTAAATCAAATTACATACATGACATTAATTGCTTGTTTTTACAACTGTATTTGTTACACTTATTCCAAATTTGAATGGATTGATGTAAGCCTGATTTCTCAAGCAGAGATTGCAACTACAATCCAGCACCAAAGCTTTTTCATCAAATAACAAATAACATTTTTATCATGCTGACAGTCACAAAAATAGCATGGAATAAAAAAGCTGTTAAAACCTTTTCTCTATCCTTAGATACCTGTGTAAGTCACCTATAGCCTAAGATTCATAACATTTTTTTTATCCTTAGCAGGCAAGGACTAAGATAATTGGTTTGTCTGACTGTGTATCTGTTTCAAAAGCATCAAAACAATATATGCAGTAGAATCTGAGTGGGGGGAAATCACATTATAAAATGATAGATGATAATATGGCCAACAGGTAAACTTTTTATTTGACAGGGTTAGGGATCAAGGTTACAGCTGATAATGTATTGCAGAAGACTGTAATTGTCTGGAATATTTTCTGATTATGTTCTTATTTCTAAAATAGTATTTTGATGTACTGCAGCTCTTCTTAGGCTCTGATAGTTATTAATAGAAATATGTCCTGTAGTATAAGTAATCTGTTCCACATAGGAAGAATATATTGTTCAAAATAAGAAGGCATGTTTCATTTTATAATTGGTTGAAAACTCTTGAGAAATAGTTGTTCATTCTGGAAAGTACTGTAGAGAATAAATTGCTTCTTCTACTTCAAAAATCTATGAAGCCTTATCTTTTTGATTCAAGGTTTTCCTCAAAAAGTAAATTTAGATACTAAGAGAGCAGAAAATTCTGCTATCTTTTATGTAGTAAGTAAAATATTAAAAGAAATTATATCAAAGATCTAATACTGTGGATTTTGTTTTGGTTTATTTTGGCAGTGAACTTATTAATGCCTATTCTTTTAGACTCACACTATTTTCTTTTTTTTCCTTTTCTAAAGTTTAATAAAAATAAATTCCCTCTGAACTAAATCCTAGCAAATCTAATCAAAGGCAGTCACTTCACTAAGGGGAAGCAGGGGGTGGGGAGGAACTAAATTACAACTTTCTTCAAGATCCTAAAAAGCAAAATGGAAAAAAGCCATAGTCAATATAATAAATCATAACATCATAGAGAGCTTACTTGGAGGGAGTTAAGGAGTGTTGATTAAGGAGGTGTTGGTGTTAAGGCTGTAATCAGGCAGCCATTTCAAGCCTCACTTTCACAGCCTGCTGACATGAAGGAATAACATTTATTTAGTGAACAGTTATGTGACTGAAGTCAGAGACAGATGAGAAAGGGATTTTTCCCCCCTCTTATTTCAGCTGTAGAACAAAAACATGTAAAAGCTTTATGAGTTATAAAATGAGATGTGTTTTATGATTTTTCTCCCCACTTCTCCAGGATGAAAGCTACCTTTTCCAAATATGCAAATTAACATCTGTATAAGCAGAACCTGGAAAAAGTAAAATGGACACTTCACATGCTCATATCAAAATCTGTGTGTGTACATATGCATGTGAATATGAGAGGCTAATAAGCTGCTGGATGGGAAATCTGCAATAAAGGCCTTGTTCTTCCCTCACATTGTGTAAATTGAAAATAATTCTGCTGAGTTCAGTAGACACAGATTTACTGTAAAAATGGTTTCTCAGAGAAAATAACTAAAAGGCACTGATACTTCAGACAGTTGTGTGTCTAGTATTTTACACTGTTGGAAAAAAAAGATCTGATTTTCATTCAGTTTTACTACTTTTCATAGCTTGAATACTGTGTACTAACAAGCTATAGGAAAAACAGAATGACACCACTTGGATAAGAACACCATGATGATGGAACAAAGTCCTATATTTCCTCTAGCAAGCTTGTGTGTGTATGTGCAAATCCAAGTTCAATGTATTGCAATCCATTGCTTGAATTATGTGCATGCCAAATATGCTCTGTCAATGGAGCTCACTCTAATCTCTAATTTTTATTGGAGCTACTGAGAATATACAAGTAGTAATACCACTGGTGTTATCTTAAAGGTCTAAGGATATGTGAGATAATTCACAGGGGAAAAGGTAGTATCTTTCATCAGATCAACTAACATAGCTATGAAAAAAAGGATACACTTTCAGACAGACAAATCATATGTAAAATGTATAAAATGACCAAATATGACTATATGATATTGATAATGTTAGCCTTATTGTATACTAGAATGCTTTACACTGAATTAAATATTGAATTAGAAGGGTTCTGATTCATGTTATCTTCAGCCAATCTGCCTTATTGGCTATTTATGCTATTTTGCCTTCAGAGAAGTTGTGTTAGCAATATGATTATACATAAAAAAATCCAGAAAGTATGCATTGTCCCAATTTAATTCTGCTCTAAATAAAACACCCAGGAAAGCTGTAGAAGGATAAGAAGAACACCCTAAGTGAGACAAATTTGACTGCAGAAGAGTAACCAGGTTTAGGAAAGAGACTGAAGGAATATCCAAAGGTCTCCTTGGCAGTACACATGTTCTAAGTTCTTTTTGTATAGCTCTGCTTTAGGATCTCTTATGGATGATAGTAATGGAGAGATGAAGATGGAAAAATAGAAAGAAGAAAATTAACTTTCTAGTCTAATCTTATTCCAACTAAGCCTTGTATAGATTTTTGCTTAATAAAATATTAGATTAAAAAGAACAAATCTTCAATAGTACACATCCGTTCCAAATTAGGGAAGTAAAAATGAAAAGAATCATGATCAACAAGGATGTAAAAAAAAGAAACGTAAGCAAGAACCCAATGAGAAATCAGATACTCTTCAACTTTATGACTGAAAGACAGAGTGAATTAAGAAGGAATCCTAGCATATGTGAAAGCTTTTATTAAAAAAATATGGATTCAAAAACCACCCAAAAAGGCATTATTGTACTTCCAAAGAGGAATTAGAATAAGAAAAAGAAAAATGCTCAAAAATTGTCCAGTTGAACAGTAACTGGACTTTAGATATATCCAGCTGTGATTGTGACACAGCCTAATGAAGATTTGGCATCATTTACTAATGGAAAAAAGTTCACAGAAAATTCAAAGTGCCTCTGTACTCACACACATGGCAAACATTTTGGAAGAAGGGATAACAGATTTTTTTCTGTTTTGTGGGGGTTTTTTTCATGTAATAAATGGGTACCAGCAGATTACAGAAGCACAAGAATATAAAGAGAAATTTGGTTTTTGTTTCTGAATACTGTTTTGAATTCATGGGTACCCATAAATTGGCAGTTTAAATTGAACACAATTTAAAAAATTGTATGTGTGAAACTTAAATTTTAATGTTTACAAATTCAAGAGGAACATATATGTTTAGGAAAAAAAAAATCTTATCTTCTAAATCCTCTCATATGTACTTGAAAATTCATGTAAAAGGCCATTTATAAATTCCCAGGGAATGGAATTACTGTAAAGCACAGAAAACATTTTCTATTCAGAGATACTCCCAAATTGGCTCAGACTGCCCAGACAATTGATACAGCATGATCAGAACAGAAAACATGGTTACCCTATTAGTGTAACTCCCCAAATCAGGTCCACTTCTTAGCAAATTACTTTCTACATAGCCATACAATGATTTCACATTTCCCTATTCCTTAAACCAAATTGCATCAATGTTTACCTAACACACACTAATGAATCTTGACATCTTTATATATAGTCCATTTAGGAAAAAAGTACTTTGGTCTCCTCAGGGGAAGTTCATGCCTAAGTGGAAAACTTCTTGAGGACTTCATAAAGCACACTGGCTTTTATAGGCCTATTATGCAAACACGTAAGTAGATCTCAGTCCCTGAAAATGAGAGTGCAGGTTGTGCAGTTCCATTGTTGAATTCATGACTGTCTTGCCTACAAACATCCAGGCCAGAACTTAGCTACAGGACCTGCACTGAGGGGATAATTAAATTATAAAGTCCAACATGGGGATGAAATAATGTGTATTAATATTGGATTACACATTCACTGCCTTTTTGCACAGAAGATGTTGAAACATTCTGACGGTTTTGAAAGTATGAAGACTACAGTAGAGATGATCAGAATAATACAACTCTCCTTCTAAATTTATCATATAGAGTAGGAGAGTTGAGACTAGAATTTCTAGACTTCAGGACAGTGCCCCAGGCGATTTAAAGATGCTTTTTGTTGCTGTATTGAGCAGCAGGGTAATGAGGTAATGTTAACTGCAATGACTTGACTGAAGATCTATTAGCTATTGCCTTTATGAGTGTTAAAAAGCATGAATTCATACCTATATAATTGCTGAAGTTGAGTAATCAATAATGAATTTCATAATACTTAATTTCTTTTCATTCTTTTCCATTCATCATTCAAATTTTCAACTTATATTCCCCAGAATGATAAAGGTTAGAATTTTTTCCTTGATATAATTGACGACACTATAATCAAAGTGCTGATAATTGTATATAATTGCATGTTGGAGCCCAACTGCGAAGAGAAGGTTAAGGACTTCAGGAGGAGACGAAGGAATGCAAGACAGCAATTTCTCTACAAGCACCCTGGAGAAGGGTCATCCCGCTCTTTGTACTGTTAGATGGCCTAAAAATGCCCTTTTGGTGTGTTCAAAAACAGGAATGGAATGTTGTTCTGAAAGACTGAATATACAGATTCAAAATCCTGGCCTTATCCTTTCTTCCAACTGCTCTGTGAAGACAGAAGTCGGTTAAGGGAACAGGAACACTGCCCAGAAAGCCTCCAGTGTGAGGCAGAGATTTTGTGCTACTGTTTAAATCAGAGTATTTAATATGTGGACATGTGTTGAGCACTGCTCAATTACAGTAGCTCCACATATTTTCATGGTTTGAAGCCTCAGAATAGAGTATCTTTTAAAGGACTTCCTGACCATGGCTAATTCCTTGCTGAATCAGCAGGACTGGTGGAGACTCAATTTTTACAGCTGTCTCAGCCTTTCATTCTAGAAAAGCTTCAAAATACTTAGCAGTGAATCAAACTCTATGGTAACTTACTGGTAGGATTTTGCTGAAATGATAGAGTCGCTACAGCAGTAATTCCCATTTCCATAGCAAAATTGTGTTTTACTTATCCAGCTATTTCAAAAGTGTTATTGGAGAAGATTCATTTTTCAGTTTATATTTTCATCCATTAGACCTTCTATTTTTTAAAAATCTAACATATTTTAAAAGACAATTGCAATGTTAAAATGTATAATTTTTATTTATCAGCACTATCAGAACTAAACAGTAATAATGTCTTCATTTATTCTGACTGAAACTCTAATCGGTTTTGGCTTTTGTTTTTTTCTTACTTCAGCCCTAATCACAGGCTAAAAATCCCACGTCAGGTTGAAGGTATAGAGCCTTACAATTTAAAAAAACACAAATAGTTATTTACTGTGTGATTGGAAGTTCAGATTTGTACTTTCACATACCATGCTTCTCAGTAGAAGAGCAAATTTCTGAGCTGCTCATGTTGTACAGCTCTCATTCACAGGACGTCTTAATGAAAGTAATTGCACAAGTAAGTAAATATGGTATTTCTACATTTCATCCTGAGAAAGCACTGCAAAAGCAGAAGCAAAGCAAATGCACCTCTCTGAAGTACATGGGACGATTCCATCCACCTAAATTCTCAGCTATGTTTTCCAGGTCGTTTTTTAAAAAATATATTTATTCAGAACCATCCACCCAAACAATAGTGAACTTCTGAAGGTATTTGAAATCTGAAATTTCTTTCCATGGATTTTCATCATAAGCTTCCTGGAATGGGTTATTGTTATTCATTATTTTGGGCCAAATTTTTGAATAGCTGAACTTGGTAATTTCATTTGATTATATGATCATTTTTCTATCTTTTCCAATGTATCTTCTTTATCATGATATTTACTTTTATTTATGCTGTGGTAATAGTAATTAGATCTATAGCAAAATGGGACATTATCTCCCAGCTGCTTATTTTTATCTGTGTGTTGTTATCTCAAAGCAGTCTCGAAGAAAAACACCAAACTCAAACCCTTAACCCTTTAAGCTCCAAAAGGATGATAATGCTATGCTGTTCTGTACAGTGAATTTACTCTGTCATTTACTATGAATTGTGGACATGCAATATCATGTAGAAATTTGGCTGAACATGAGAGGATTCAGATTAATAGTAGGAAGAAATTCATGAACTGTGGGAAAATTTAATTTTTTCCTGGAACATACACTTTTGGGAACAATATTTAAAACCTAAGCTTCCACTTCTATTCTTGTAATTTCAACACTTTTATGGTAGCTATCACCTCTAATTATCAGGGAACTCCCATTAGTCATGCACTTAGATGTCAGAGTGACTCCACTGGCAGCAGCTCAAACCCAATTAGGAACTTGACTAAAAGTACTATAAACCAGACTGTATTTTTACTAGTAGATGAAAGCATATAAATGAGAGCAACCCCCAAAATGCTTCTAAACAGTAATTTTAAATCACTGTGCATGTTTCTGTTTACTTCCTAAAATACAATTTTTGAATGTGAAAATATCTATTTGTTATTAAGACAATGGTTTTTTAAGTTTCTGGCACCCTTTGCTTGCTTTCCCAAAACTGTGTAAACATGTGCATGGCTCTGAACAATTAACAATTTGATATTCATATCCCAGGTTTACCTTCTCTCACTAATTCTAGAAAGTGCATTAGATAATTTTTGTTGCCAGCCCTGTAACGACCCTCAGCTGTTTCCAGTCTCTCTTAGGGTGTTAATATTTCATTTGCAATCACACCCTGTGAGCTGTAAGAATGTTTATGAAAGTGCACAGGGCAATAGAACATTTTTCACATTTGAGTCATTATGGTGATAGCCCTAAATACAAAACACACAATGTGAATGAATCTTTGTTTTACCTTCCAGATGCTTGATTCAGACCCCAAAAGCTTAAATCAGAAGTGTCTTCCAGGATGTAAGTGCTCTCATGTCCATACACGTCAGGTGCTTATGCAGCATATGTAAGTTTTTTGTTTATTAGTTCCCTATGTTGATGGCCACTTATGTGATTATGTATTTTATTGAACTGGGACTGCTGAGACCAAAGTTAGAAATAAATGAGTACTGCTGAATATGGGTAAGTGCACATATCTACTGAATTGTTTAAATAATTTAGATTAATCTTTCAAAAAGTGGGAATCATGTGAGAAAGACATCTGAGCATTTTAGAAATCAGTTGCGGTGGCTGATTACAGTATTTTAAAGAATAGCTTCTTCAACAGCTTTATGCCTAGGAGGTGTGGAAAGCAGCAAATTATTTCTACTGAATGGGATAGTAAGAGCTTTATACTGTGGAAGTTAAACATCTCTCAGAAATGAAAGTATTCATAACTTCCATTTTAGCTTGCTGTAGAATAGCTCGTGAAACTGAAAGATCAGCAAGAACTTTCAGATAATTTTGTCTGTTTTTATTTGCTTGCTGTATGCAAGACCATTAAAATATTCGTTTATCTAAAGTATAATTAGGAGACAACTACGCTGTGAACAGCTAAATCATTTAACCGCTTCAGGAGAAAAAAAAAGGTAATCTTGACTTTCATTCGGAAAGCTTTTGAATGAAGAAATTGAGGGCTATAATTTTATTCTTAAATGAAAGCTTTTCTTTCTAGGATAAGCTACAGAAAACTAGTTTGACTCACACAATTGTGTTACACACAAAATGTATTTAATAAAGTGTAGATCAATATTTTACATAGACATTTTCAAATTTAAATTTTCTTTTTTCTGTCTGAACACTTCAGGCCAGCTTTCTTCCTTTCATAATTCTTTTCTCTGATACCTTTAAGTCTCAATTAGTGATATTATTAGTGTTTCTGCATCTGGCTCACAAAATAAATGCCTTCTCACAAAAGCACTCCACTTATTACTTCACAAAGAAATTCTGATAATTCTACATTATTAAGACTCATAAGTAGATCAATAAAAAGAAATGAATACATTCAAATGCATTATGTCATAAGAAGAACACATTATGCCTCTGACAACTGCTGACTTACAGAGGCAGAAAAAATGAAATGAACTGGTATTAAGTTAAAAAAATTCTGGTCAAATCCACTTATTTTACTGAAAAATCAATTTAATTCAAGATTATTTTGACAATCAGGATAAAATAATCTGCATGTTATCTTTCCTGTTGAATTTCTAATACTGCTTATATGCTCTTAATTGATAATTTTATTTATTCTGAGGATTAAACTAGATTTAAAAAACAGTGGGATGTAATCATGATGTACCTGTTTTACTAGCATATAAATAAGCATAACATTTAAGGGATATTGAAGGTAAAAATAGATTTTGTTCATAAGCGTATCAAACAAATAAGATGATTCTTAATTGTTTCCTCTTGTTTAGTACCATGTCATTGTATAACTCCAATGACCTTTGTAAAAATGTCTAAGTTCTCAGTGCACTGCAAAACATGGCAGCGGTTACATATGAGCTCAGAGGCCTAATTCCAAATGCTCCTGAAAAAAATAACCTTGTTTTCTGTTCCCCTTCAAATCTAAGAGCATTCTTAACTTTTTAAATCTCAAATAGTTAGAAATGTGTCTGTTCTGTAGACTTTCCGAGCACATAGAAAAATTGTTAATCAGTCCTATTTTTTTTTTCAATGAGATGTTTAAGAACCGTGTCTGAGTTTAATAAGCACATATTTCTTAGTTCTGTTTTATGGTACTTGTCAACTGACATGATTAAGCTTCTGACATGTACATAATTGCCAGGTGAATCAGTACCTTCTCCCTGTAAGTTCTGGGCTCAGGGCAATCACAGCTATGATAAGACTCAGGCAACCCAAACTTTTAGTGATTCATATTTCTCTTAGCCAAAATATGTCCCATGAATTTAGATGTTCTGAATCAAAATTTAGGTGGACTCTAGCTGGGAGCTCTCACATGTTTTACCAGACTAATCACCTTTCTTAATTTTTTTTTAAAGAAAAAACACAATATGAATACTAATTCCATGATTTGCATATGACTGGGGAATATTCTGTGCCTAGCATATGTCCTCTGACTCAGGGACAATTCTGGCCAATGGTGTGAAGGAGACTGGCCATTACTCAGACAGAATTTCCCCCTCCTTCTAGAGGGAGATTTGTACAAAACATTTTTGCAACTGAGAAAATACTCTTGCTAAACTACATGTCACTGACTTTAATGTACCTGGGAAACATTTATGTTGTATTAGCAGGAATCAATATTAGTGGAGTTTTTTTCTGTGACATGAACAGAACCTTAAAAAAATTACTTAAAAGCCACTATAAAGCACAGTCACAGTTTTGAGCAAACTAATAATAGGAGATGTGGTTCCTTGTCACCTTCTATTCTTCACCTCTGTTCAGAAAAAGGTTTTTGTTGCTCTTTTCATTGTTAGACTTGTTCATATAAGTAACATTTTGTCCTTGTAGAAGAAGGACTTTTCTACTGAACTTTTTTTATTTATCCTTTTTTTTTCAGATATGATCTAGGGAAGGTAAGGAAACAAGATGTACCCCGACATCTCCCACACGCAATACATCTTCTCCCAATAAAGACAGAGAAACAGAATAAATAAAAAAGAAAACAATCCTGTATTCTTTCAGGTTTCATCACATTGCCATGATCATATAGCCACCTTTGCCTTAGAAAGCAGAGATAGGTGCCATGGCATTTTTCTTAATTCTAAAGAACAGTTCTCTTTTGTTTTTGAATGGTGTTCATGATCACAAGTGACAGAAACATACAATGTTTCTTCATGTGCTTGATCCAAGAAAACTCTAATTAGCTGAATATTTACCAACCACATGCTACTATCCATACACATATTCAAATTTTGCCTATATCTTTTGAATCCCACTTCTTCTAGTAACACATTTGACTAATCTTAAGTTATGTATAGCTGATTTTTTTTTAATCTATATTCTCAAGTATTGAGACAATCTAGTATCACTCTCCTTTGCAATACTGCAATTAAAAGTCTGCTAGATGCATGATTCTACCAGCAACAAATTCAGCACAGGATGTTGGTATGAGAATAGTGCAGATTTAGAAAAGTAAGAAATACATGCACAATTTTCATATGTTTTTGAATTTACTTATGGATTCAATACATACATTTGTGTGAGGAAAATTCTATCACAGCACTTTCTTGGATGAGATAAATTAGTGCAGACAGTATTTGTTGTTTTATGGCTCCAGCATGTTCCCATTAAGTAAATAAAAATTCACGTCAAGTCATAAAAAATTAATTGAACTTTTGAGTCAAAATCTGCTATTTAAAAACACATATAGAGACAATTATGATTAATAATGTCTGTATGAGCTGAAAAAAAGAAAAGGAAGAATCTTCTCCAGAAACAGGGATATAGTTCAGTTTATCTTTCCTTTTTTTTTTTCCAATTTTTACTGCAGATCTTAAAAATTTTGTTTGGAACTTCTATAGTTCATTCTTAAACAAAGATGTGTGATTATAGCAAATTTATAGGCACTGCTTACCATGACTTTATCCACTACAAGAAAGCATTTGATAACAAAGCCAGGGTATGTATCTCATTTCAGTTGACTTGCCATTTGGAACTATATAAAGAACCATTGAGGGAAAGGGATTTTGGTTATTTCTTTAATAATTTCAGCATTGTGGAGAGCTATCAAACAGCTTTCCTTTCTGCACTGAAAAATGTGATCTTGCTGGTCATTATTTTAGGAATTCAGAATGCTTTTGAGCCCTGAAGCTCTCAGCATCTATAAAAAGTGCTGTTAGCCAAAAAAGATCATTCAGGAAAACCTGAAATTGCTTCTACACAAAACAAAGTTGCTGTCTTCTACAAAGGTTTTCATCAGCTGTGTCCTATATTTTAACAGGAGAGTGTAACTTGAAGATGCTTTCCTGGTTGGAACTTTTCTGGCCACACTTTTAACAGGGATTAAACTCCATTCTCAGGAAAACATCAGTCCTGTGTTACGATATAGTTCCACATAAACTGATTTTTTATGAATCCCCGAATATTCTTTAAAGTACACCCAAAGTTCAATCTAATCTAGATGGCATCATCAAATTTTTATACCATTACTATAATTACATTTGCACACACAACTCAATTACCAAAGATATGGATCGTTACCTGCACAATTTGATTATGAAATTTAAATCAATATATTTGATATAATTACAGTTAAGGTTACAGTACATTTTGTCACAAACCACATTATACATTACTGTCTTGTTTTATGCATTTTAATAATTCACTTTAATCTGGTATACTTCAATAAAAAGGGATATTTTTCTTCTGGAGTAATTTCACTAAATGGGAGGAGATGGGAAAATATATTGTACATTAGCATCTAAAGCTAAGCAAATTATCTATCCTGCATTTTGTTTTAAGAATCTACAAGCATATTGCTGTATTTTGGAAACAGAGAAACGTCATTGTCCTCCTGTATTATTGTGTGTTCATGGAAGCTGATCCATAGGAGAAAATTTATAGAGGGAGACATATGCAAAGTTAAGCCAAATTGGGTGCTAACACACAACATGTGCTTTAATACGCTTGTCCAGGTGCCAGTGAGTGCCAGATTTGACTCAAAGCATGAATTCGGGCAGTTTTGAGCTAGTAAATGTTTGATGTGAGTAATTCATATGTGCACACTAATTCATGCATGCACATAAACTCTCTCTGAAATACAGTCATTTGGGGGAGATGCAGCAGGGAATCTGCTCAGAAAATACAAACATACACTCCCAAAACAGATTAGAAATAGAAG
The DNA here is from genome assembly GCA_013397975.1 of Machaerirhynchus nigripectus. Classification (NCBI taxonomy): domain Eukaryota; kingdom Metazoa; phylum Chordata; class Aves; order Passeriformes; family Dicruridae; genus Machaerirhynchus; species Machaerirhynchus nigripectus. The sequence continues at coordinate 1,421,540 of VZRQ01007814.1, read as the reverse complement.
CAATTTAGGAATGTCCATATTTCATAGTGATGAAAATTTTCAGTTAAGTTATTCCTAGGTGATTTCATTAAAATTAGGGTGTAATTTGTCTCAAAGTGTTTCCATGCCTTTTCTTGGACAAAGCTCACTGTACAGCACCACAAGACTTTTGTATTTTTCCTTTTACTTTGAGGCTTGGCATAGTTTCATGCATAGTGGAATGGTTATTCACTTGCTTCAAAAGAAAATATTAGATATTTATTTCATCCTAAAATTCATCTTAAATACCAAGGTGATTTCTTTAGCAATAAGGTTTTTTTATTCTTTATAAATCAAATGATTAACAGTAATTTACTGTTAATAAACATTTTTAATAAAGACAATAGTAATGTATATGCTATGTTATTAAATATAATACGCCTCTCTAGGATTACAGATCATGACAAATATTTTACTGCAATCTCTTGATATTTCCTGGAAACTGTCCTTTAAATATTCCTTTTTTTGGATGACCCGTGCTTTGTTGTAACCAACATAACAGAAAAGTGTCAGACTGATCAATGAAAGGCCAGATTTTCAAAAAAAGCACCTAGTAAAGCCTACTTGAAAGGAATTTTTGAACTTGAACATTAAAAATAAAGTGTGATCTCTGTTTAAAAAAAAAAAAAAGCTGAATTTTAACAACTTTTTAATATTTGTTCAAAAATTTTTTAGATTTCAACTCTTAAACTCTGAACCCAGGATTACCCTTTATTTCATGTTCTGATTTCCCTTTTTTTCCTGAGATCTTGATACGCTGATATTTTTTTCTTATGTGTTTGGTGGTTGAAATTAAATAAAAGAAATAAATACGTGTGCACATCCCAGTGATATTTATGCAAAGAAACAGGCAGTGACTGTCTGTACAGAAGAAACAATTCTTGCTTTGCTTTTCGGCCTCATTAGCTTGCTGTATAAAAGTAAAAAGAGAAAGAATGGGTATCTTTTAGGTTTTTATCTTGGGCAGATACTAGGCTCCACAATTTATTATTTAAATCACATTTCAGATTTCACAGTGCAAGTTAATAAGCTACTCTACAGGAAGAAAAGTGTATTTTTCCTCAGGTTTATTAATGTACTTTCAAACTGAGACCCGCAGAAATGTTCTCTACATTTGTGACTGTAATATCTGATATCTAAGTAGGGATAAAATATAGTCTTATTCCTGGGAATGGATTTTCTTGTCTTTATTGAAAGATGATTTCACAATAGAAATTAATTGAATTTTAAAAGGCTTGTCATAATTCCATTTCATTATATATCTTTTTAGTAAACATAAAATTTAAAAAAATGACTGAAACCTATTTGAAATCTTTTGAGTGACAATACTGCAGAAAGGAAAAAAAAATTTTTCAAGCTTATCAGTTCATGTGCATGTATTAATTCTTTGGGGTTTACTCTTTCATCTGCGATCTATTTCCCATTAACATCAGAGATCATGCTAGACCAAAGAATGCTTCTGTTATTATCTCAGGTTGTATCTCAGCGAGTTTTAAGCTGTTCAGTCATGGCTTTAACCCTCAAGGTCTTTCAATGAAAAAGGACACATTTCTAGAGCTACAGCTACCTGTGGCTCAAATTGGATTGCTTTGCTCTATACAAGTCTACCTCCATTTGAACCATATAAATTGTGACAAGTATTTTTCTAGCTGAAAAATCACTGCTTTTATTGGGAGCTCTGGTGGTATGTGCTGCGTGAAATGTATGAGGAGACTTCCATTGGGATGAAAATCATCTTGTTCATCAAAGGTTAAGAGATTTTACTTTACCAATTTAAGATTTTGTCTAACCTTTTACCTCGGTAAAAAGAGGAACTTTGTTCTCCCTAAGCAGTGGCCTTAAAACAGTTCTCTGAATTGAATGAATGAATTACTCACTGCGAAATGAAGCAACAATATAGAGGCTATGTCAGCTCTGTTCTGTCCGGGTTAAAAGTAGTACTGCCACAGAGTCCAGTCTGGGGGCCTCTAGAAGTTAAGACTGTGACAGTGGCTGTGTTCCCTTACTGAAAACCAGGAGTTCCTATCAACCTGAACACAAAAACAGATTCCACATATTTCAATTTTTGTCTCTCTACATCAGGCAAAGTAGGGGACAAGTAAAATAAACGAAGCAATAGAATGTAGAAGTAATTCTTCTGAATAGATTCTGAAAGAAGTCCACAGCATTTAGGAAAGCCCTTGAGCTGACATTCTTCCTGACACACCCCCATTAACCTTAGTAAAAGCCAACCTAGGTTTTCCTATACACACTATCCATTTTTTTCCGAGATTAAAATAGTGTATCCATTGCTTTAAAAAACATATGAACAGACTGGTTCTAATTACAGACATTTTAATGAGACACAAAACCAGGAGACCAGACTGTGTTCTCAGTATTTCCAGTACAATCACCTCAGTGTGCATAGTGCAACTCTGTATTCTTACGTATCTATCCTGAACAACTCAGAACAAAATTGGCTTTATAGCTCTCTGTCCATTAAAAAGAAAAATCCAGTTTTTAATATGTTCAGGCAGCCCACAGGCCTCAGGTGCATTGCAGCCACTGAACTGAGGAAAGGTTCAACTTCATTGAACATTTCCTCCGCATGTAGTAAATTATAAGAATTTTATGTTTCAAGGATATGTTTTTCTTATATTATGCTCCCTCCCTATGTTGATGAATGCTAATCTATTTTTATTAAGATCAGTTTGGACTCAGTTGATTAAAATAGTGTAGGTAAGAACTATGCAATAAGACAGAAAGCCTGATAGAGGTCCTTGTTTTATACCTTGGAATCAACTTTAATTAAAGAAGTAAGGTCCTGAACCTCAGCTGGTGTCTGGTGACATTATTTTTAATGGAGCTCGGACAGTCTTCATCCATTTGATGTCTGATCATTTCACTGTACCTTGTTTGTTTTTCACCAGGTTTGTTCTCTTTCACTGTTAATGAAATGTTTCCTGCTTCATTTCCTGAATAAGAATGTCATCTGGCTGAAAAAAAATTCTTCAGCCATACATGTATTAGCAACCAGATTTTCCCCAATGCCCACTGACATTGACTTCCACAGGGATTCATTAATTTAAAAGGGTTGAGAAGCTGGTCATGAGGCCTTCTAATTTTTTACAGGCTGCTAAACAGATACCTAAACTTGAACTGTGTTGATGAACCATACCATTTTTGTAAGGTTTACAAATTTAAGTTGTATAATATAAATTAATCACTATTTATTTATTCATTGCCAAGCAGAAAAAAAAAGACAGGGTTTAGCACTCTGAAAAATGGCTTAAGAATTTTCTGTTAAAATAACTAAATAAATGTCAATTTTTTCAGGTTTTCCATGAATATATGCTTTATGTTTCAGTAGCTACATAATTTACTGGAAATTTGCTTATAGTAAAGTACACAATGCAAAAGGAGGTCTCTTTGGCTGTGTGCCCAATCATTATGAAAACTTCAGAACTCCTGACAGTATTTCAATATTCCACTTATTACATAGCTTCGTTAGATAGGAACTAATATTTTGATATCAGAAAATTGAGCAGTTATAGGAACCAAACTTTTACCAGGTTTTATCTGTTTATCAAAGCTGATGATGGTTTCTGTGGAACGAACACTGTTAATGATAAACATTCCTTTCTGCATTCTCTGTGCATGGCTGGCTATTGAAGTAACAGTTTTTCAAATTGTATGAAGGATTAACTTCAATAAGAAACAGTGCAAACTGAATTAAATACAAGTTCTGGTAGGATTATTTGATTATGGATCTGAGCAAGCAACTATGGTCGTTTATGTTCATACAGTAATTAAATTCAAGATCTTTGGCAATGATAGAATGCTTGAATTCTGGAGAAAACAGAAGTTTTCAAATTAAATGTTTACCTCCAAAATGTAGATGGGACAGTTTCCAAGGGACTAAAATATCTGCATGGTCCAGCCTGTTGTCTTACTGAAAACCCCATCTAAAAGAATTGTTCATATAATGTATTAACGTGATCAGTCCCACTGATTTCCCCTTTGAATTTGACAGGACAAGACTTTTATCTTTAATGTACTCAGTTTATTTTAAAACTACATAATAGAAACTTTTTGCTCATCAAGGATGACTAATCTTATGATATCTACATATCACAGATGCCTAGCTAGATATTTCTAAAACCACCTCTACAATTTTATTGAAAATACTTGCCTGACATCCAAGTGCATTTTGTCTACAAGATTACACGAGCTTTCTTCACAAATTTTGCTGTGATATACAGAAAATTCCACTTTATTCCCCATTTCTATTTTGAGAGTAAAAGAACATGTTTAAATAGAGAGGAAAATATTTTCTAAGTATCTAGAAGTACGAGCAGACCTTGGACTGAAAATTTATTTTTGTAAAAAATAGTAGATGTTCTGAGTTAAGAGGACTGATTTCCATGTAAACAAATGTGGGAGTATTGACAAGAACAACCCCATCATCGCACAGCTTAGCTTTATTATCTGACCCTTAGTGNTTTATATATATATATATATATATAATTTTATTTTTTAAAGAAAGCTAGAAAAGTAAAGTCCCAAGTCCCAAGATGTCTGCTTCAATTTAAGGTAAACACTATAAGTCTCTTTCCTAGTTGCTGGAAGGATTTTACAATAGTTTTAATAAAAGTGATTTCTCTAATCTGAACTTCCCTTGTCACAAAAGAGGAGACTCAGCTTGGTTGAACATTTCCTATTTCTATAAATTTGTTTTTACAAATTTATAGAAACCTTTTCATGATTTTTGTTGCAATCATTCTTACTATTACTATTGCTATTTAATTCAAGAAAAATTAGATCTGTAAAAATCTAGAGTGAATGCAGAAACCACCAATTGATTACAGTGATCTCACAGTAATATAATTTTTATGTAATTCTAGATTAGCTAAACTTAAAATGCCCTTGCTATTAGAGAATGCTTAGTTTTGAGGTTCCAGTATTCTTTAGACCTGTTGTTCACTCTGTGCCAGTTGGTGAATATAACTTACAGTCTGCAATGCGTAATTTGTTGTTTGGACTGCAATTCTACAGGTGAATTCACACAGAAAGATCCTCCACATCTATCTCAAGCTTCTGCACTTGTGTTAATGAGCATATAAATGTGTTCTAGTGTAAAAACAGGCTGATGACTTCAGCTGCTTTTAATAATTACTCTGAAGTGTCTTTGTGTTGCCTTTATTTAATATTTTTCAGCTTCAAAAAGTTCCCAGTATAATATATGCCTCAGCTCAAAAATATCTTCCTTCAGAGGAAATAAGTATTTTATTTTACTGCTTTTCAAGCTTTCTAGTACATTTTAGGAAAGAAAAGATTTAGTGTATGAATCACATATCTGGCTTTAAAAGCAGCAACTATTTATAAACTGTAACAAAAACCAGATCTTTCCTATCTGATATTTTGACCGACTCACTTGCAGCAAATGCTACAAAAAGGATCGAATTTCCTCCTCATGTCCTCTAAGATTATTATCTTAAATACAATAACAAAAATATGGTTTAAAAAAAAAATATCATCTAGAAGTGTATAACGTTATCATGATGAGTACTCTCATAAACATTCTCTTACAGTTCCAACACACTTACAGTTTGCCTTCTTGTTTTACGTATTTAGGGAAAACATTAAATCTGTCATGAAACTGGTTCTATAAATTTTATTCAGACTATGAAAATTAAGACAAAGAATGAAAATAAGGGCTACCTGTACAAAAAAGAAGACTGTTACAAGAAGCCTTGACCCTGAAAGATGATCCTTCTGGTAAGGCCTCTTGGTCTGAGTTTGACCCTGCTTATTCAGGGCAAATCTTCAGATGGGTGACAAAAGCCATCCCCAAAAACCACTTTTTTTGGAATAAAGTCTAGAACTGCTTCTTCATTCTTTACTGTGCCATTTACATTCTGTCACTTTCCTGTATTTCTCCTTTCATGATATTTTTTACAGTGCACATCATATTCGATTTAATAAGTTCTTGGATGAATAAGTGTTGAAAAGAAATTTGAAACATTTAAGCAGAAGGTTGGTATGGAGTTCTTATTTTTTTTTTTTTTAATATAGGCTGGTTATAAGTTCCACTGGCATGAATCATGAAACTTCTATTCATTCCAATGTGACTTTCTGCTATCTTAGTTCCCTTTCTTGCAGTGTACTTAGAACTTGAAAATGTGGAACACGTTTCTCCATACGTTTGGGCTTCTTATGCCAGTTAATTTTGTGTGCTAGGGGCTGGAAAAGTGAATCTAGCTCCTTACTTCTAGTATCAGCATCATGGGAAGATGGTATGAACAACATCATCAATGGCTGTCTCTTAAAGAACATTATAGTTGAAAAATTTGTACCCTTTACAAAAGAAACCTCTAAAAGCACTTGGAACTGCACCTGACAGAACACTTCAGAAGTTTACCATAAATATATATTCATTCTTGTACACTTTTCTCTGTAGTTGCTTCCTATGCCAGTTGTATGAATTACGAAGGTAAAAAATTCCTTCAAAGAGTGACACCAAAATTGTAAATATGCTTTCAAAATAAATCTTAGAAGTATTTTTTCAGCAATTTTCATGGAAAGACAGTTAAAAGTTACATTACTTCTGCTAGGGGCATACTAAGACAAAAAGAAAGCAAAACACTATTTAAAGAGGAACTCTATATTATTTGAAACATAGACCTAAAAAAATATATATCAGGGATAAAGTTTTATTCTATCCTTTTCTGGGGATCAAATAAGGAACTATGAAGTTAGGAACACAATTCTGAGAAAGCAAAAAATACAAAATAAGTGATTTATATGTAATGCACTATAAAAAGGTCGGTTAATAGAATTAAATGAGAAATATTTTGTCAGCTTCTTGAAAGTAGTAATCTGCACCTACTATACTGTGCTCCCTTTTCAGCATTATAAGTTCTAAATGCCACTACTAGACCCTATATTCTGTGATTGTTAGCAATATGAGGACAGAATTCTGGACAGAATTATTTCAGGCCCCCATACGAAAGCAAATTCATAGGGTTCCCACACTTTGAGTTATGTCCTGTATTTCTAGAAACATCCTTGGGTTTGCAGCTTACCACTATAAGTAAAACAGTGATGTGTTTGGAAATCCCTCATAAGACACTTTAGAATTCGGTCTCTTTGCCAGTCAACAAATCATTTTTGAACTAATCCCCATTTCTTTTCTTTTTTTTTCTTTTTTTTTCTTTTTTTTTGACCAGAACATTTATAATCTGCTTACTCTTCATTGAACAATGGCAATTGCCTCCTTTTTGGTCCTGGTGGAGCTTTGAAGATAACTAGAATATCTTAAGTCATTTCAGAGCAATAAAAATTCCTACAAAATTTCGGTTTTAGCCAATCTTCTTTTCTGGAATCACAGGCACTTCTTCAAGATCTGTTCATCCTTTGTCCTGGTTCAACTACTGCCTTAATGCCCCCTCTTAGCTCCCAGAACTGAGGGTGGAAATAGTAAGGAGTTCAGCTCCTCATTCTTTCATAGCTTTCATCTCCAAGGAAAAGAACTGGGAAACAAGTATGACCAGAAATGACTTCTTGGTTCTCTTTCCCCTTAAAGCTCTTTTAAATTTTTTTTTCTCCTCTCGCTATCTGCCTGCAATCAAGCTACTTCTGAAGACCCCACTGACAATTTTTCATTGATTTTTTGTGTGAAGAAAGCAGTTCTTTTGCTTTTCTGAACCATTTTTAGCCTTTTCTCTGTCACTGAAGAAAACAGACCTACTCATATTGTTATCCACACAAGGCACTCAGAGAAGGTAGGGCAAACACAAAATGGATGGACTCATTTGTGGAAGCGCACATTAAATTTCTGATAGCCAGTGGTGGATCCTCTGGAAAGTGATGACCATGGCACTCGCAGCTTGTGACGGTTATACCAGATTTTGTGTAGTTTTCTACTGCCCTGGCCTTCATAATGCATCAGAGCTCATTAGGACAATTTGCTCATGTCAATTCCTGTTAGAGAAATGGTAGGCACATGGATGAAGCACTACCATAGTAATAGCAGCCTGTCTCAGAGGCTGTGCTGAACTGTTCTATGATGTGCCTTGGATTTTATAAATAATTGAAAACAGTAAGTGGCAGGAGAGCTAGCAGCAGGAAGCACACAACTTACTGTAGTCTGTGTGTGAGCAGCTCCCCTGGACTAAATAAAATCAATAATCACCAACCAGCCTTTCTTGGGTACTATAAAAGCTAAAGATCCCATATTGCCTTTTATAAATGAAAACCAAGTAATTGACAGCAGTGACAGCTGCTGAGAGCATACTACTCACTGCCTGTACTCAGTGCCTCTTTCCTCTGCCTCCACCAACAGAAACAACAAATATATTGCAAACACGAATGACTGGCACTGCTGTCGTACACAAAGAAAGAACTCACTTGTTGCCTTATAATTGGAAATGAAAAAATGGAAGCACTGCCAGCAAAATGTTGTTAATGAGGCACTCTATGGGCTCTGATTTCAAAAGCTAAAATTTGCTTAAATCAAAATAATAAGGAAGAATTTTCTGGGATACTACTGAGAATTCAGACAGCTCTTGATGTGTCCCCTCCATCCCCATCTAGTTCTATACATTCTGTAGCACCACCGACTGGGAATAATAATAGGAAGGAAATGTACTACCTGACTCAGTGTATTGCTGTGAGATTATTAATCAGTCAATGTTTGTGAAGTACAAGGAAAATGAAATGCTACCCACAAGTGTTAAATATTATCTTTTCACAGGCTCATTCTCCCCCTCCAGCCTTTCAGCCTACTCTTATTCCCTTCTCTTGTATCATTACTGTATACTTTGGAGTGTGTATTTCCAGCATACCGAAATAGCACACCAGGATTCCACGTCTGCAGAGTGGGCTTGCTATCAGGAGGCGAGGTCTGTTCTGTGAAATGTGTGTCTGACAAACTTTTTAGTCATTTGTTGTAGAGAGCCCTGAATAAGCTATTCCTTTACTGAGTTTTCTTTCCCACTAGCTTAAAATTACTCTATACAATATTTGAAAATATTGCAGCTAAACTACTTTATACTGAAGCATTGACTCTCGACTGCCTAAGTGCCTGGCTTTGTACCTGCATGCATCCCGTGCTGATGGACTGCTTTTCTGCTACTGAATAAGCAAGACAAAAACTACATTCATCGTAGAACCTTCCTGAGGCTTACAGGTGCCCTAGGGCACACATAGGAAATCTTTGCTTTTTATAGGCCATTCACACTCCTTTTTATGATGAGGACAGTCTACAATCCTTTCCCTTGAAAAGAGACAGCCTAAGGTCTCCACTTCTCTGATAGCAAGAGTAGCTGGAAATCCCTATTTTAAAAGAGATTCTGAGACACTGTGTCTGCCTTCTCCTATCACCCCAATTTTCCTGTTCAGGTCCTTCTCCTGCGACTGGAAAATGAAGAGGACTGTGACACTGAGAACAGCATCCTCAGCCACTTCCCAGAGCACACAGGAGAGCACAATCCTGCAAAGCACCAGGGGGAGTGACTGCAGTAGGAGAGCAGCATGCAGAGCAGAGCTGCAGCAAGGCACCCGTGACAAAGGGTACCTTGCAAAGCAGGTAGAGAGTGCAGAGAGGCAGCAAGAAAGGCCAAGAGCTCACGTAGCCTCCAGCCAGCAAACTCGAGGGTCAAGTTGAGCCTAAGTAAAACAACATTCATTTGGATCGTGCACGTTGATAGTTCTGAGTTACACAGGATGCCTTATGTTAAAAATATATCACAAACATCGAAGTAAATTTGGGAGCAGTTCATTTCTCCCAAATACCAGCTTCTAATCAGAAGTAGATTTCTCCCCAGAGGTTTTGTAAATAAGTGGTTCATTGCAATAAAAAAACCATGTTGTCTAAGAGAACTCCCAAAATGGAGTAATTCCAGACAGTATCATTTTAATTTTGAAACAGGATAAAACTTCAAAATTGTCAGCTATTGGAAAATATGTTGATTTTGATAGGGAAAATGTGTGTTAATGTCTTTACAAACAATTCTGTGGGTGAAGGTTTGGGTGTTAATGTCCTTAAAATGGGTCTTAATGTCTCTACTAACTTTGGGCAGCAGGTTTGTTACAGAACCCAGACAGCTTGGCTCCTGAAACAGACAATGATCTGTACAAGCCTGAGTTTCTGAACTTCGGGGTAAAACAGTAGGTTCAAGGGGGGATATGTGTTAGGCAGCTCGGGAAGGCTGTACCTTCCCGGTACCTCAGCAGCGGGGAAAGGAAGAGGGCAACACACGGCCGGGAGTTTGGGATACAAGGAGGCTGCGCCCTCTGACACCTCGAGAGAGAAAACCCCGCGGGCTGTGCCCCGCTGGTCTCTCTCCCTTTATTCCAATGAAGTTGCAGGACTCCCCTGTCTCCTTTGTGGACACTGGCTTTTCATAGCCTGATTTTCCGTACAATTTTGTATATCAATGTATTGTCTATCTAATTTTAAATGTATTAACTATCTCACTTTGAAAGTCCCCCATTTCACGTCCTTTTCAAATTACACAGCCCAAACAGTACAGTCTGCTAATCTGAAATGTACGTGCTTAACTAGGTATTTGTAATACCTAAACAAAACATTTCTGGGAAAGTGCTGTTTAATATGTAGCAAATGCTTCTTTTGCCACCTTCTGTATTATTGTTATGAGGATGCATTTTTACTTTAAATGAATGGACTTCACATTTTCACAGCCATCTGTGCTGTGAGTGATACAGGGCCTATGTTCGCTCCCTATTAGAAAAAATCAAATTTCCTGCATAATTGAAGATAGATTAAAAGGACTTCATTGGTCATTGTCCAATTTGGCCTTTCTCATTTCTCTAAGGCATTATGTCCAAAAGCATAGAGAACTGGGTTTTTTTTTTTTTCTTTTTTCTTATTTTTTCCTTAAGTCAGTCTCCAAATTTAGCCCAAACTAGCATTTTATGTGATGGATCTTCTGTACCTTGGGAAGAGCAAGATATCAGAAATGTTATACCCTTGTGTGATGGACAGTGCCAAGATCTAAAAATCTCTCAATGATTGACAAGGATTGAACTTTTAAAGTTCCCAGACCTCAATTGAAGGATGACCTTTTTTGTCAGTCTTTTATCTCAGGATGGCAATTTTGGTGTGTGAGGTGCTCAGTAGTAAGAGAACAGCTCCAGTAAAAGAGCTGAGATAGTGCCCTTTCAAATGTATCATGTCCAAAGACTAAGCACACTGAAACTACTTTAACCAAACCTCCTAAATTTATTCCATGTTCAGTGATTTCACTTCCGAATAAATATTTGCACACATTTACAGAAGACATGAAGTACACACATACCTAGGAAAAGTTAATTAGTACCAACTGAACATTTCTTTCTTCTTTCAGGATTTATTTTTTCCATGTCATACATACAGCCTGCGGCAGGCCTTCATAAGCATCACTGTAGTTTTATCCTGCCTGCTCCAAAACTTTGTAGATATTACAGGGTTAATGTATTGATTTGCTTACTCCAGCTAAGGGAGACTATTCTATAGTTCCTAATAGAGAATCTTTATTCTCTATATATTAATACTGGGTGCAAGTTTATTTGACTTTTATGTCTTCCATTTTTAATTCCCGTTCAAACTCTGAACAACCACTAATATAAAATCAGTCTTGGAATGCAAAGAGCTTTGGCATGAGTTTCCCTCAGATGGCACAAAGAGCCTACTGGCTTTTATGAAATCTGCACACAGGTAAGGGGGAAGCACTACTTAGGATTAAAAATCTTTTTTTATTATAATTATACCACAAAGCATTTTTCAGTATCTGTAAGGCAGAAACAAGGTGTTTGATAGTGCATCTGCCCAACAGATGGATTCTTTCAATGAGTATAATAGAAATTACTCAGATATGTGAGAAATGTATGTAATAATTTTGAGGGATTTGTAAATTTCTGAGTGCTGATGGTGTAAATTCACTGAGAACTGAATACTTCTTGCTGCAAAAACTTGTCAGTTGTCAGCCTAGGCAATTATTTAGGAAACCTACCAGTGGCAGTTTTCAATGGATTTCCAGCTCAGGAAGCTGGGAAAGCTGGGAGATTTAACACAGAAAGGATTAAGCCTTCTATACTCATCAATTTTCTATATTCCTTCCTGAACATCTGCTATTGGTTACTGCTTAGGATAGAATATTCAGCAAGGTGGAACCTTTGGTCTGACACAGTGTGGTTCTTCCTACATTTTTATGTGTTTGATAACAGCATGCTCTGTCACTGTGGAGTTACATAAAACTCCTCTGTGGATTTATGTTCATTTAACAGAGAACTGGGGGGGGGGGGAAATTGAGGAAAAATCTTTCACTCTCGCTTGCTCTCTTTTCAGAACATAAACTCCTGCTATGAAACAGTGAGGCAGCTTCTTCCTCAGAAGAGTTGTGTGCAGCCTCATTTCAGCACAGCTTCCGGCCACTGCACACTTGCTGGTTCCAAAAGTCAGCTTGGAGGGAGTAAAGCAGTAGCAGTGCTGCAGCCCCAGCGACAAAGATAAATTAACATATGCAGTGGTAACACAAGGTAGTTACCCAGTAATGTGAAATAATGTGGAAGCATGGTCACCATAACAAGCAGCTGAATGAGGAGGTAACTAAAACATTGATCAAGGACACAGTTTAGTTAAGCTTAGCTGAATCATGTTAGTTTACTGATCCCATGTGTTTTCTGCCTTACAACAAAATCAAACCTATCAGCAGAATGCTGAATTTTGAACATTTTCAGACACCTCCCCACCCCATAATTGCAGGCAGCCAATACGAGATGCAGCTTCTACTTTAAAGTAATGCTAATTATGAGGAAGAGTGAGTTGTTCTTTAAAAACCACAATAATTCTTTAATAATTAAACCTGGATTTGAAAATAACTGATTTAGAAAATACTCATCTAAATACTTCTAATTTAATCTTTAATGTAAAGGCACTTTGGCCAATTGCTTTATTGCTCAATTTAAAGAAAATACTGGGAAACATTTTGTAAAAAGCAAATGATCAGTTCTGTAAATTAAAATACTCTGTTTTAGAATTACTACCAGAGAGCAGGAAAACACTGTAAAGACCATGTGTCCATTCTAGAGCTCAGATTTCAAATGTGGGAATACTGACAATGAACTGCTTGCAAACAATCTAAAGAATTATTTGCAGACATTATTTGGCAAATTCACTGAATAAATTATTCACTATGAATTATTCACCCAACTCTATTACTTACCCTCATCAGACATTAAAGCCATCGAAACTTGAGCTTTATTGTTAACCATTATAATTGTGAATTATAATTAATTCTTAACAATGTTGTCAAGAGACTGAAACATGACTGAAAAGTGCACAACATTCCAAAGGTATCAGTGACACAAATAATTCCCTCAATGCAAAACATGGCATTAAAATAGCCTGAAAATAAATCACCACCAGTGAGTAAGCAATGTAATAATTTACTACTAAAACAATTAACATTTCAAATGTTAATTCTTCTATTCTCTGTAGCCCAGATAACAATGAGTCACTGAGCTGGAGAAAGCTGCAAGCAAATCTAACTGGGCAACACAGGGGGAAAAAATTCCTTTGGAGAATTCCCTCCTATCTCTTTGTAGCAGTTGTTGGGCAATTTTTAGAGCATTATTTGCCTCGTAACTTAGTGCTACTGGGACTCATGCTACATAAATATTTCTCTGGGTCTTTTTAAAATAATAACAAAAAAATAGCAGAAAACGAAAGAGGTGATAGCCCCTACACCTGTTCACTGTGATCATCCTACCTGCAAGACAGGCATGAATGAAATGTTCATTTAAAATGCACTCTAATTATTCATAAATAAAACTGAATGTCTGTATGTTGTATGTCTTTGCTTCTTTGCAACATATTTCTGCAGGAGTTGTACCCAAATTTTACTTTTCTCAGATTTCTTTCTTTCTTTCTTTCTTTCTTTCTTTCTTTCTTTCTTTCTTTCTTTCTTTCTTTCTTTCTTCCTTTCTTTCGAAGTGTAATATTAACAAATATTGCCATTTTCTAGCTGTAAGAGTATTTGATCTAGAGTTTGGAGCCCATTAAAAACTTTTCTCTGTAGTGTGATGTCCTCTCTACTATATTTTTAGTTGAGATAATTTTGTCATAGTAATTTCTGCTGTCATCATCAGTATTAAGGTTCATTTTGATTTCTTTTTGAGCCTACATGTTTGCTTAGCTCTTCTGGCAGCATGACTAACCAGGATATGTGAGATAAGAGCTTCAAGATTTCCAGTATTTGTGTGGTCACTTGAAATGTGGAGGCCAGCAGGCACTGCACTCATTGTCTAAAGAATCCTCAGGAACATAATTGGCATTGGATTTAATATTGCAATAAACTCTATGGTTACAGCCATCTAAGTTTTGCTGCACCTTCCCAGCCATTTTGCCATAAGCAAACACAGTGCATTTCATTCTGGCTGTTTGAACAGTTGTGACACAAAGGTTTTTAAAGCACACCACCATCACTAAGTATTCTTCAAGATTCAAAAAAATCATGAAATATTTAATTTTTACCCTTTATTCCTACTAGTATAGAAAGACAAATCTATGAAGGCAGCACTGCATTTGGACCTAATTACCTTTAAAAAAACCGCACTACATATCCAAATATTCTTAAATAATTGGAGTACTACTACTACTCCAGATAGCTAAGACATGAATATCTAAGGATATCAAAGTGGTTTTGAAGCTTTCTTATTTTTAATAGACAAGAAGGTATCAATAAGTATTACAGCTTCCATGAATACATAGCAAGATATTAATAAAATATCAGTCATGAAAATCTGACTTGTTCATAATTAATTAGAATATATCTGATACTTTTCTTAGCTAGAAACCATATTTAAAATAAATGACCTGTCAAGTAGCATTTTAAATACAAACTGAAGGTTAAAATAATTCTAATATGGGCAAAACTTTTTCATTCCTGTGAACTAGTATGACAATATAAATGTGGAAGATATCATCTGTCACGACTATAACACTGGTTTTGTGAGAGGAAAAGGAGGAAGGACTATGTTAAGTAGATAACTGTATCTTAAAAGTTCATGGCTATGCATGTTGCTTGAATGCAGTGGCAAACTAATTTAGTTCCACTTGTGATCTTGCAATAATTTCTGTCAATCAGGATGGCATTAATAAAAAACCTCAATCTAAACAGAAGTGCTGTGCAGCGTGTATAATGTATACACTCATTGAAAGAGGCTGAAAAGATTGCAGTCACACAATTAGGGTAACATTTGACAGCTTTAATCACTTTGAATCTCTTCACATCACTTTTAAATGTCAAAACCACCTCCAGAGATCTCATCAGAACAAAGCATTACTTAAATTGCAAATGAAACTATCCAAATTCAGAACACTATTATTAAAAATATTAAAAATGCCCCACATTATTTTACGAAAAACATTCATAAAACATTCTATGATGCAACACTGAAATGAGCAAAACAGGAAACAACTACGGCTCATTAAAAAAAGGTATTAATGCTAAATTTACTCTCCATTAGTATGTCATAAGATGTTATTTTTCACATTGTGCTGTGCTGTCTTCTCTAAGCATCTAGGATTACATTTTTTGTACTCAAAAAAAAAATAGGAGTATTTATTCTATGAGATCTTTGTATTTTGGTGAAGAAAGATATATAGATATACAGACAAACCTGTAAACAGTTCTTGTACTGACATCATAGAGCAACAGGCTGCTTATCCTGTTCATTTACAGGTTTTTGGTCCTTTGTCCACAACAGTTGAAGCTGCTACCTCCATGGCATATTGCCACGTATTGTGTGACTGTACACAAATTATGCAGTGATATATCCTTAGGTTCTAAATGCATCCTATCCTTTAATGAATTTTTTTTCTCTGTGTTCACTGAACCATACTTCTGAAAAATTTTAAAATGCAGAAAAATGAAATCTATTACTAAATTATTTTTTAGTCTATAATATCCCAGTTATCCAGTTATTTACTATCACATTTTTTTTAATTATTAGGCTTTTCCCCATCTATACCACTGTCCAAACTGAAAGAAAAATAAGCAGAAAAATCTCTTTGTGTCAATATTTTCTTTAGCTAGTACTCAGCAGATATTCCTGTAGCGAAGCTAACAGCACTTTACACACATCATTGTACTTTTTGATAGCCTTTCAGACTGGTAAAAAAACCATCCACTAGAAAGTTCAGGTCCTAATAACAGACCTACAGGTGGATATTTCTTGCCATCCTTTGAAATTCTCTTGGATGATCTCAGGGTGTGTGCCCAAGTAAAGCGCTAGCCCCTTTTTTTTTTTATCTAATCCAGAGTTTCATGATTTCCTAGTTTTTGAAGACGTCAAGAAAATATAGTCTTACAGTGTCTAATGTGGTATAAGTGGAAATTATATTTTCTCATCATTTACAAAAATCAAGGCTTCTAAAGAGATACAAAAGTATTGCATAGCTGACAAACATTAGACACCAACATTTAAAAATAACCTTAGGTATGTGTTTTAGTTTTATTATTCATAGTATTAGATTTAAAAGCCAGCTTTGCTGGAGTGCTGTATTTGATTTAATTAACAGCTAATCCATGTTCAGTGTGAAGAATGAAAAGAGGGGACTGAACAGGAAGAAAGTTGCTCCTGTTGAGATGTATAGGAGTCACTTACTATTGAAAAACATTTTTAAACTGCTCGTCTCCCAGACTCAAAACCATTGCAACAATCAGTAAAATTTAAGCAGTGCCTAGTTTGAAAAGGATACGGCTGATCACTCATACAGGCACTCGTAGCCAGGAGAGACCACACACAGCATGCCTACTGACAGGTCACCAAGTTGCTTTCTCTCCTCAGTATACCTCAGTGCACAGCAGCCAGTTTTCCCACTCAGCAACACACAGCATGTGCAACTTTGAACAATTCTACACTGCGGGGAATATTTTGCAGAAGCTACATGATAAGATTACCAAATGGCTTACTCCTTGCTCCCTTTGTCCTTGAGTTTACTCCCTCCAATCACGGGGCAAATGTGGTGCATGGTATAAAGGAAAGGTTACTGCCTAAGTGTCACATTTCCCACTTCGTGCTCTGATATAAGTAGACACAAGCCTTCATATTTCTAGGTTTAAGCACACTTTTTGCCTTTGTAGATCTTGTGCAATTATATTACCCGATTTTTGTAACAGGCTTTATGCCTTAAGAAAATTGCAAATGTTTTGTGACCTGCCCTCCTGCCCTGCAACCATGACACTCAGTAAAATCTTAGTGTTGTTGTCTTCTCTGGAATTTCACCCATTATGTATGGGGTTAATTCCAGATAGTAATACAAAAAAACAAGTTGTTTCTTGTTCTACTGTTTTCTTGTGTGACCTTCTATGAGTCATTTTACCTCAGACGACCTCACTTTTTTCATGTGTAAAATGTTCAGAGAACATTAATAATCCTCATTTCATTGTTCTGCAAATCCCTTTAATCAAAAGAATTAAAGTAATTACAAGATACTTCTCCAATTATCAAATATATGGTGCTGACCAGAAAGGTTCTTTTTTCTGTTTGGGCATTCATTGATCTGAGCTGTGGCACCCATTCAGACTGCAATCTGGTTGTTTACTTCCTTTATCTCATAGTGTCACATACAGTAGCATGTTTGAAAAAACCACTGAGGTGACTGGAACGTCCTCCCACAGGGCCAAACACTCTAATGTGAACATATATTATTCACTAGGTTGTTAGCAAGGGAAGGCAATTACAGCAGAAAAAAAAGAATGCTGCAGCAGGGGCAGCATTCGGTGTGTTGTACAGAAAAACAGAGTATTGAAAGTCAGGAATCAGATAAACTTGTCATCTGTTACTATCACAGTATTGACCAAAGGCCAAACAAGTTTCAAGGCCTTATTAAAGTTGGTCTGTACACACAGTTAGTAGAAAGACAATACTTGACTTTAGGAGCTTGCAATCTAATCAAAGGCTTATTATGAGAAAGTCTTTCTGCGGGAGGATGAAAAACCACAAATGGATATGTAGGGGCAAATAGAGACAGCTTGTCTGCTCAATTAGATGTTGGTTCAACATTCTCACAACAGCCCTGGGTGAGACAAACAACGCTGGCATGGGGCCGCTCTTGCTTGAGGCCTAGAAAAAGACCAGAATGCTAAAACACAGTTTCTGAAACTGAGGTCGAAAAGGGAATGGACTTAGCAAATTTGTTGTAAGAGCAAAGCAAGTGGTCGGTGGTTTTGGCCAAATGTTTTAAATGTGAAGTATCGTCAAGGATCCAGTGAGCAGGTTGCTTGCTGGTACAGTGGTGTTACAGAGAGTGATGATTCCCTCTGTTGAGGACTACTGTGTCATTCAGCTAAAAGATTTAGAATTTACTGTAAAAGAGACTCTGGCTTTCTTATTTTGGCATCTATGTAGTTTAGTTTTACAAATGAACTTCTTTGGCCTTGAGCAGCAGCTTGTCAGATTTATTCCATGATAACTATCTCTGATCTGCATTGTTGAAACGTCTCATCAGTACCTGAAGCAGAAAATAAAAACGTTATCAATTTTTCTGTACTGTGGTAGAAGCTATGGCACAATTAAAGACAATATTCTTTTTAAAAATTCTTGGAAAATAGAGCTCTTATCAGTTTATGGAGTATATTCTTTTCTTCTCTCCTTTGCAAATGAAACTGCAATGAAAAAAAATCTGATTAAAATTAATTTTTTTTGAATGTTAATTGGCAGGAGTTTGTCATTAAAATGAAAGAAATCTGAAAATCTAATTGGCTACTTGGTGAAATACCAAGAATTTCTAATCATGCTATGTAAAATATATTTTTTGCAACTAACTTTTTTAAAAGGGAAAGGTTTTTTTCAAATATGTACTTGGCTACTGACATATTTGTCATAGTCACTCAAACATGGTTTTCCCACTCTTCTGTGTATCTTAAATGCCTGATGCTCTATTGAATCGCTGCAGATGTTTTCTTCCTCTGTTAACATAGTATTTTAAGGATTTCTGTGTATATATACAGAAAATTAAGCTTTTTGCCAGTCAATTATAATTCAGGGCTCATCTAAAGACTGAAAAAGACAAAATTATTAGAAAAAGAACTGGGCATGCCCAAGGCTGATGTCCTGGTGAGGAGGGAATTATTTTAATAAGTGTGAGAAAGAGGTTTAAGGATCTAGCTTTCCCACTGGGAAAAGAACTGAGCACAGTATGAATCAAAGTTCTAAAGTAAACTAAGCAAGATAGACTGTTACACCATTTAGCAGGCCAGCTCTTTAAGTTATATTATTCAAGCTTTCATAATGTAAAGGACCTTTCTTCAGGGATGAATTATGGATATCATGTTAAATTTATAACCCACTTCCATTACAAAGACCTATTTTAGCCTCTTGTCTAATTATGATTTAGAAAATTGGTTTGGCCTGAAAATTGTCTGATTTACTCTAAAGGCAAAGGAGAATGTTTCCAGAGAGTGTAAAGATAATTTATGGCATAGTTTTTCAGGCAGAGGTCATTCAATTATTTCCCTGATTTAAAATTTTGTCTTTTGTCTAACATTTCTTTGGCTCCACCTAGGTCAAGAATAGCTTATTGTTATCTCTCCAAGTATACTTTTTTTCTTCTTTTTTTTTTTCTTGAAGGGGGGGTTTTGGGGTTTTATTTAGATTAGAAACAATTGAATACTTATGAATTATAGTTCATAAAGTGATAATAAATATTCATCATCCTTTTTTGTAACCTATTATTTTCTTTCACAATTCCACCTATCAGGGAAAAAAATTCTAAGGAGAAAGGTTAGACTGAGGCTTTTGCAAAGGGCAGTGTATACATGAATGTTTTTCTGTTATCTTTTTGGGAATCAGGGGGACATACAAGCCAAAAAATATTTTAGTCCACATGCATCATGTAATTACAGACACTTGCCTATTTATAGCTTTAGTAAATTTAGTCACATTTTAAAGCTGAAGTAGACACAACTCTTCTGACAAATTTGTGATAAAGTTAGTTATCTTAGTGTGAGAAAACTAAGCTCAGTCCTGTCTGAGGACATTGGAGATATGTTCAGGAACAGGAGAAAATTTGTGGGAGGCTTTTCAGTGTCTGCTGTTGAATGAGTTTCTCATTTGGGGGACTATTTTTTTTTTCTTCTAATCAAAAAGAAACACAGCCAACAGAAGAATGAGAAGTTCGTCAGCAGAGGAGGAAACACTCAGGCATAGAAGAGAGACTAGGTTAAAATTCCTATTCTAGTAAACTGTAAATAAAAAATAAACATATACCATAAATGTGGAAACAATATACTTTTTTTTCAAGGTCAGTGGCTTAACAAGATTAAAATCTCATTAATTTTACATAAATATTACATTAATTTGCGAGATGGAACAAATTCTGCAATTGTAATGGAAATAAACATCTTACAATACCATTGAATGTAGATCATAAAAAAGTTAAAGAATTTTTTCTTGTTTGTTTGGGGTTTTTTCCCAATCATGTCCAGAATAAAAGGGCAACATCCACTTACAAAATTTTGGGAGTAGCCAGCTTCTTATTGATTGACAATAGTAAAATTATATGGATGACATATTCTCAGATGTATGCATTAGAATTTCAATTTTCATATCATAAAATGAAATACCTTGTAAAGTGGGAGGCGTACACTAGTACTATACACTTAATACAAGAATTTGGAGCAAATTATATAAAGCTGACGTCCTGTAGGTGCTTCCTACACCAGTCCTAGTGTCTTACTCCAAACATCCAGCAGGAGTTTCTTCCGTATTTCCAAAGCTTCCAAATTTGGACCCCAATGTAATGATTTTACCAGTCACAAGTAAAATCCTTCTTTGTCTGGACCCTCAATACTCCACTGACAATGCCGAGACAAATATTGTCAGCGAGGCTCCGGCAGAGAAATCCAGACTCTCTTAAAAGGTAAATTACAAATTGAAGACAACCACAAACTAATCAAAATGCAATAGGAAAATAATTTCACTCTGCTCTGTGTTTGTCAATGCAGTTAATCCAAGCTTGATTCAATCATGCTACTTTCTGTTTCTTATGAACTGCCCTTGTCAACCTCCTCAAATTATTATTTGTTGGGTGAATGCTGTCGAAATTACAAAAAAATATTTTTAAAAAAAGTGAAGAGATGAAAAGTCTCTACAGCTCTGAAATGTACTCTACATAGCAACCTGAAGTGAAAGGTGAACAGCAGCCTTCCTATATATGTGAAGCCATACCGTTTAACATTTATTTATACAAAGGTGTTCATGATTTCAGGTAGATGAATTTACAGTATAATCTTTTTAAGCTACTCCCATTAAAAATCTCACATCAAATCATCAAATTTCTGCTTGTAACCTCTTAGTCTGCTTTGCCTTTGACTGACATATTAGAACATAAAGGCATAAAAAAACCCTCATAAAAATTGCTCAGAGTGTCTGTAATAGGATGCAGTGACTAAAAGCTGAGACCTGCATTTACAGCTTTCCCATGTTTCCACCTAGGGAAGCCTATCCTTTCAACATTCCTCACTAAAGGAATTTATTTTCAGCAATCATTGCCATTATTCATACCGCTGCTAACTGGCAAATCATAAATGCTAGATATAAGTGAGTTTATTCAAGGTGTAAGTGAGGCTGAACTTGGGGAAGTGGGATCACAGATTGAATTCATACATTATAAACATTATAAATAATAAAAGAATATTTACAGGAAAAATTGCCAAAATAAATTAGAATTTAAAACAAACTCCGCCACGTCCTGCGGAACAAGAATTTTTAATTATTATTTTTCCCTTGGTTTCCTTGCCTGTGGTGTCTCTGTGATAGACATGATAAAATTTCTTCTAAAACGTAAAGTGTGAATGCTAAACACTTTGTAGGCTAAAAAAGGACTGCTATAGTTCCCTTTTGCAGCACAGCTGCCATCCCTTCTCTCTAGTTCTTTCTTCCTTTTCTCTTAACCCTGTGCAGCATTACTTAGTGTAGGGTCTGCCAAACAGGAGGTGAGAGATGATGGACCCCCTGAGGAATGAGAAAATGGAGAGGTTGACTGCACACATTGCACATGAATAACAGGAGGAGATGCTATTCTACTCTGGTTACTTTCTGCCATCTAAAGGTGTCCTCTAAAGTAACTTAGCATTACATAGTGCTTTGAGCAATGAACTGTGAGCCAGGAAACCTGGGTTCTATCCCTCACTGCATAATTTTGAATAAATCAGTTGCCTGGACTCAGTTTCTCAATCTGTAAAACACTCATTATGGCTATCTTCAAAAACTGCTTTATGATGTGTCACTGGAAAGCAAACCAGAAGTGCAAAATTTCTTTAAATCAACTCTTCACTAATGTAGCAATGGAAAGCCAAGACAACCAATACAGAGGAAAAATACAAATGTTTCTAATCCTTGAAGACCAGCACTGCACCATGTGAAAATTAGGCTGGAGATGTTTCCACCCACACACAGTTGTGCACAACCTGCTTATCGTCTCATTATAATGGATAGTTGATCATAAACTGCTATGATTATTATAAAATGAAGGGAGGAGGAAGACAAAAGAAGAACAAGGATAGCTGCATTTTCTAAATCATTAGGGGAGCCAAGAAGAGAAGTTTTGCTTAAATTTTGTGTCTACCACATTGTTTCTGTACTTCCATTTCAGCAGCACATACTGGACATAAGGACTTAGTGGTCTTCCTGATCCCTGTTTCCCTGGCTCCAAAAAACTGAGCAGCCTCTCTCTACTGCTTTTATTGGTAGTAAAATTCTGATAGCGCATGTTCTTCTTACAGGTACATAAAATTATAGGATAGTGTAAGGGAACACAGATCTTCTTACCAATAAATGCATATGTTAATGAGTAAAGCCAGAAGTGTGTACATAGAGACTACACAAAATCTGGGGCTTGGGAAACAGCAATCACAGCAGAGATGACTGTACTGTTGAGTTCAGTATCATTTTCATCAAGACTGAAAAAAACAAGAGTGTAATTCTGAGTTTGTGGAAGTCATGTTCAGCGCGATGATGTCTTTAATTTTATCTTGGATGTCTAGTTCATTGTTACTATTTCAGGTTAAAAATAGTACCTTCTTCACATATTACTATTAATCTCCCCAGATACATCTGTTCCTGGGTAAATCCACCATACTGTTCCCTTGGCCATGTGGTGGTCTGGCTCATATCCATTCTACTCAAGCTTTCGTGCCCTACAGAAAAAATGGTTAAGGTCAACTGTGTCTTTACTGCATATGAGCAGAAGTTTGTCATGCTGTTATAACTCTCTCATTATCCTTTACTTGGCAATACATGTCTTTCTCTATTCACTGCTCCATGGCTCAGCTGTCAGGAGGGCAAAGTGTGTGAAGATACTGTTTAAGGAATCAGGTTCCCTCAGAGCTCCAGCCGTGGCCCAGCTCATTCTCTCTCTGTGCACTGGGCAGCTCATCTGGCAGGCTGACCTCTGAACCCCGACTGGCGACTCTGCTGGATGGACTGCTTGATCCAAGCTGGGCTGGAAGGGTAAAGCAGCATGCCTGTGAAGGAAGACACATCCACTGGAGGTTTGGGGTCCTTGTGAACCATGTGCAATGAACAAACTTAATGCACACGTTTGCAGTGACCCACTTTCCCATTTCAGAAGCAATACATCAGTGCCTGCCTTACTCATAGGCTTGCTGGGGGATAAAACCTGGAATGGCTCTGAAACACTCCAGGGTCAGTAACTTTGACTGGTAGCTTTTTCTGGGTTCTGGCATGTCTCTAGATTTAAGCATCAACAGAAGACAACTAAGAAAGGTCAACTTATTGAGAATGTCTCCCTATCTCTTTTGAAGAGATCTAGCTCAGATCAAGAAGATTCTTTTAAAAAAGACAGAAAAACAGTACATGAGGTAATCTTGATCTGGAACAAACACACAGATAAAAAGAATATTGGTTAATTTGAAAAAAGGAGGAGATTAATAACAAAGAGGAAGTAGTAAGGATAACAGCTGGTTAGCTATAGCTTAATCTTTTGACACATAATATTAAATTTTTTAAAATTTGTAATAAGTAAAAAAATCCCCCAAAAGATAAACTAACCATCTTTTTCTCACTTATACTTTTAAAAAAATGTGGAGCAGAGGCGATTATTAAACAGGGGTGTTTTCCTTTTCGATAAATTTTGTAAGAATATTCCAAACAGACAAAGGAGAAATTTAGCCTAATACATTTTTAAAACCATGAAATCACTTGTGTGTTTACCATACGTACACACACACATGCACAAACAAACAAAACCACAAAAAAACCCCAAAGCACATTAAAAAATATAGATGGATACAAACAGGCATGATAAAACAGATGAATACGTATGGCCTCAAAATTCAGAACAAGAAGATTCAGTTATTTTTTGTTTAATTAATATAAATCTGAAACTCAAGGAAAATCTTAGGCTGGAAAATAATAAAATTAAATACATACAGACTTGTTCTCTTTCTACATACTTCAGATAAACCAAATAACATTTTTACTTGTAAATCATTTTAATACTGAAG
Organism: Machaerirhynchus nigripectus; assembly: GCA_013397975.1. Lineage (NCBI taxonomy): Eukaryota > Metazoa > Chordata > Aves > Passeriformes > Dicruridae > Machaerirhynchus > Machaerirhynchus nigripectus. Next base: position 1,397,007 of record VZRQ01007814.1, on the reverse strand, counting down.
CTTCAGAGAAGGTAAAGAAAAACATTCGTCATGCTAAATTAATTTCTTAGAAATATTTAGGTAAATTTAGACTTAATGGTGAGTTCCTTTTAAAATTTTCTTTTTCAGTCTCAGTTCCACAAATATTTTGGTCAGCAGGTTCGTGTTATTTCAGGCTATAATGAAAAACAGTCAATGGTCCTTATAGAAAAGGATGGCCACTGGTAGATTTTAATTTGGTGATGATGGCAAAGGGTTGATTAGTAGATCAAGTAAGGCTGTCTATAAAGCAGAAACTTCCTAATTTCTCTGAGGTGACAAAAGGGAGACCGAAACTCTACCCAGTAGGCTGATGGGGGAAAACAATCACTTTAAAAAAGGTAAATTAATCCTTAATCTCAAAAGTGCTCTGTATACAGGTGGCACTTGTATTATTACTAATATACCATACTGATATTGATTATCATTGATTTTAATGTTCAATACAGATCTGCAAGATGGTAAGTGCCAACTGCAGATGGAAGTCTTTCAGATACAAACCAAATTATAAGGTGTTTTATTCAGATCTTGCTTTCATTAACCTTAGGAAGTTCCACTGCCATTCATATTGTTACTTAAATAAACCAGATAACCAGCAACCATGCACAAAGCAAAAATCCTACATTTGCTTCCTGCTGAGCTGTATAACTTTTTACATGACACTTTATTGTAATTCAAAACTTTTATGTGTATTCTTCTTGTGCGTGCCAAAGTGGAACTGACTGTCTCAAAGTTTATCAATGAGGAGCAGCTTGTTTAACAAATGGAGCATCCTCACCTAGATTATTTTAGTGTTGTACTGTGACTTGTGCTATGACATCCTTTAATTCTTATTTCATGCCTGAAATTTAAAATTAGATATGCTAAGGCGGTTGGCAGGAATTTTTCATTTTAAATGTTCTCTGGATTTCCTTCTGATAAGCATAGTAAAGTTGCAGTCGGGACTGCATCTCAAATGGTTGGAGGGCACACTTTCAACATTTCACTGAATTTGCAGCTAGGATAAGGAAAAGCCCAGCAGCAATAATGAAAACCACATTTCAGGATCCCAGGGAAAATGAACATGTCTGGTCATCTCCATTTTTGTTGCAAGTAGTGAAACTGGAACTGTTTCCATCAGCTGGCTTGTACAGGATAGATTTATATTATGCAACCATAGTACATAGTGCAGAGAACATATAATAGATGTTTATATCTTCATTTATCTCCAAATAAGTAAAATATTTTTATAATACCATCTCATGGAGTTCATTTTGTGAATTTAGACCCTACAAAGAACTTTCAATTAAATTAGTCAGTAAATGTCACTGAGGTACAAACTGAAGTTTAATTTATAAATACATTTGTTTCTTTCTCATTGCATAGGTACTTAAGCATCACAATGGGTAAGCAAAACTTAAAAATTACCTTTTGTTCACTATTGTAAATTATGTCTAAAGAAGAAAGGATTCATTAGTCATTATTCTCACAACAACGTTGGAATTGACTGAAACACAGATGAAGCATTTTGTTAACTATAAGTACTGATTTTTCAGTTTATGGCTACAGGAAAAGAATTTGTCTTGAAATAAAATCTTAGCCTTACACATTTAAAAACATTACATTTCCCTGAAAGATAATTTTTATCTTTGGTGTGTTTTGAGAACTGAAGAAATATTAATACTGAGGGAATTACATAGCCATACTAACATAATTATTATTAGACTTATTCATTCGTTATTGAAGTTTAATTTTATAAAACTCATGACACAGCTTTTTTCTTGGAAATCAACCATCATAGCTGCCGTCATGTGGGAATCGCCTGCAGTAGCCAAGCCTTCACTCCCATCTCCTTGTATCCCCCTACAGAGCCCTCTCCACAGAAGTGCTCAGCTCCCATCTGTGCTGCACAAAGGGAGGGGGCTGCTGGTGTTTCTGGCATTGCAGCACAACACTGCACCACAGCTAATCAGCCCTTTGAAAAGATGAGTGGCTCTACAGCCCTGAATTCATTGCCACACTGATATAGGAAAATATTTTTTGTCAAATATGGGAGCTGAGTAGCTTTGAGGGCATCCATGCAGAGCTTTCATGTCGGTGTGCTGCCTACAGAGATATTTGGGAAGAAAAGGGAAACTTCAACCCACAGTACATTGTTGGAGAAAATCAAGTCATCTGGACAGGCACAAACTAAAGTCAATTCTCTCTGCTCCCATGCTGGAAACATTAGGAAAGATCATTTAGTGCTGTCTGAGTTCATACACAGTCTCGGCCTTTAGGAGTCAGGCCTTATGAAAAGCAGTGAAATTCTGCCTGTGCACAGAAGCAGAACTTAAGGCTCCAAAAACGTGATTTCACTCTCGGTGGCATGGACAGTTAACCAGCTACTGCCCACAGCCTTTCTCCCACTCAGATGTTATCCTTTCTCCTATGCCAGCATAGCTGTGTGCACACCACACGGAAATGCAGAGTGAGGAAATGACATGAGTAAAAGAAATCTTCTGTCCCTTCACTATTTCCTTTTTGCCTTCAGGCCTCCCTTCCCCACTGCAGTTCACTGTGCAGCCTCTCACCTGTGCTCACACAGACACTGGATGGGAACAAGACAGGGACAACAGCTTCCCAGACTAATTCTGCTCCTTGATCAGGAGCAAAACAGTAATTGCTTTCATTTGATTTGCAAAACATTTTATGACTATCTTACCAGAAATGAGTTAGAAGCCAGAAATAATAGTTAACTCTTGTGAAACTCACTCCCACAGTGCAGCAGAGAGAGGAAGTGAATAAACTTGTTTTGCTACATAAACCTCCTTTCTGTGCTTCCCAGATGCTCACAGCAGGGTTTTCTGCTCCCTGAAACTAGTTAGTAAGGTCTACCTTTAGAGGCTACTGGATCACATCACCTCTTTGTCTCATAGATAAGAAGTTTGTGAGTCAAATTAATTAACTGTCTATCGAAGCAATTGAAAGGCCTGCAGATCCCCAATGATCCATTATGTCTGGTACGTTTGTCATTGACTAATTTTGTTTTAATTGACAAAAATTCATGCTCATTATTTTAGTGGTATCATTCACTTTGTAATTAAAGTAAATGTTTACAAATATATTATCCCAATTGTTATACTTTTTAACAAAATGGAAGTCATCACTTTAACTTGCACTGGTATGTTTAATTTATCCCCTTTAAATTGAGAACTTGTAAATCAAATCTGAGGAGGCAACGCTATTTTTTTTTTCCTATTTACATTTCTAAATCTGTTTGCACTAGCAGGAGGTTGGTTTTGGTTTGGTTTTGGTTTTGGTTTTGGTTTTGGTTTCAGTTTTGGTTTTGGTTTCGGTTTTGGGGGTTTTTTCCTTTTCTGGAAATAACACAAAAATAAGGTAAAATCACACACAAACGACAAAAGTGGACAATCAAAGGACTTAGAGAAAACTTCTTCTAAATACATTATTCTGGTAACATATAGAGCCTTCCTTTCTCCTTCACTTGTGCTGTATGTCACCTCTTGAAACATTCTCCCCAGAGTATTGAATGTGCTTTAATGTTTTCATATGGCAATCAATAATTATCAATTATACACTTAGTCATATAGTGCCAAACCCTTTCATTTAATACTTGGTTCATCAATTGTTCATATATACGTTCTGTCAAGCAGCTTAATGGTATGATTGAATTGTGTGCTATTGATTTTCTATCTGTCAAGTTTATGCAGTGATTTGGAAATACTGAGCCTATACACTGATGTAATTTCCTTGACTTCAATTGAGTCATTATTCTATTGGTGTAAGGGACCTGATAATCAGATTGCCAAACATCTGGAGTGAAAGACCCTTTTGGTGAGGGTATAACACTGCCCTCTACAGTCTTTTCGTCTGACAAGGTTAGGTTCTAGTTCCTTTTAAAATGTAAGGGATTACTTAGTTTGGATATACCTGATTAGATATACCCTTATGGTACCTATAGCTAACTGTAAACTAATCTATGTAAGCCTTCATTGTTTAGAGATATATAGGCTAATCATGAGGAGATGGGCATGTCAAAATTCTGTTTAAAAGTTGCTATCATCTTTTAAAAATCAAAATAAATCAAAACCTTGACAAGCAATTGAAACTGTGCAGAGCACTGTGCTTACACAGGACATTTGCAGTAGACCTGGGATACACTGGAGTAAACCCAGTCAGTTCACTGATTTGATTCCTATTACAATAAAATTAGTCAGACATTAGCTAGACAGCAAACATAAGGCTAATGAGAATTTGGAATACTCAACACCTCTGACAGTACAGTATTTCTTGTGCTGTTGTATTTCCTTTTCTGAATGCCTTGAAATACTACTTTTCCAGAATAACATAATGCTTCTTTTTCTCCTGCAACTTGAATTTTCTTAAGAAAAGACGAAGACTAGAACAATAAACTCAAATAACTGAAAAAGAAATTTAAATACTAAAAACAACAGATGAAAAATGCTGAACATCACAGCTATTCAGTGGTGTCTGGAACACAAATATATTTTAGCAAACCTGAAAATAATTTCTCTACTTTATTTCCTGATGTGTTAAACTTCCTGCTTCCTCCTGCCAGGAAGAAAACCACCAGAACAAAAAGAAAAAAAACCCCAAATCCTCATGCAAAAATGAAAAGAACCCCTCAACCTCTATATAACTGACAACAACTTTGAATGACAGCACATGGAGCAAAGGATATATATTCAATCACCCCACTCTTACAATGGGATGCTTTTCATATTCAAATAAATGCCCACTAATAAATACCAGAATCATAACTACATCCCACAAGGAAATCTCATTAAAACTTATTCTTTCCATCCTTCTATGTCCTCTCCAAATGTCAGAGATAAAATTCTCTTTTTAGTACTCCTGGAAGACTAACAAGTATAAAACTTTTTTGAAGCATTTGAACAAGTAAATCTTAGTAAAAAGTCTTTTCTGACAAGATCTTCCTCATATTTAAATTATGGAAACCAGAACTTAACTAACAGCTTAAGTATTCCCATCTTCATGGTATGGTGTATATAGAAATGAAATCACTCATCCTGATAACAAGCTGTACAGGGTTGCTATGCATTTTTCAGTTGATTATATTTTGTGATGGAGAGACATGGGGGAAGTTACTCCCAACAACTGACTTGAAGAAGAAATTTGTAGAAGAATCTCCATGGATTGTACATATCAGGGAGACCAATTTAAGGATTAAGAAAAATGTTCTGACTTTATAACCTTTTAAAGAGCTGAAGGGGAAGTTTTAAGGAATAGGTGCAATTCCACTGACATCAACAAATACAACATCAGCCCATATGTATCTGAAGGCAGAATTTCTCTATGAGACAAAATGATAAAATAGTGAAATCTTAAAACTTGTGTGAACTTTTACTCTAGGACTCTAAGTTGTCTTTCTTTTTTTCCTCTTGGCAGAATAGAAAGCAGCATCCAAACTTTTTTTAAAGACTAGTACCACTAACACTGTCTTTATTTTAATTTATCTTATATAATGTATACTATATCTGCATGAGATAGGGATATCGTGGGGGATGTGAGACTAGACGTGGGCTCCCAAATCTTAGATGCTGAATTTGCCTTGAGCTACCAGTAGACAAGATACATTTCTAAAGACAGTCAGTTTAAACAGGTAGTATAATACAGCCGCACCAAATAGATCAATAAGGATTGAAGGGACTTTTAAAGTGAAGGTTTGCACTGACCTTTGGAAATGTATTACTGAAGCAGAACTTTTTATTTTCTGTAATCATCTAATTTATGTCACTGGTGTTTTACTAGGCACTGCCAGCAGTAAATGTACACCCAGGAAAAAGGGCATTCCTGAACTGCTGTCAGCATTGTAAACTAAAGTATATAATTTACTTTGAAATTTAGTAAACATAACCATAATACATAACTAAAAATGGGTCTACATCCAACTTTCAGCTGAGCCTGCAACTACTAAGGTTATTCCAAAACATCTGTATCTCTTTGGGCTTAGACTGCAAATCTCCAAACAAAAGTCTATCCTATGGTTGGGAGTATCTCCTGATAGTAGCTGGATCAAAAGAAAAACTTTCCTGCTATTTTTTGCTCCTGGCTGTGTCCTAAACCAAGATTTGTAGTCATGGGAAAAAGATTAAAAAATCTGTTTTTCAGAAAAGGGGAATAACAGTTACAAAAGGCGTTGACTTGACGGATCTAAAGATTGATATGCCTCACTTTTGTAAAACAGATCACTGTGCCTTTTAAGATTCTAAATTCATTGCAAGTAGGTAACAGATCACTTTATGACTCCAGACCTATGTATATGGGAATTTATCCATGCAGTTTAGCAGTTTTTTACCTTAATTCTGAATCAGAAAGGGCCACGTCCAGAGCAAGTCTGCTTCACTGTGATAGGAATTCTCTAACAGAGACACGTGGTACTGTGGCATCTTTGAGTTGATGCCACGATAAACAGCAGAATATTTCGGTCTCTAGCTGTTCAGTAACAATTTAATATCAAAAATCTTCTAATACCATATCATCTCCCTGCTATCACTTGACTCCTTGTTGTATAATGTAGAATAATTTAATTCCTTCTAGAAACGGCACGTCCCGTTGTGAGAAATACAGAAAAACTGCATCAATTCCAATCCTGATCTTTCCCTAAACTTTCTGACCCTTTCAATAAAGTTTTGCTTTATTTCAGCCTTTCTCCCTGATGTCTAAAATCTCTTGATACAAAGTATCATCTAAATTGCAACTCTCTAAGGTCGGTCTACTCAGTGGGTATTCATAATTAGGTGCCAACAGAACTTGTATCATGTTAGATTAAGTGAACAAAGTTCTGTCATAACTACAGAACTCCTAGAAACTTTAATTAAAATTTAATATCATGTCATATTACTTGAAATATTTACAGCAAACATCTATATATGTCCATTGAAATACATGTTAACATCTCTCATTTCTTCTATAGTATCGCAAGGCTGAAACAGACTTCTAATCATGCTTAGATGATGAATATATATAAAAGCTGATGACTGTGCTTGTGATAGACATCTCAGTTTTTAATGCCTCTGAGAATTCAGCAGGGATTTTGAAATAGTATCTGAAAAATATGTGTGAAAATCCAGAAAAAACATCTAGACTTCCCACTCTGTGGGTAACTTGAATATATTTCATCATTACTACACACATGATGTATATCCACTAGTGCTCTCGTTTTATGTATCTGGAGAATGTCTTACATATCAAAAACTCCAAAAGGTTGTAGTAATTGACTAGTTTCATAAAAACAGCTTATCTCTTGCTCAAAATAAGTGTAAATTTTAGCCAAATTTTGTGAGAATGCTGAAATGTTTAAAAACTTCAGTCTGTGAAGAACATAGCTCTGAATAAACAAAAAGGCTAGCCTTTTTAGTAGTATACTCTCATTTAAAATATTTTAAATGATGACTAGCAGGAATTTGAATATTTGGGAATGTTTTGTGCTGAAAATTTTCTTCAGACCCCTTTTAAAGGGCTATATAAACAGTTAAATACAATATAGATATTTCTGTCAGTTCTTTAACTGTCTCTGTAGCTGCAATACAATATTTTTCTCTGGTACTACTGCATTTAATCCATCTATGAGTCTATCTATAGGCTTATTTTGTAATTATTCACTAAATCATTTCTAGTAACTTAGGCATGAGGTATATGAATTTGAAATACTTTCCTGCAGGCATGGGACGTGTATTTTGTTCCAAGTGCTCTCTAAGAACCAGTAAAAAGTACATGGAATTCTTATTCATCAGGACAAGAACAAGAAAGTCAAAAGTTTCTAACAGTATAGATGACGTAACTCCACACGATTTAGGGATTTTTCAAAGCTTTTTTATTTTCTTCTAATACTCTTGTAGCTCAGTGTGTAGAAAACAATTTTTAGAGTTCTGTTGTCTTCAAAATACTTGGAGTAATGACGATGGTGAGAATTTAAACAAAAGGATGAATTGATCCATTGCTCTAAGGTTGCATAATAGTATTACACTATTTCATCCATTTACTGGAGAACAGCTTTAGAAGTGTTTGCCATGCACTGAACCATGCTTTGAGCTTTACCTGGAGCTGTATAAGCACAGATTCAGTCCCAGAGCTTTTTTTGATCACGGCCTTTGAAATGCAAATAGTATGGTAAGAGATGTCTCTGGAGTACTCACATACAGAACAGGTTGTTCTTTATTTTGAAAGAATAGGCACCATTTCCATGGACTGGCATACTTGGATCAGACAGTTGGTCACGACAGGCAAGCTAATGAAATAGTTGCTCTCCACTTTGCCTTGGCTTTGCTGCTGCCTCTAGAGGAAGTGGGAACTGGAGAGCCATCTCTTTCTGGTTTTTTTCCAGGTGTTACTCTGCCCTACTCTCTGGTTTCCCTTATTTTTGTTTGAGACAAAGACATCATTTTACCCCCATCATATTTACTCACCTCATGCTGCAAGTTACACTAGTTCAAGGTTACTCTTAGGACATAACCTTCTGCAGAAGATGCTAGGTTGTCTTATCAAGGCTGATCCTATTTCTGCTTCCACTCAGTACAAAACTTCTTTGAAAAGTGGCATATTTCTTTTTTCCAGATTATATAATTTGAGTGTATATAATTTCTGAATCAGAACAGACAGGACAAGAAACCAAACTGCAAAGCTATTTTTTTTTGCTTGTGGTTTTGATTTGCTTATTTCTTTAGTCAATTACAGAATAATTACCACTACCTCGGTACAATATCAATTGAAAGTTGGTAATTGGACCTTTTCTCTGCCTAGTACTGACTTCGTGATTCAGCACAGAAGTGATAATTCTTACATGAGAGAAACTTTCTTCTTTTCATTTCAGATCCCTCAGTGTCATTGAAGTGTCATGGTGAAAATAATTTTTCTGTTGCTGTTTTAAGTCACAATTACACCGTTTTGTTCAATGCTTTAAGTTATTTTATTTTCTGTTATTTTAAATAAAGGCTGCCTACACAACAGTGTAACATAAAAGTTATTTACATAACAGTGAGAACCCTTGGCAATTTTTCTCGGAATTAATATCTGCTCAACGTAGAACTGTGAGTTGTAAATTAGGTTTTATCCAGACCTTTCTCTAGTACCAGTGAATACACTAGATTTTCCTCAGATTTCAAGTTTAAAAAAAAAAAATGTAACCAAAGTACCAGAAAAGCTGTAATCAAAATACAACATAATAATATAATTGCAACCATTTTCAATAAGTCAGCACTTCTTATAGTTTTTGTTTTCCCTTCTGAAAAGCAATGTAGGCAATTATTTTAAATTAGGTTACATGAGAATATTATTTGTATAACAGAAATGGGTTTCTTATTGTAATTAAATTTAATGGATCTTGCTCTGGAGATGAACAGAATCAGCTTTGGAAATACTGGGTATCTCCAACTGCAGGTATGTAGCACAGCTCTCTAAAAATGTCTTTCTTGAAATACAATGAATATAAATCTTTCAGAATTTGGCTTTATTTTTCTCGAGTTTCTCAATTTCCTTCAATCACTCAGATTCTGGTTCTTTTATTTGCTGTGAAAATATGTTCCAGCATACTACCTGTTGCTGCATCAACGAATATTAACTGAAAAATTACCACCCTGACAAGAAACAATGAGTTTTGTGTAAGAAGCAGATCACCAGTGTGTGGTGAGTCATGGGAAGCTGTAACAGTACCTACACTGAAAATCTAAGAGGAAATGGACATTTTCTACATAATTGTGATAAAATGCAAGTGTCTACCACAAACTGTAAACTGGACACAGGAAATGCAGTTCCCTTTATAGAAAGTGTCAGTAAAGTCAAGGGACCAGGACTAAGACTTAAAAATAAGGTACTAGACACCAGATTTGACAACTTACTATTTTTACTGTGATACTTCTGGTATCTGATACTCTTCTTTCAACTCAGTCTCCTTTTACTGAGGAGCAGTTGGCATACTTCTTGACACTACGTAAAAATAAATATAAGTAACTAAAACAGAAAAAACCGTCTTAACTCAAAAAATTAAACAATTCCAGATATATTGATTTTAAAATTTCTTATACCTTCAAATAATCTTATAATAGGAATGCTTGTGGCTTTTTAAAGTTTACATTTGGTAGTGCTAGTGTAAGTAAAATATAAAAACTGAAGCTCATGCTAAAAGAAATAGTAAGACAAGAGGAAAAAATAGTGTACAAGCAAAAATAACAAAGTTGGAAATGTTTTACAAAGGGAGAAATCCATTGTCGAAATTAATATGAGTTTTGGTGTGACATAGTAGAAAATGGTCAAGAAGCCTAAAAAAAGGAAGAAAGAGCAGGAGTAACCATAAAAATACATGAACAGGAAAAAAAATAGATGAGTTTAAGTAGGCAAATGTGGTTTGGGCTAAGAGAGCAAAGAATTAAACTGTGTTTCTGGCAAAATTCTCTTTTCCCTTTGCAAAAAGTGTTGCTGGGTGAAAGACAAATAAAAAAAATAGTTAAAATTTCAGCAGGCATACAGGAGAAAAAGCACAAAGTTTCATACCAGATATAACCAGTATAACGGGTTAATCTAAATAGCATGTAAACTTGCTGCAGCCTCAGCACGTAAAGAGGGAAAATAATACTGACGTGAAGGTAACTTTAAAGTTAGGCATAAGTTAAAAGAATTGTGTTTAGAAAGTGCCTTTGGGAGTTATTGCTGAGAATGTTTTTCTTATTGCTAAGCATTATTTTGCTTCTGTGCATAGATATACCCACCTCCCTTTCACCTGAGAGATTTAGGCTAAATCTTCAAGATGACAATCAGCACCAGCTGCAGAGAAACGGAGAGACTCTTTATAAGTGATCAGGTTCACACAGCAGAGGCACACTCACATTATCACAGAACGTTTAGTCACACTGTATTAGTCTGGAAGGAGCTGTGTTTTATTCCTGGCAGCACCTACACTGTGCCATTAAAGCTAGAGAGTGTATTTACTGTCTCTGTCCTGGCCATGTGCATTTGCCCTCACAAAGCCCCTCCCAGGACAAGCCAGCGTGGTTGCCATTAATCGCAGTTGTCACTGATTTCGTGTCAGTGATGAAGCATCTTGCAGGATACTTCAGTAACGCTTGCAAGGGTCATAATTTTTCTTATTCTGACCTAACTTTATTGATCCTCTCCTGAGAGGAACAGCACCCCTTGCAGCTTTATGGGACCATTCAAACAACCTAAGAATGATTTATATTACCCATAAGGAAAAAGACATCAAGACTTGTTACTCGCTTGCTGAGATTTCCCCGAGATCTCAAGCTATCAAAATACTAAACACAAGTCAGAATACACTTGAGCAGTGGAAAGCACTGCAAAACTTTATAACATTATTAGGCTTCATGTTATAATTGGGTGATGCTTCCACTTAACACGCAATTTATTTTATTCAATATTGATAAGATTTAATGGATGATGTATTTGATTCAAGGCTTTGATACAAATGTAGAGTCTTAATTAACAAGTGATATATTTGATGCAGTGAATAATGCATCTGATTTAATAGAGGATGCACTCTATCTGCAGCTGAAGGTGATTGGTCTTTTTAGTGAGAGATTAATTCATTTCAGAAGATGATGTATCACTTTCAATATGAACTAAATCAAATTTTTAATACATATTTTTTTCAGTTGCAAAGTAGCACAAGGAACAAGTTTGCCCTCAAGTGGACTTCAAAGGCAGATCATACCTCCAAGGAACTAGGCAGGTTGAATTTGTGGTTAATTCATTCGTATTATGATAGGGGTGGAACCAAGTTCTAAGAAGCTACTGCCTTCTCAATCAACCTTTGCTTTATTCCTAAGTAAAATTATATTAAATTTATTTAATTAGAGATCCACCAAAGTGTAATAATCTATTAAGAAGGACTGAAAATAAGACTTGAAAAATTCAAGGTACAAAATGTATTTAAATTTGAGACACTGAAGAGGTAAAATGAACTATTTTCACATGCATTTTTCTTAGGTCACAAAAAAACCTGGTAAATAAAAATATGTATTTGAAATTTATAAATTCATCTCATCAATGCCAGTACCTTTACATTGTTTAATTTTGAGAAATTGTTACTTATTTCCTAAGTCATCAGGAAGAGTCAATGGGAGACTGATCAGTTTACAACACTGGAGTTTTAGCTCCTGTATATAGAAAACTAGCCAGGTTCATCACATTCAAAACACTGGAAGACTACATGGACGCAATATTTCATTTACACTTCTGTGATGTGAAACCTCTGTGTTCACTTATTATTCTATCAAGCCTTTATTTTTCTGTTCACAGCTCCATAAATTCAATACTCTATGCTTTTAATCTAATTTGTTGACAAGTGAAAATGACCTAGGTTCAAGAAAACTCCAGCTAGGTTTTTTTTTGTTTTATTTTAAATTCCATATTTAGAACTATAGAAGTATTAGGACATGCATATACAACCCAATGAGTATATAATAGCTGTCATGCTAGTACATAATATTCCTAGGAATTTAATTATAAACATCTGACTGTTTGGTATTTAAACAGGAAAATGACTGTTAAGTACAATGCAGTTAAAGAATAATAAACCTTCTGGCATATTCTTCCTTCAGATGTTGCACTCAAAAATAGAATTAAAAGAGATTCACCAGCAATGAAAACTCTTCTGCAGTAAACTGACTTTATCTTTCTAGACATGTGATGGATCTTATCACTGTCTTGGACATATACATTCAGTTTAATGTGTACCAAAATTAAAAGCTAGAAGTAAACAAACAAAAAAAATTTTTTAGTCCTTTTTGTCCATTTTTCACCCAAAAGTAAAATCTTCCCACTGAACCACAGCACAAAAAATAGCATTGAAAAAAGATTATGATAACATTTTAAAAACCCACTTAATTTAAAGACAAAATTTTGGATCATATATAATTAAGTGTTTCACAAAATAAAGAAAGAATATGCACATCTTGATGCTAGATAACAATAGGCAGTGCATGGAGATTTACAGGTCACAGTTTTTGAGAGATCATGACATCTATTTCTGCAGCCTAGAGACTTACTGTGTGAGATAAATCATTGAGAAATAATTATAAAATTGCATTTCTGTGACCCATATTAACTCTTTATAGGTGATTTCAGTTTATAATAAATTGTGACCTATCCACAGCTTACTTGCCTATAAGTATAGATTCAAGTTATTAGGCATTTCGGTGATCAAAAAATGTTAACCACAAAATTCTGAAGATAAGAATATTATGCAAAGGCAAGTGTAAGTATTATTTATATCATACATGGCAAATGATTCAAGCTGCTAAAAATTTAGAGTTAATCATGCAACCTGGTCTAGTGGAAGGTGTCCCTTCCAGGGCAGAGGGTTTGGAACTAGATGATCTTTAAGGTCCCTTCAAACCCAAAGCATTCTCTGACTCTGTCTTCTTCCATCCCTAGCTCAGTGTGGCAAAATACCCCTGAAGAATAAATAATAAGAAAAAATGACCCAGTATTTATATTCCTCTTTCTGCTGCATGAGATACAGAATAGGAAAAAGTAATTAAAGGTAAGAATGTTTCCATGGACTGTAAATCGCTCTTTCAATTTGTGGTGTGGGTGATGTGGGTACGGAGACAAGGACNAGAATGTTTCCATGGACTGTAAATTGCTCTTTCAATTTTGCACTAAGTACTCTTTGACCTGTTGATGTGGCTACAGAGGCCAAGGATATACAAGTCTTCCTAGGATTGCAGTGGATGTAGCCTAGTTTTGTTGCTCTACATGTGCCTCCTACATAACTGCTCTTCCTGTGGTTCTGAATTACAGTGTTTTACTTTGGTGTTGGATTAGAAAAGGTTAAAAAAAAATAAAAATGGGGAAGAAACAAAACCAAAAAAACCCAACCCCAAAAATCAACCAACCAAAAAAGAAAATGGTAAAAAATAAAACAAAAACTTCACAACACTGAAACTGTATGAAAAACCACATAACATGGTATAACACTTTTTTTGAGTGAGGATGCAATGTAAAGAAATGTGCATAAAGAATGGAGAGGCTGATTTTAGTTGCAAAATCACAGGAACAGGAAAATGAGTTAAGAAGTTAGAACAAAGAAAAAGACCACCAGTTGTGGAGACAGGAAAGAGAGAAGCTCCATATCTACCAGAAAGGAAATGGGCTGTGGCAAGGAAAGTTGGCAGTAGAAGACTACAAGTGCTTTTGTTGTTTTTCCAACCTTTTTGTTGTGCTAAGAACTAAGTGTTGAAATTTTTGAAGAGGAACTGATTTCTCTGTCAGGTTTTTGAGAAGAAAAATAATAAATAGCCTCGGGTCAGAGCTTTGAGAAAGGTACGTTTAAGTTACTCAGGTATCTCATGAAGTCACTTGTGATGTTGAAGACATAAGGCAGCTGCAAACTCAGCTAGGTTCTACCCTCCTGAATGTGTAAAAACCTGAAAAAGACTAGAAAACAAACTGTACCGTAGAGGATGCAACCAAAGGTCTTGGATGCAGCTCACTGACCTCCATCAAAACTTCTCAAATACAGGATATGGTGTGCTGGATCTGTAGAAAGTTGTCAGCCTCAGAAACACCCAGCAGTGGAAGTTCTACACAGTTTTGTGTGCTTTGTTTTGTTTTTTTCATTAAATTGCTAACTCAAACTAAAAACCAAATATTAAAACCAAACCAAAACAACCCCATCCCTCACTTCATCTCCCTGTAGATCTCCTTTTATTAAGATTTTAAATTCCTAAAAAAGCAGTCAAGATTTGTGCTATGTTCATTGTCACCAAGGATGTATTTCTTTACAGAGATAATTTTTCAATTAATATATTATCATAAGTACTGTAATGAGGTAAAGAAAATTCATTAAATTAATTACATAGGAAAAAGGCTTAAAACATACAGAGGTGTTAAGGCAGGTACACTCACTGCAATATGGGTTAAATACTTTTTCTGAGCACCTGGCTATGTTCTATTCAGTAGAATTCTGTTTTGGAATGGCAGATGAATGGTCACCTCAGTTTTCCAACAGCTGTTTCTCCAGTATGTAACTCAACACCTTGAATGTAATCTGATAAGAGGGAAGATGATCTGTAATATCTACAAGTTGGTTATTTGACGAAATTTCCAATGGTTGTATGTAATGTTTTAATATTCATTTAAAATGAATCAGATCTTATATTCATTACAAAGCAATGCATAATGTTTTATTAATAATTTAACATAATTTTCTGATTTTGTTCAATTAAAGTAGAAACAGCAAAAACCACACCACCACCAGGAAATACCAAAATAGTGCCATGTTCTCCTTGCCGAAAATCAGATAAGAAAATTGCCTGTGCCCATGGAAATAAGGAAAAGTAGCTAAAAAAGAGATTTGTGATTAGTGGTACAAACTTTATGACTTTGTGTGTCTTCAGTGGAGTCATCAGCAAAGGTTTGCAGGCATGTGGGAATCCTGTTTGATAAAAGGGAGTTGAAGTTGTGTTAGGTGAAGTGTTTTTAGAACAGGGTTACTAAGGGGCATAAAGGAGTCTAAGTACCAGAAAATAGGAAAAATAATCATTAAACCTATTAACAAATAGGCTCGAGGAGAATTAGAGTGGAAAAGATGGTCAGAATGACCTGATATTAAACAAGAAGGAAGAATAAGGTTTACTTTAATTAATGTCGTGCTTTCTTTAAGGTAAACGTTATGCAGTGCCATTAACTACTAATCCATAATTGTGAATAAAAATGTTAAGAAAACTGTTTTAATACTATTTTTTATGGAGTTCAGTTGGTGCATTTTGTTCTGACCTCAGGTGTCCTCATTCAACTCCAAAGTAAAATTACAAAAGCTGACACATTCCTCTAACTTAGTAACTCGTCTCCATTTAAGTATGTGAAGTACTACATTTACTACCCCAAGCAAACGAGGGAAACTTGTTGCCATAGTAAGTTATGATTTCTTGGCAATCAGCAAAGCTGATCCCTTCTCTGCAATTTTTTTTGTATTTGTCGAATAAATATAAGAAAGAAATTTTTTTTGGTTTTGCCCACAAAATTCATTAAAATTTGTCTAATCACAAAAGTTTTGTCTCTTCATAAATCCCACTGTTTTCAGTATAATTTCTTTCATGTCCCAAGGATCGCAGGTTTGACATATTTAAGATTCTAATCAAACAGTAAAAACAGAGTAATAATCTTTCTTTTTTTCATAGGAACCGTCTTGGATAATATAGTCTAGTCAGATAAATATTAAATATATGCCTTTTTTCCACATTTTCTGAAAAATTCCAGTCCAGTCTGTTGTAGATACTTTCATATTCTTTAATTCATTGATGCCGGATAACTGCATGGTATGAAATATTCAATTCTAAGAAGTGTTATTAGGGACAATTTAAGTACTGCACCTCAGTATCGAGCAAAAAGAAAAAACTTTCCTCTTCTGACATTGCAAGAATCTTTTCCTCTCTTCCACGTACAATTCAGAATTTCATTTGGTTTACAGTTTATGGTGTGAAAAGTGGTACAATAAGCGAGGTTTTATCACTGTTTAATTATGCTAAAGTAGGCCAAAGATGCTTCAGTCTTCCAGGTTTTTGCATGTGTTCAATATTACAACAAATTTAATCTCACAAGCATTCATTTAATTTTAAATTCTTTTGTAATATTAATATTATTTAAAATACCAATATTTATTATCCTGCTACTTACAGTTATCTTAATAAAAATAGGATATTACATTTTTTACTAAAAAATTGTAGCAAAGTTTTTCTTATGAAAGTAATGAGAGGTTTTATAAGGAAGGACATTTCATTGTTAATGATTTCATAACTACAAAGGATAAAGCCGTGTTCTTCTTCTATTAGCTTTTTTTATTCAATTTCCCCAAACTTTGTGTCTGCACTAGTGACCTGAACTAGGAGAGGTTATTTACAATAAAATTATCAATATTCTTGAAATTTAAAAAATTCAGATCCCAGTGAATGGCAGTCTTATGATCTCATGATACATTTTATATTACATGTTTTACTGGATGCTATAGAATTTCCAGACACAAATATTTATGCTGAAGTTAAGACTTTGACTTATACCAAGAATCAGAAGAAAAACGATAAAAATGCTACAGTTTGAAGACTGAAAAATGGCCTTTCAGTAGGCAGTGGACTACTGGGCTTCTGCTCCCAGCTGTCTCACTGATTTCCTGCACAAGCCAGGTTGATGATCACTTTCCTAAGAATAATCAATATAGTAAGTCATTAGGCTAAGATTCTTGCATTATTATAATGATTTGTAGTCGTGGCTATTATAAGGCAAATTTGGGAACTTCTGACTTTTCCTACAGTATTTTAGGTGAATAATTCTGACAAACAACTTATGTAATCAATTTTCATTTTCAAGGTTTAAATACACAGTTTAAATTACCAGACTTTGCAATTGTGTTTTGATTCGGTTTCCAAAGCACTGGGCATCTTCTTCTTACCTGAAATTTTTTGTGGGTATTTCAAAGACTGCCAGGACAGGCTCTGATGTCTCCCAGTCTGTCTAATATCTTGTTCTTGCATCTCCATGACAGAAATTTAACCAGTTCTTTGCATGTCTGGTCAACTGGGATGGTGTAGTTAGGTAACCCAGTGATTTCCCAGCTGCGAGGAATGAGGATCTCTTGTTGGGAGTTTCCACTGCCAAAGGTATAGTCACCTAACAGGCCAATTCTGGATGAAGGCAGAAAACCATTAAAAATACTGGTGATTACAAATGAAAAACCCATATAATTCCAGGGGTAAACAGCCACCTATAAAAAGTCTTAATTTTCTGGAAATTTTCTGACCAGGAATCAGCAGTTACAACTCATCAGGTATAGTTTGTCACTTACAAACAGTTGAGGATTCCTCTCTAGACACAAAGTGAGTCTCATGTTACAATGAGAGATCTCTTTTTTTGCTCTTGGTTATGAATAAATCATATCTCTGTGAGAAGACTCAATTGACTGACCAGGTCAGAAGCTGGAAGGTAGCAGAGATGCTTCATCATTCAGTATGTTTTGTTAACACATCTAAGAGAATTTATTTCCCAGTGATCCACATAAAGTTTGTAAGATGCTTTTCATGTTCCCAGTATGGAGAAAAAAAGTCTCTCATTATTTTAATTAATCTATATTCTACAGAGAAAAAGAGAGTTATATCAATTCAAGATCATATCATTTTATGAAGACAGCAGAAGAATGAATATATTTTATGGCCCAGTTTATCATCTATGACTTTGACTGTTACCTTCTTTGAAATTTAGGTTCACAGTGTGATAATAAATTATTCATTTCAGGCATGTCTAGATGAGCATGAAAGCTTCATACCATTGCTGAAAAATGCACAATGAAAGATGAGCAAAGTAATAGTTTTTCAAGTTCCAGTTCTCAATAGAATTGTTCCCGATTAGAATTTCCCAAAATAATCACTTGTTCGAGAACGAATCCTTATTATGCATGATAGCAAGAAACAGAAATTGACAGCACAGTGTAGAGGTCACCACTCACATTAGCACTGTGGTTTGGCAGGTATGTTCAACTGCTGGGCCAAGCAATGCTTTGAAAGGGTTTGTAAATCCTGTGCACTATTACTTCTCAGTATGACAGGTTTGAATCAATTATATATTAAATGAAATTTAAATATCTTTAACTTACTCATGGTTAAGAGTAGCCTTGATGTTTTCAGTGACCGGGTAAATCACTAAAAATATTTTCATGCTATATTCAGATTGAAATATTAGAATATTAATTATTCCTTATCATGAGCTCATATGGTATATATCCAAATGTGCCTTCTAGACAAAGTCTGCTAGCTTGGTTTTGAGCTAAGATTAATATTTTCTCCTCAATGTCTTCCAGTAATATCTGTATCTTACCTTTATGTTCCTTCATACATAAAAAGACCCCAAAATACTCCCCAGACATCTCATACTTTAAGACCTAGAAGCTCCTGCTGAACAGAGGAAAGGATTCCTACTTGACTGGCAGCATTGGGTATTATTTCCCACTCTCTGAATTTTAATGCAACCATGTCCAGGTGGAACAAGAAGGTTCAGTGTTACAAAGTCTGATAATTGACAAGTGTGGATAATGTTTGCTTGATGTGATGAATAAAAAAAGTGTTTTATTTTGTTTAAAAAAAAAATTTTAGTGTAACCAAAATCACAACAATTACAAGCTTCCCTTGATGCTAACCAAGAGAAGACAGTAACAAAACCCATACTTTACATAAATTTCATCACATTTGGGCAAATGTGTAAACTTTTAAAGAAAAAACACTCTAGATTTTTCTAAAGATAATCTTTAGTTATCCTTGGAAATTCCATTCCCTAAAGAATTTATAAAGTCCTAATATTTATGAAATTTATACAATTTTTAAAATGAATACCTGATTAATTACTGCTATAAAATTTACCTCTCTGCCCTGAACTAAATGTTACCAGCGTTTCCAGTTGTTCTTTACTACAGCTAATGATACTTCAAATCCATAATGAACTCTGTTGCTATTTGAAACAAAAAGACCTCTGGATTAGCTAATGTGAGTATCTATTTAGATGCAGCATATTTAGGAATAGGGGTTTTCCCCACTTGAATGTACTCACTTATGAAAATTTTCTTCTGTCTATCACACCAAAATATTGGGGCAGGGTGGGGAGGTATGTTTAGTGGCGTTCAGCCAGATATATAGAGTAGAAAATATAAACCAAACCCTGTAGAATTACAAGCTATGCCAGAGAGTTAAAAGTCGAATGCAACCTCAGTTCCCCCACAATTTTCCAAAAATCTTACTGGAGCCTGAGGGAGCCTGCTTTCTTTTCAGTTTTTTTTTTTTTTTTAAATATAAGCGATTCAATTACTCCTCTTTGCAGCCTACTGTTACATGAAAACAACTTAAAACATCTAATTTAGACTGCTTTGGAAAACCAAATCTCCAATATTCTGGATATAATACCCAAACCCAGCATTAAATCTTGCTCAGTCTAATAGAGGAAAGGTAGCATATTATTTGGATAACAAATTCCCTTCTTAGTCACTGCTGACTTACAAAATCAGGCACATCTGTTTTTTTTCCTTGAACACCACCTCTGTTCCTCTGTTTGACGTTTTTCTTGCCAGCAGGGCAAGTGGCTGCAGCCTGGGCCGGACGGTGGCGGGGCTGAGCGCTCTGTGCCCACTGCCGGACAGCGCCCAGGGGCCCAGGGAACCGCCCGGCACTGCAGCCTCCGTGTCCAGAGGGGCACAGCAGGGGATGGGAGAGGGTGGGAATCACCCCTTCTGTGCCCAGCCCTGTAAACGGGCTGGGGGCCCTGAGGGGAAAGCTGGGCAGGGCACCAGGAGGGGCTGCCACAGTCCCCGAAGGCTTCTGCAGGGCAAGCCCAGCATGTTCTGTCGCAGGACAGAGGTTTTTTGTCTGTTGTTTTGATTTTCCCAAGGATGTATTATCTTGGTCATAACAGGCCTCTATGCAGCACCATCCTTGGGATGTTAATTTCTTGAGGCATGCAGCTCTTTCCCCAGTGCAGCAAAAGAGAGAGGTTTCTTAGGAAAGTTATTTCCTTCACCCATGAATAATTCTAGCATTAATGCTTGAAATCAGAGTACCCAAAAGCTACCACCATCCTCAAATCTCATGTGGGTGCTGGTGAAGTTTGAAACCCTGGTTTGGGTCCCTCCTCTCTTGTTTTCACCCACTGATGAGATTGTGCTTTACCCAGATGTATCCAGGTGGAGTTAGCCGGGATAATTGTCTGAGTTGGGGTCTTGAAGTTGCTCCTGTCCCACCCCCTCCTCTCATCAGGATGCCTGTGGCAGTGGGGAGCCCCTGCTGTGTTCAGCAGCTCTAACCCAACAACCCAAGGCAGGCTCTTCCATGGCTGCGACAATGCTTTGAGAGCTCCCTTTGAGTCACTCGTCTCTGAGCTCTGGGATTTTGCACAGAGTAACTTCTCTTGAGTGACTTCAGTGACTGCAGTTATGAAAAGTGAGCAGTGGGGCTCTATCTAAATGTGGGCTTGGACTATCATGAAGCAATACTTTAAGTAGCATTACTTTAATAAATCTTTTTTCTGCCTGCACTGCTTTTATGGAGACTAAATTTTGTATCCTTGTTTGAAAGCATCATTTGTATCTATTAAATAGACCAAAGTCTTTACAAATGCTTTATTTCATTTATTAAGACAGTAGAGTTTATTGCTATAAAATTATGTTTTTATGGCTACCAGACCATGTGTTCTCATGATGTGCCCTGCTGTGCAGTCAGAGGATTAGGTCAGTGTTTCTCCAGACTTCTCTCATCACTCCAGAAGCTTAGTTAAAAACCTACAGAGTCATAAGATTTTGTACTTCTTTATATGCTTTTTAATGCTTGATAATTTCTGGGAAGGTAATTCTCTGGGACTATCACTATAGTGAATATTATTTGTGAATACAGAAATCATGGGTTCATTTCTTCAAGTTTCTGGTTTATCTTTATGTTGCAAATTATAATTGTATGTTACTGAAAAAAATATCTGAGGAATGAGATCAGTTTCTCTTTCTTTGGGTGCTAAACATCTTATCAATATATTATTTATGTACTGGTCAACTTATTTAGTCTTGATCAGATTGGGCGTTTTTTTAAATAAAAAAAAAAAAGAGGTCTTATGAGGAACAACACATGAGAGACAGACACAAAAATCCAGCATTTACAGAGAGGCACTTTGAAAGCTTTATTGAATTTGGGTCATATGTTGTGATTGCCTTCTCCTAAGTACTTTTGCTACTTGAATTGATTCAGTTCTTTGGAAAAGCCACTTTCCTTTTGGTATTAGAATATTGTTAGGCCACCACAAACACTTTAAAGTAAAGTAAGTACCTGCACTGATTTAGCTTGACAACACTCATACATTTTTTTTAGTTTTTGTATGTTCCCTACCTGTACATATTGAGCACAAGAATTTTTGGCAAAAAAGTTTTAGAAAACTAGCAATTTTCATAGACTTGTAGAAGATATTCAAGGTGATGAAATTCTGAGCTTGTAAATGTAAATATTCATCCTGAAAACCTGATTTTTAAGGGCTCCAATCAGAGAACAAACATCCTGTGTAATTCATGTATCTAATCAAAGCTAACCAACACAGCCTGAATTTCAAATGTCAAATGTTTGCAGTAGGCAAACAACACACATAATTCTTCATCTGTGCATATTCAAAGAATCTCTGTGTGAATTAAACACAAGTTACAAAAAGAAGTTGTATTTATCAAAGTATTTACTCAGCTCTTGTGAGCAGCACAAACAGCTGTAATACCAGGTTTGTTATGGCATTTTTTGAAATTGATCAACATTATATTAGCTTTTTAAAAAAATATTTTTATTGTTTTCTCATGAAGAATATTGTTCTCATGGAACCAAGTATATGAAAAGGAAATTCTTTCTCCTGAAAAAAATTTTGATTCATGATTCATATAATCACACTTTCCAGCCATCTTTTTAAACATATTTTGGTTTTCATCTGATAAACTGAAATTTTAAGGTACTGGTATATTTTTGATGGTTTTTGAGATTTTTTTCCACCTCATTATAGTTTAGCTAACTTAGTTTGCCTGTATTATTTCTGCAGTGCTTTTTATCCATTTATAGTCTAATTTTGATGTCAGTCTATATCATTACTACACCACCCCATAAATCTTTCTGTTGGTTCCTGTTAAAACACCCCATTGATTTAAAGATCTCGTTACCTACCAAAGTACGTTCTGACTCTCTGACCTCCTCACACTCCTTCGTGGTGGCTTCAGTTAATTGCAAGATTATCAGATGATAATGTGGTAGCATTAAAATGAATTAGCATGTAATTGCTGCTATTCCCAAGGGAGATAGGGCACGTAAAATAAAGCAGTGCATGGTATATCATGAAAAGCATGAAGCAGTGTATTTCTCCTGGTGTACTCAGATACTACAACTCTTGCTTTTTACAGTGAGTTCATGGTGCAAAAGCCTGGAGGAGATCTGGAGACAGCTGACCAACTTCTTACTCTGCATCTTGGGTTACTGTCAATTTCAAAGTCTTTAATTTTTACAAGTACATGAAAAAGTGATTTTCTATGATCTCATTTGGGTTGTCTCATTCTCATTGGCATTTGTTTACTACAAATATTATCAAGATTACAAAGTATAGCCCACAATAATGAGTAGCCGGAAAATTGTTTTAACTAATTAAAATTAATTAATTCTGTTTAAATATAAATAATATTTAAAAATACTAGTGTGTCAGTAGTGTTTCAGAACTTGAGCTATGAATACAAAGCTGTTACAAGCAGAAAAAGTGCTTTGGTTATGGGATATATTAGTAATTACATCTAGCTTCTTAATCTGAAGAATTTAACTTTTAGGAGTCCCATTGTCAAGGTGTTATTATGCAGGACTATATGAATGGAATTTATTCTGTCTCCAGAGTAGTGTACTTACCTCTGTTGCACTGGAGTATCTGGAAACCAAAGGAAACTAAGTGGAAAAACAGTTTGTGTTTTAGTATTGATTCATTTTCTAAATATGACATTTTACTCTGTCATTGCTCTGACTGTATTCTCAAGAATGTTTCTGTCTTTCAGTTGATGACAACATTTAGGATTTTAAAATGAGCATAGATTGGAAAATTACACAATTGATAAGGATTCATCTAACCCTAATCAGTTTCTTTTTGAGGTAAGTTGCATAGAATCGTAATGGTGGGTTCCATAACAAGGGGCAAAGTGTAGAAAGAATGTGAGAAACAAAAAAGTGTTCACTTGCTGTGAGCAATTGCTGTTGTGCAATGATTCCCTGGAAAAGCACTAGAGATTAGGCTGCCAAATCCATGGCTTCAGTGCTGACTGTCTGCTTGAACAGGGATGCTAACTTATGGTGGGACCTAACACAGACACGTCTAAGTCACATTTCTGGGAGCATAAAAAGTAGAAGGCTTTCAGCACCTAATTTGAAACTGTTACTATCCAGAAAATCTGAGCCCTTAGATTTTTGAAGTGCTTTGTGGATATTATAGGAAGATATAAATTCTAAACTGTGAACACCATTGTGTGCAGTTACAGATAATGTCTGTGAAATGTAGAGTGCTAAGCTGTTAGTGATAATGGAACAATCTTCTATCTGACATGCTTTTAGTTACATTGCAATTGGTTTTTTTGTTATGTTAAACTATTTCTTTGAATTTGTACTAACATATCTGAATGGAAGGTTTCTTTGGGAAGGTTTTATTTGGTGGGTTTGGGTGTATTTTCCCTGTATAAACTTACACAAATATGGTCAAGGAGAGGGAATAATAAAAATAGCAGAATGCATTCCATTTCATTTCATAAAACAAAATCTGCTGAAAATGCTTACATGCTTGAGGGAGAAGTTAAACTTAATCATAATTTCCTGTCTATCAAAAAAAATCCCTGACCAACCAACCACCATTTGTTGGCAGGAGAAAAAAAGAGGGAATAACAATTGTATCTTACCTACATTTGTTGCTTGCATCTTTAATCTGAATTACAGATCAGATTGATTAAACTGCTTCAGCAGTAAATGCAGAAACAACTACATGAGCATTTATGCTTTAACACAAGCTTATACTTCTTCAGGATTTAATTGTTCAGGATTTATTAAAAAAACCCAAAAATTACTTTGGAAGAATTAAGAAGTATATTAACTTTCTATTATTTTGTTTCTGTCTTTCCATAAAAAGATGGATTGATGACTTTTAGAAACTTGGTATTCCCAGATAACAGATTGATTCTTCTAGGGTTCATTAATTCACCTGATGATGACTGTAAGTATTTAGAATCTATGGTTTTAAAACAAAAGCCGCAACTCTGCTTCTGCTGATGATCTGAGTTTTCCTCCTCTATTTCTTTTCCTGCTTTCTGAAAGAATTTTTTCTTAGGTTTTCTTCTTTTATGCCACATTTTTTATTTCACAGCACTTCTCATATTCCTTCTCTTTCCTACCTTGCCTGTATTCATGGGTTCTCTTCTTTTTTCCTTTCCTTTCCTTTTGCTTTTTCCACAGCATAATAGTATGCCTTTACCCTCTCATAACAAACACTGTGCAAGTTACACCATTCTACATTTTCTTATGCTTTGTAAATTTTACTAACAAACATGACAGATTTCCCTTTTGATTCCTGTATTCTTGACCTGCTATCATTGAGAGCAGTACAGTTTAAAAACTTTGAGATTACCCCTGAAATCTACCTTTGTCAGGCATCTTTGCCCTCAAGGATTCTTAAAAAGTTTTCATTTTCTTACTAATTTTGCTTGGGGTTTTTTGCCTCTGGCAGACCAGAAATGCTTAACAAAACCTCTATAGAGAAAAAAACAAGACCCCAAAATTGTACCAATTTGCATTTCATTTAAATATTCGGTTTGTTTTCTATCTTCAAATTTAATGTGCCTTGTTTCTGTTTGATACTCTTCTATGTGTATGTATGTTATATGCATGCATGTTTGTACACCTTAGACTATTCATCTGACTTTAGAAGGCAACTTTGTAGGGGTGTCATGCAATTTTCGTAATTATTAGAGCAGTGCAGCTTGGGAGGATATGTTTTATGATAAACAGAGTTTTTTCAGTTCTTATCACAAACAGTGCAGCTGATGCTGAAATCGTGTATGTATGCCAGAGTGATGTATCATTTTTTATCAGTCTAAATACATCAAGAGACAGAGTTTGAATGTATTTTAGGAGCAGCACAGATGGGAATTAGCAAACAAGTGTTTAGAGTAATATCACAGTGCTTTCTAGGTATGGATTCTTCTATCATGTCAGACTCTCCCTGGTCTGGTTTTCTCTCCCCATAGCATAATGATCAGAACAGTCATGCAGCCTGAAAGGGCTTTGAAACTAGAAAGAACAGAGTGGTGTGTTCAGAAGTTGCATCTCGAGCCTCCAGATCTGTCACTGAACCCACCTGGGATGAACTGGATACCAAACATTGAAAGCTTTGTTAACTACACAGAACTCAGTAGTTCTGCTGGTACCTTAAGGAAGCTACGAATCAGCTATCAAAGGGCAATCTTGAGAGGAGAATCAATGGAAACTGTCCTGCTTGCCAAGTGTTTATTCCTAGCAAACAAGATTGCTTTGATGACGGAGCTGTTTTTGTTGCCACTTTAAAAAACAGTATGTGTGATTTTGCTTTTATGTCTTTTTTGGACATTTATATGCCCAGAATGAAATGTGAGCTGAGACATCACTACTATTCTGAGACCATTTGGATCTGGCAATAAATAAGTTTGCAAGTGAATTCTAAAAGTCTGATGGAGGGAGTAAAGGGAGTTTTTTGAGAGGTCAAATTCACATTCATGTCTATATACAGCATTCAGATGTTATAGTGGTGATAAAAGAAGTCTGGATGATGTTTTCCCATGCTCACTTTTTTCTTCACCTTCTTGCTTTGTCAGAGAAAAACACACCTATCTCAATGTAAATTATAATTTTAAAATCTCACAATAAAATAATTTTCAAGCATATGAAAGGAGTGTGTGCTGTCAGGACATTCCATGAGGAACAGAGCTGTCCAGTTTAACAGAACTGATAATGTTCTAAAAATATTCAATACACCCTTCAGGGATTGCAAGAAAGGTCACTGTTGCTATAAAGTTGGTTTAAGTACATGTACCAGGAACATAATTCTTGACTAAACATTTTGGCACAAACTTGAAAACAGCTATCTAATTCCAGGAGCATCTAATCATTTTGGGTCAAAACTCGCTTTTAAGCAAGTGAATAAATATTTCATATGCTTAGTATTATGTGAATATAACATTATGGAACCATACAAGACTCTGACACAGTGTGTGCAGAGACCATCTGTGAAATCCCCAGCTGCATGTTTGCATGAGATCTTATCCAGTTTACACACCGACTCCTCAGTGACTTTGGAGACACAGTTACGAACGGTTTTTGTGTCAGTCGAGACTTTCTTGCTAAAATCGATCCACTGGTTGTAACTTGCAGTTACCTAGCCGGGCTGGGGTGTGAAGAAGCAGATACTGTTATAGGTTCATTACCTCTGCAGCAAGAGGCATACGAAGGCCATGCAACCTGTGCTTTCTTCTCTGAGGGGTTATTTCCGATGCAGTCTATTTCCCAGTGTTGTATTCTGTTAGTTTAAAATGCCACATACAAAGTAGATTTATACTACAAAAGGGGAAAAAGGTAAGAACTTAATGACAACAACACTGAGATGGAAATCCATTTTTGATCAAAGCAGCACAGAAAGAAATCAACTAAATACCCAGTGCAGGCAAGCAGTAATGTGAAGTTCAAAAAATTTGTAGTTAATATACCTCCAGGCAGTAGCCCACTTACAGATTTTGAAGATTGGCAGGCCCAAATGCTGATGCTCATATTAGTAACTACCAGAGAGAAAGTCAGAATTCTGTAACAGGAACTGAATAGGAAAAAAAACCCTGGAAAGCAGATAGAAAAAAGAGAAAATTGTTTTACAATTTCAAAGGCTGCATTCTCTTCTACAAAAATGAAATAATTTTTCACATTGGTACCTGTTTTGTGCTGCTGTAATATAAAATTTCAATGACAGAATGATTAAAAGAAGATACCTGTTTCAGATGGAGACACCAAAGTGTTACTATTTCTTTTCCTTGATTTTAATCTATTAATTGGTTTAACATGCTGCCCAGCACTCTGGTTATTTTATGACCTGTTTCATATAAGAAGGAGAAAGTGGGGAGGAAGAGAGAAAGATCAGAAAATTATTTTTGGAGCCAGGTCTGAATTTACCTTGTATTCAAAATCAAATAATAGGTTCAGCTTTCTGGTTATGGCACCCCTTGGCAGTATCTTTTCTTAACAGTCACTTTGCAGCAGTATTTCTCTTTCTCTGTTCACAACAAGCTTAACAGGAATCTTGTTAGACCTTTAGTTTCTTGAGGATGCCCAGATAACAGATTAGGCCAAGGTGACCTTTTTAATTTGTGCTTCCGTAGAAATTATCGTTCTATTTTTATTATTTTCTTCCTTCTCCCCTAGGTATGCTAACAGCTAGATCTTTTTCTTTCTTGTTTTTTAAATCATGTTAAACTATGTTAGACTATTACCAGCCATCCAATGCTGGTTTACATTCACGGGAGGCTTACACAGGAATCATTTACTTGTTCATTAGGTGACATTTGACATCATATTCTGCTGGCATCAAATGAGTTTCCTGAAGTTTGTGTCTCCTAACAGAGTGGTGACAAGCCCGCTTAGCTTATGGTCCTGGTTTGCCAAGCTGAACATTCCTGCCTCGTGTGCCATCCCCTAAGCAGCAGGAGGGGGATAACTCTGCAGCTGGGACCTCTGTTTCAGTCTTGGTCCTCAGCTGCACTGTAATTAGGTTCAGTCAAATAAACCCTGGAATAAAACACCTTACACTAGTGCACTATTAATAGATAGTACCTATCTTGAAAATCTCTGGTTGATTTTTTTTCTCTTAAATTTGAGAATCTGCTTTATCTAGTGTTTTGAGTGCAAGCTGGAGATTACTTAGAACTAGGAATTTTTTGTAAGCTTTCCTGATTTTGTAAGTTTTCCCGATTTTTCAACTCCATCCTAGCATTTACATGTAAAGTTTCTTGAATTTTAGTTGTTCCATCTTTTGTCTCCCCTTTGGATACTCGTTATTAAAAGGGTGCATCCAAATTTTTTCTATAAAACTCATTTCATTCTGAATTGTTTTTCCATCGGCCAAATACAGAGATATGAAAGGATTTTTAAAGAGATTATAAATACTTCCGATATTCTGTACACTTTCAAAATGCCTTGATCTACTTTGAACTTTACATAATGACAATATTTACTTTTTTATTTCCTTCTTTTTATTCCTTTCATCTGGTATAAGGATTACATTTTATACGTCTGCTATTATACAAAAAGAATGCAAAGAAGATGCAAACAAGGAAAACTTTAATAAAAAATATCTGTGTCAAGTTGTTTTCCCTTGGTCTCTATCAGATCTCAAACAGTACTTTTTAATTCTTCTAGGCTTGCATGTGGATAAAACTGACACTTTCTTTGTCTGTATACCTAGGAAAGACAGGGCTCAGTCCCCTGAGGCAAAGCCAGGATGCAGATGATTGCTTATATTCCAGTTCTCAATTTTTTTAAGCTTAGTTTTCTCATTACAATCTCCTAGCAGTTTCCTTATTCCAATCAGTAGTCAAGTTTAAAACCTTCAGATTAAATGCTGTTTGTGCTGGGTTTAGCATCCATTGTCAGGGAAAAGCTGATGATATATTTAGGACTGAACCTACTGCTGCAATGGGTGGTTTTCTGCAAATGATTAATGCTTCCTGAGGTATCTACTTCATTGTGAGTTACTGGCAACAACTATTGCCATTTATGTAAGTCATGCTCAGTTATTAAAATAAAAATATCCATGAGGAAGGATACGCACGTGAGATACTAGAGGACCATGGAAGGATTTATAACCACAAAAGGCTGATAGGTGTGTTGTCCATCAAAATGAAAGTGGGTTGGATTCATTCCTAGAAGCATTTTCTGTTGATAGGCTGCATTTCTTTTCTAGATGAAAAATTCTGAAGCCCATAGATCTTCTGATCACCTAAATTCTGTCAAGCATTTGACGATTTAAGAAATTATTCCTCTCTGTCTTTTAAATAACCCTCTCAAGCTCCACTGTCACCCTCAGCTCTGTGAGAAATATTATGAGTGTCATTATTGCATGCATCATCTGCATGGAGATACGAAAACCACGGCAAAAGGATCTTTCTGTCTTTTAATGATGTTTGTCCTAGTAACACAGAAGGGAATTGCAATAGCAAGACATGAGTTCCAAACTGAAAACTGAATTGGTAAAGGAATTCTCCAGCCATATGTACTTGATTGTCTTGAAATTTAAATGAAATTAAAATTCCTGATGAGAAGCTCTTAGAAGAACCTTGCATAAAGTGTCTCATGAGACAGAG
Organism: Machaerirhynchus nigripectus; assembly: GCA_013397975.1. Lineage (NCBI taxonomy): Eukaryota > Metazoa > Chordata > Aves > Passeriformes > Dicruridae > Machaerirhynchus > Machaerirhynchus nigripectus. The sequence continues at coordinate 1,367,072 of VZRQ01007814.1, read as the reverse complement.
ACCAAAACTATTTGGGTCACTAGTTACTGTTAGGAATGCCAAAATCTACTCTATAAGGGAAATGTAGCCCTGGCTTGTGACTCCTTCAGGAAGTGGCCAGGCAAGGAATGCTTAGAAAAATTTGACATCTGATGAATGAGTCCCAAACTAGGAGAGTAGTGAAGAGAGGGGAAAAAACAAAATCATCCAGGAGCATGAGTGTCCTCTTCTGAAAGGCTTTTGATAAAATACATTACAACACAATAAATACTTTTGTAGTTTGTTTTTTTTCAAAACTATGGTATAAAACAAAAGAACACATTTTGGTTTCAATAGTTGAATAAAATTGGTTTCAGAAACTTTAGGAGATCTTAAATCACTGCCAAAGGGTTTTTTTGAAAAATTCAAGGAAAATCTTCTTTTTGAAGAAGTAATATTGAGAGGTTTGTGTAGGACCAAGCTTTTTGGGGCTTTACCTTAACTGTTGCTTAGAGTTATAGGTGAGCTCTGTCACTCCCAACAGGAAGGATTTTTTTTTCTGCTAGGATTGAAATACCTCACCAACAGATCTAGAAAGAGGTAAACACTGATTCAGCCCTATTATGTGAGCCATCGAAAATAACTGTGTGTCTGCAAACATCATCAAAGAAGTTTCTATTTGTCCAACACACTTTTTTTACTTCTCCTCTTATCACTAAGTCCTGAGAAGTGAAAACCATATTTCAAGTATGATATATGTAATAAAACTGTAATTTTACCAGGAAAAACATTGATGTTGAATACAAATAAACCCGGCAAACCGTTCATTTTAAACATATTTAATCTAATTAAAATAAATGCAGATCAAATCTGTGGTAGCTTGGTGCTGTTTTATTTCTCTTCTATTCTTTTAAAAGAGGAAAGACTGTTCAATGATTTTTGTTTCTGGTTAATTTCTTATGACAGTCTGGTTTGCAAAAGTATTCTGCCTTTCATTACTGGTGTATGTTCATTACTAATATGCTGCAGTGGAATTTTACAAAAAAGTAGTAATATGTCTGCTTACATAGCACCTGTCACTTGGAATTCTATAATATAAATTCTACAGATTCTGATAGAAACTAAACAGAATGAAATTTGAAAATGCACCAGACATCTTTAATAATTTGTAGGTTTTGTAGTTTTTCAATGTTACCAAAATGTATGTCAGCATTTTAACAGAGAAGAAACTTTCTGAAGAAAAATCAGTTGAAAGTTGAAATATTTCCCTGGAATGTAGCCCCTCATAACAAAATACATTAGGCTCTTATTCACCAAATAGTCTTGATTTTTACCATTCATACTAATGTTAAATATCTGTAAAATTCAAGCTTCTTTTCATTTTATCAGTATGACTATGATTTAATTCAGTCTTGACCATTGTGGCTTCTAAATCACAAAGTAATCAACTGTGCCTCCTGAAAAATGAAGTGAGAAAAGTTTGCCATTTTATGAGCTCACTACATGTTCAACACATCTCGTTTAGAACACTTAGGAAAATCTTCTCTAATGAAATTTAGCATTTGAAGCCTGGACTGGCTGTTAATGGTCCAAAAATAAACCAGTCCCTTCCAGAGTATATTTGCCTACAAAATGCTATCTACTGAAGTTTTCTTGAAGAAACTGCTTGTCTTTGTCTATCAAGAATATCAGATGTCAGTTTGTGACGATTAATTACAAGAAAGCTTGCATTTAATGTTAACCCTGTAAATTAACTGTCAACGTATGCATTCTAAACCTGTGTCAAATAAGCTTTAATAGGATATATGCAAATTCTCAGAATGCAAATCTAAAACTGTCAGATTGCTGATGTTATTTCAAACCTTCTTCCTTTTCTTTCATACTTTTCAGTCAAGGGGAAACAGTTCTTAGCAAATTGAGGCAGTCTCAAGGGGCATATGGGGGGATAAAACACAGCTGGCATTTACATGGCACCACAGTGAAGCATCTTTTCTGTGCCAGTGTATTACATAAGTGATGTCTAAAAATAATGAAGAAGAGAGAAGGTGACATTAAAGGGGAAACCATGTCCTGTAGGCTTATGAAATAAAGATAATATTGCAGAAGGAGGTTAGGGACTGCTTATACCCTAATGTGGTAAACCAAGTAGGATTCCAAAAAATTCTGTTTGTTATGAAATTCTTAAGGTGCGAAGCATGCATAACACTGAGACAACTTTTATGGTAAAACAATTTAGAATTCTTTTATTGAATATAAGTGTCTTATGCTTCAACTCATCCAGAAAAGCACTCTTTTTTTTTCCCTTCATGAACTGCTGAGATTTTAACTGTAATAGACCAACTGGTAAGCTGGTTTAAGCCACAGAATTCTGTCAGTTTTCAAAAAGTTGCAGTAGTTGGAGGGTACAGCTAAAATAGCAGAGAGAGTATACCTCTGTCTCTCAGCAAACTTGGGATGAAGAATCAGTGTTCCCTCGTGATAGTGTATTTTGTAGAGTGTTTTAAGGAAAGGTAGGACAATATTGAAATCTTCATTGTCCCAACTTTGCTCTGACTTACCCAGTCAAAGTCATACATCTCGGATGCTTTGTGTCTAAACTAAGAGGGTGAACCTTAAAGTTATTCTCAAAGCAACATATGCCAATTATATACACTGTAAACCCCTCAGTTTAATTTCTAGAAGCCATGTATCCTGACTGAAGCCCTGCTGAATGTCTGTGTATGAAGTTGTCCCTGCCATGATTTACCACAAAGAATGCTTTATTTTAAGGGTACCATGCACTGGACTTTACCTGGACATCCAAGTCTGGAAGAGATACATCAGGTAGCAGAAATCTCACCATTCCCTATTTCTTCCCTATTTCTGATTTCGCAGACATTTTACATATTACTACATACTACTTTTTCACACATAAATGAAAGCAAATAACACAAACTCCCCTGCCTGTAACTGGCTACTCAAAGGAATGCAGCTCACTCTCAGAAAACTATGTAGAAAACTGAATGGTTTTGGAGCAGGTTTCCAAGTATAAAAGTGGAGTGAAAGGAAAGATTGTACAGTAGTACATAGCCTCAGAGTCAGCCCTAAACTGTGGGAATTGGAACCAAAATGGTAATTTCATAGTTCAATTCTTGGCAGATACAATAAATCTAAAAAATGTCCCAAATAATCATCATCTGGCATAAAACCTTGACCAGGGTATCTGTAGGTTAGTTCTTCGTCAGTACAATGTTTTTATGATCATCCAAGCCTGTAAATTCTTGTTCTCAAGGGCTTTTTGAGTTAGTAGAGCATACTGGACTGGAGAATGTCTTCTTGGATTATTGCTATTAAATATTATTTAATCTTTTGAAATCTTACTGACATGGAGGAAAATTCTTATTCTTGCCCTGGTACCTAGCATCTCATCAGCTTTTCAATAGTAATACCAATGTATGGTTGAGTTAGTGCTGTATGGGTACCAGATTTACCAAGCTACTTAATAACAGTTGTGAAGATAAAAGCCAGTCTGAACAGACAGCAAGTTTCTCGGAAAACCTTGTAAAACTTTCCACTATTAAACTCTCTCCACTGTAAACTTCCTGTAAGGTTAGGTTTTGAAGAATAAGGAGCTGTTTCATTACTAAAATTTCCAGCAAAAAGTTAAGCCTCAGAAAACTTCTTGCCCTGGTTCTTGAAAACTGTAAGAATGTTTCTCATAATGGTACTTCAGTCTAACTTAAGATAATAATAATAAATTAAAATCTACCCTTTGAGATTTAAACTGGGATTTCAAGTTTCTTGAAGAGCTCAGGTTTGCTGAATATTCAAGACGACCTACTTTAATTTGAACCCTTCCAGTTCCATCTTTTCAGTGACCATTAGTTTCTCATTTATGTGTTATTCATTGTTGAATAAGTGTTGGAGCTTGAAAACTTCTATTTTAAATTAAAATGATTCATAGGATTAAATTATGCAAAGCTCCAGGTGCAATTATTTGTGTAGTCTACTGGTTTGTGAAAACTAAAAGTGGGACCTGTGACTCATCGGATTTAATCTTCACTACAGAGGCATTCAATTGTTTAGAATATAAACCAGGACAGTCACCATATTGTGTATACTGGTATGAAAAGAGAGGAAAAAATGTGTGCTCGCTAAAGGTTTAATTCTCTTTTACTTGAAATACAGGTCAGATTTGACCCTATACTCTTCTGATATGCATTTCATATTGAGATAAACTTTTTTCATAGTTCTACTTAAAAAAAAAAACAATTTTGGAGAAAAGATGAGTGGTTATCAATGCCATTAACAGGCCAGTTAACATTTTTGTCTCCAGATCAATCCACCTTTGAAGATTCTTGGTATTCCTCAGCTTTTTAAAAGCTATTGTTTGCTTGTAAGAATGTGCAGTTGGATTCTTCAATAAGCATGTATTTGTATGAATAAATATTCCTAATTCCTGCTTTCAACAAGCACTTAAATTCCCTTTGTGTAAATAATACCATTTATTTTGCATGCAATTGCACATTTTTAGTACTTTTAATATATAGCTTCTACTTAAAACTGTCCGCTAGAAGGAAAATTCCATGTTATATTTCAGAATGTTTGTGAGTTAAAATCCTGAAAAGTTCTCTATTTATAAAAATATTGTAATTACTTTTCTCTTTTAAAATCTTATTTGTTAACATTTAGATATGCTGCTAATGTATCCTCTTAACATTGCAGTTTCTGATATATTTGAAATCTAGGAGAATGAATCTCTGTGACTTCCAAAATATCTTCAAGCCAATTCTATTCTTCTCTTAAAAGGCTTTTCAAAACATGAATGTTCCAATATTTGATTGGAAACATCTGGACTTTCCACATAGATTCAATAATTAGCAGATCCCATCTTTTATCCCAATCCTAACTGTATATTTTTTTTCTCCTTTTTCTTTGTTTCCAGTGATCATCAGACTGCTAGAACTGCCCAGTTTCGTTGAGGTTTAGATTTTACAAAGAGAAAAGTACAAGAATGTGCAAAAAAAAAAAAAAAAAAAAAGCAAGGCAGATACAGGGCTACAGGATTTGAAAAAGCCTGTGATTTGAGGAAGATCTTCACCTGCACAAGAGCGGGAGTGTGGTTAAAGGTATTCCATCCTGTGCAAAACACGTTCAAAGAAACATTGGAATATTCATCTGCCTTTCATGTTTCACAGAACTGGTAAATCTTCCTTCAAATGTCTCTTAAATGGTTTTTGCAAAGAAGCTTAGGTGTCTGTAGACTAAATAATCATCTGGGGATCCTATGTAGCATCTCAACATGGTTGCAGTTGTGGTACGTATGGATACATGTACAGAATAATCTCACTCTTGAATTTTGTTGTTTCTGGGCTAAAAAGCAGGTAAAAGAACAGGTTTTTATCTGCTATTTCTGATTATACACAACCATACAAGAGGAGTACATAGTCAGGGAAATTCAAATTCTTACCACTGAACAGTATGGAATGATTCTTTTATATAGGAGTAAATCCTAACTCTGAGACACAGAAATATGCTATGTGCTATTCTTAAACTACAACCTAAATTAACTGCAGCTGCACTTGAATTGCAGTTGCATTTTAAATGCAACTACATTTTGAGCATTCTCTTGAAAATCCTAAACCAGCTCAAAGCCACTTGACCCGATGAACTTTTTATACATGGATTTGTACTTTGCAAGCACTAAGAATCTTTGCAAGGATTGTGTTTAAAGAGTAATTAAGTGCCACTTGCCACTGGTGGTTCTCTGCACCATTATGCACATTCTTTGACACATAATAAAACTTTTTGCATCAAACTTTGATTGTAAGCACTTGTGCTCTCTGTCTCACGCATAATAGGATATGGTACCCAGAAGAGCACACCGGCTGCTGTACATCTCACTGTTCTGCTCTTGTAGCAAACTGTTATTCTTGGGAACAATATGAACAATTTCATAACATTGCATGGCATTCTTTATTTTAAACAGGTACTGCATTTCCATTGTCCAGGAACTGACACCTGTTGAAAGATTCAGTTTACAGGCACCGGAACATCAGTTTTTACTGTTGCTGTCAACCTTAGTTTGGAGACATGCAAGAAATATCTACTGTGAAACACGTCAAAACAAAGTTTCTCACAAGATGGCTCGGCCAAACGCATGCTAAAAGAAAAGAAGTTTTTTCAGTTCAGTCCTGTGTGCTGTATAGTACTAGTTTATGTACAGCTTAAATTCAGAATATGCTATCCATCTGTTTCCTGCAATTGTTCTAGGATGCTTGGCTTTGGAAAAGTGCCAACTGTTGCAGCAGCTTGATAACATATGTGTATTCCCAGACTGAAGATACTTCAGGTACTTGATTGTGATCAAATAACTTTTAATTTGTCAAGTAATCAGTGGCAGAGACAGAAATAAAATGAGGGATTCTGTGATTCTAACTCCCTACTGCAACGTCTGAAATGCATTCTTGAAAATGAAACCTTACTGGCAGGATATTTTCTTGCATAAATTCATAAAGTAAATTGTTTCATCATCTTTAAAAACACACAGTTTGTATGTCAGGTGTTTGCTGCTCGTCTTTCCACAGATCATTAAGATGTGAATTGCAAGAAGTCCTCCTTTCCTCATCTTTGTTTTTCTTTTCTCTATTCCAGCTCCCCTTATTTGATGATTAACTTTTGAGATTGTCTCTGGAGGGATCATGTGGAATATAGTTTTTGTAAAGTTCCTAGAAAATTAATGAAAGCATTCTGCAATCTGTAGAACACTAGATCTACTTTGAATGTTTTTATATCTTGTTTTTCTTTTGAATACTCATGACTTTGATTGTTGGCACTGACGTGAAGAAATACACTTTATAGGTCTCTAGATCCCATGTCTCTAAATTGCACTTTCTGAAAAACTGTCAATTTCTGTACACAACACAAAGATTGAATGCAAGGCTGTAATTCAGCTTTGGTTTTCTGCTGATGATATAAACCACAAAAGCATGTTGGTTTATGAACAGCAGCAAGAACAATACAGAAAGACTGTATTAATGCCTGTGTATTCAATTAGATATAAAGAGGTATTGCCGTCAACCCAAAAATCATATGTATTTGCAATTTCCAATTTAATTTTAAACAGATAAATGGAGACTAGTTAAAGTGTAATGACTGAAAATGGCTGTCTGTGACATGCTGCCTAAAACAAATATGTGGCTAGTTTAGACCAAAAAAAATTAAATTACATTTAATAAATTTCTGTTGGCACCTTCTTTCCTTCTGTTCTGTCTTCAGCTAGAAGAGATATTTCCAAAGCAGGGATTCCATTATAACAGACTAGCACTGTATATGGCTGGTGCCCAGATATCCTTCCTCTAAATATCTTTGAGACAATTGCTGACATCACAGCAGCACTAGCTAAAATTAGAGCCATCTCTGTAGCTGCATGAGGTGATATAATATAGCACCTCCTTGGAAATACTCTTTTCCAAGTCCTTCATGTTCCTGCACAGATTTCTGAACCAGTAGGTAGGAAATAAGTGACATTTGCCAAATACAATCAAATTCTTAACCAAGTTTTCTTTTATACATCCTGGCAGCAGTCGGGGCGAAAAAATGCCTTTTTTTGATTGAATCTTATTATCTTCTACTTAGGTGACAAGTCTGCAACAGGCTTAGCAGAGTGGTCCCAGCAGAAAATCATCTTGTAGAAGAATTTCAGTGGAAAAATGGTTTTTATGTGATTAATGTATCTTATCCATTAATTCTCTCAGTATGTGACTGTTACTGTAGTTCTTATTTGGGCATGAAAGTCTCTTCTTTCATCATTATTGGTGTGAAAACACAGTAAAAAAAGTCTTTGAATGTTCTTTCATAAAATACCACTTATATTTTATTTGCTACAGTGCTTATTTGCCACTAGTCCCTATGATATTAGCTACTAAACAAGCAAGGAGATTTTTCTGGGATCCTTTTACCGCCCAGTATATTTGCTGAAGGAGCTGAGCATCTCACCAGAGCACAGATTCACCACATGCTTTATTAGTAATGCCAGGGGGTTATCCGGTTGTATTAAACCCCACCTCTAGTCAAAACAATACATGGAAATAATTAATTTATAATGTGTAGAATATACCATAAGTAAAGAAAAATTTTCAAAATGTAATTGAAAAAAATAAAAAAGACAAGCACACAAAACAAACCATGCTGTTACCACTTGAGTATACGTCTGTATCACTCTCTTTACTCCTTTTGTCAAGCTGACTTTTCTGCAGACCCCAGACACATGATCCCATATTCCGTATGTTTTCCTGCCTACATTGCATTCTTTAGAGAGGGGTATCTTCCATAGAAATCCTTTGACTTTTATAACTAATGATTTTCTGGGACTCCTCCAGGAGGTCTGGATTTCTTCCCTCTAAAGTTATTTATTTCTTTATTATTCAGCTTGTAGTCTGGAAACTTAAATAAGCATTCTTTTCACTGCTTGGGTACTGCAAACCACATTTTGCGCGACAAGTTGTCATGTCATGAATCTGACCATTTATAATTTTCCTCAAAGGGCAGCAGTACTCTCCCTGCATGCCCTGATGAGTCATGATAAAGTGTCTCACTCAGTTTTAGATTTGATATCAACTGTTACATTAACAGACATGGTTGAAAGGAATATTTAAATGGAATAACACATATAGTTCACTCTTCACTGAAACTAGACAAGACAGTAATCAACAACTTCTGAGGCAGCCACAAGCTTTAAGTGCTTTGCCCTCAGAGACCTTTCTTCAAGTCATTGTAACACCTATAAGCCACAGCCATGAAGAAGGTGGTATGTGAAAAGCTAGAAACATCAGCAAAGAAGGATAGCAATCTAAATAGAAATTACTATCTTCTTGGATACTGACAGGAAGATATGCTCAATGAAACAGGGCTATAGCTCTTCATGGTAGGAAGTGTTATAGTTAATAAAATCTACTGGCAGTGTTTGATATCTCAGAATGTAAGAGATTGAGGGATTACATTGAGGTGCTTTGGTTTTTGGGGTTTTACAGAAAGTGAGGAACAGCTAAGTAGACCAGTAGCAAGGTAGAAAATCTGAAAGTGAAATTTAAAAAAAACCTGGTGATGGAGGCAAGTATATGTTGTAATGAGGGCAGGAAGGTAAGCAGAGAAAGGGAGGTAGTAGAGTATGGTAAGAGAGCTGACATGGTCAGTGGCAAAACATTAACACGATCTTTGGACTTTATGAGTGGGACAAGATTGTAGTCTTCAAGAGCCTAGGGAAAAGGATAATGCTGTAATTGAGATGAAAAGTGCTGACTATCTGAATGGAAGCATTGCCTGTTTAAATTGAAAGGCCATACCTTAAAAGTGTTGCGCAGAGAACACAGCCTGGATATTCCACTGACAGACATTATTGTGCTGTTATAGTTGAAAAAGGAGGGAGGGGGAAAGGAAGTGAGTTTGAGTGGCAGAGAGAAGTACAGAGGGATTAAAAGGTTTTGTTTATGCACAAGGATACAGCCCAGTGAAGGTGGGGAAAGATGTGTGTAGTTGTTAGCAGCACCACCTAACAGGGAAAAGCACTATGCTTGAAGAAGGCTCTTTATTTCCAGGCTGCCTCTCCTTCATTAAATTTACATGTGAGAAGAACAGGTGCATTAAAATGTGCTTTTTGGCATGATAGAAACTAATGATGTGGGCAGGTTTGTAGACCAACCAAAAATATCACATGAAAAGGATAACAGATAAATATGAATGTATCTATGTAGGAGAGAGAGGGGTACATGTCCCCTGTCAGCTGCAAGCTGAATATGCTCCCTGGGGTAAAAAAAAAGATTTTCCTCTCTTTTCTTTTTCTGTAATGGTTGCATTATTTTAGAGTATTTGGAACACCAGTCTCTACCCAGAAAGTGCAGAAATATTTTCTGCTTCTGTTAATAGCATACTGAAGAAATTAGAACCAGAATTTATGACAAGGATGCTTAGAAATACTGTGGTTGGCATTTACAGATTAAGCCAGTAAAGTCACATTTTCCCCAACACTCACCATCAAATGTAAATTTCTGGAAGTGATCTTGAATAAAATTACTGAAAAAAATTTTAAAAATTGAGAAAGTATTATCTGGTTAGGAGTGAACTACGTCACTGTCTTACAAAAAGCTGCAACAAAGAGGCACAGCTTACAGAGAAGCAAGGGTTAGGGACTTGGTGCCTGAAATCTGAGAGAAACAGAATGCCTCATTTTTATTTCAAAACTTTTGAATAGACTTTCTCATGGCACTCACACTAATTTTACTAAATGCAGAGTTTGCTAGCACTATACTGCTGATCTTTGCACAAATGGATGAATTCATATAATTGTGATTCCAACAAAATTTTCCCAATGTATTTCAATCAGTGTTAGCTCTCTATCTCAGATTATTAGTTACACCAATTCATAGCTAATATTTCACAATGTATAGAGAATCAAAACATAGTTTTGTTGGCTTGGTTTGTTGTTTGGTTGGTTTTGTTTTTTTTAGTGGGGAACCTTTAGAAAATGCTGGACTTATGTGAAACAGCTTTTATCATTTGTTTTTAAGAAATCTGTAATTTTGACACTGATCTCTTTAGTGTTTAACAAGGCAGCTTATTTGCAGGGCCTGTAAATTAGATATTTTGGAAATGTCAAAATACACTTGTGAATGCAGCCAGGTTGGTCCCTGATAGAAATGGTGAGAATAATCAAGAAACACTCAGATTTAACTTTTTTGTAAGAAAATGGTTAGAATTTGTTCTAAGAAAAAGCTATGATTTCTGGGTGCAACACTCACTTGTAAGGTAAATCCTACCTTTGTAGAGTTTGTAAGTGCTTAGCTTACCTTTTTATGTAGAGGCATTTTGGTGAGAAGGCAGTTTTCCTTCAAATTCCTGTAAGCACTCGAGAGGCAACTGCTCAATCTTCTCTTCCATGGAGAGCCAGTCATAGAACAGTATTTTAGATATAAGCACAAATAACAGAAAGAACAATATTAAATCTCAATGGGTTTTATCAAACTGTAATTCCTTCCAAGGCACATGTAAAGTCATATGTTATAGGAGCCAGCTTAAGAAGTTTGGTCATAAGAATTCTGACTTGAAATGATGAAATGATGGAATGACAGACTTTATAATCTAAAGGGATTTTCTTTTTGTATTGTAGGGATATAACATTTTAGCCATTTCCTTCCTTTTATTCCACATCAGGAAATCTCAGTGCTATTTGAAAACTGAAAAACATTATGCAAGTGTCTGGAAAATGAATGAAAAGTAGGGAAGGAGAAAACATGATATTATACCCAAGCTATTATAGCATCAGCTAGGCAAGGTACTTTTGATCAAGTCCGGACTTAAAGCAAATGCTTTCATAATCTGAACCATGAGATAGCTTTTTGGAAGAGTGAATAAAAAGCTTCTGGAACATAGATTAGTAGAACCTAGTCATCATCCCCTTAAGTATGTGGTAGACCTTTCTAACTAGATGTATAAGATATATTTCTTTTATTAAATGTCACAGTAGCTAAACAAGCTAATGCAACTGAATAACAGAGAATAAAAGTAAATGTCAGGGGATAGTGTAAAACTGCTATTTATTTTTTTCCCAGGGCTTCTGTAATGTCATAATTGTAAAAGTAACTTGAGAAGGTTAGTTTATAAAAACCCTAAGGAAAAATAAGAGCTCTTACAATATTCTTTACTGTGTATGAATTATATATAACATACTATTGTCCTTTAGCCTAAAATAACTTGAAATAACCTTCTAATCATTAAAATCTTGAAAACTACCACAGGGTTTTGGTTCTGTTTTTCCTTCTAAAAATCTAATATTTTATAGTATTTGTACAGATTTTATTGTTACACATTGGCATTTATATAAATGTTCTGTATCAGGTGACTTTGGCTAAAAAACATCTGTAGTGGATATTTTACAGTTTGTTTAGAAGGGTGATCTTCACAATAGACTCCTAAAACAATTGTTAGATTAATTGCAAGAAATAGCATTTTTAAAAGTGGCTTTCATCTTCTACTCATTTTGCAAATATTAATTGATGAAGACATATATTTATGAGGAATGATGTTGAGTCTGGTTGACTGTTTCCTCTTTATAAAAGAGTTTCCTTATCATTGGATATGCTGTATTAACAAGTTGCCACAGTTGAACAGAAATTCTCTTCAAAGGCAATGTAACTGGGCTTAAATATGTATCTAGAGACTTTAAGATTTGATCATTTAGAAGCAGCAGTTGTTGGAAACATCTTTCACCTTAAATTTTGATTAAAATTTTTACTCCATGTTTTTTGTCTGCAGTTCATTAACAGTTGACAGAATGACCACTAAATCCACTGGATTGATATTTAGAATCCATCTGTTTCAGTGCTATTAGAAATCGTGACTCTTTGTCTAACATCAAAAAAAGATGGTGCACATGCTGCATCCTCAGACTGCTGAGTGCAAGACATGGCTTCGTGGAACAGACATGCAATGTCAGATAAATCTACAATGAACATAACTATGAAAGGAAGAAATTGGACAAAGTGCTATTCCAGGGGTTAATGCCTGTTTTTCATTTTAGGACACCCAAAGATTTTTTTATTTTTTTTTTAATGAGAAAAAAATATTTTTACTGTACGGATATAACATTTTAGAATATAGAAACAACAGTTATTCCTCCAACACTGACATAAGTTTTATATACTTTCCCATGTGTTATATTGCTACACAATTTTTCATTGAACAGTTTTCTTTCAAATATTTGAAATGTTAGCAATTGTTTTAATAAATCTGTTTTGAATTGTTTATTTAGGGTTTGATGCAGTGTCATATCACTAATGTTATATGAAGTGTTCACTGCAAAAGGATGGAGAGATGTTAAAGATTTTAAGGTATGGAAGGTAATTAGCTGACAACACTATGATATACTATAATGGAAACTCAGTTGCCCTTTGTGAGGCAGATAAATTTTAAAGTTCATGCTGAACTAATGTTTCTATTTGTCTTTGTGGCTATTACTCACTGCACTGGCATTAGCAAATATGTTGCAGATCTGCCAAGTATTGCTCCAATAGTAAAAAACTAAGAAATTACTAATCTGCAGATCAGCTAAAGGATAATTATTATCCACATGTCCAGTAGTAAACTTCCTTCTTCTTAAAGAATGACATGTATAATTAAAATACAATTTAAAAGATATAATTGTTAAAAAGATTTTCATTTACCCAATGCTAAAAAAAGAAAAAGGGCATTTCAAGGCTGCTTAGACAAAGGACTTATTTCATCACTGCTTTAATTTTCACTGGCAAGTGTTAACCAGAAATCAGTATTTTCTCTGCAGCTTCAAAAGGTATTAAGCAAACAGCAATTGAATTGCTGCTTGCCAGTTTGCTGTTGGGATTCCAGCAGTATGAATCAAAATCTGTTGGGCCAGAAATATAATACATCATCAGAGCATTTCTAAAATCATTTGAGAGGACTGATCTGGATAATGGTGGGATAGAATAAGGAATTTCTTTTTGTACAAGCTCTATATGAAATGCATATGGTTCAATATTTTGAATCCAGCAAGTTACTTAAGCACATGAATAACTTCAGCTACAGTCATATTGATTTAACAAATTAATATGCTTCCTTCAACTGGTTTATGTAGCTGACCACCTTCTATGGAATAAAAATTTTAAAGGAAGTTGAAATGTCCTGGAAATTAACAATCTTCTCTCATACTTATGGAAGTATATATTGATTTATGAATAATGTGGCATCAATACACCTAATTCATTGTGATTTATTTCCTATTTTCTATAAATGATTGATTCAATATAGTAATTCCAGTTTTGTCTGTTGGAAAATCTGTTTTCCTATTGGTGTTAATTTCCAAACTGCTAATTTTATGAGATTAGAGGAAAACAACACTCAATAAGACAGATGTAAAAATGAAGGTGTTCATTGGCTTATACTATAATACTAAAGATTTATTTACAGTTCATAAAGGTTTAATATATGATACATCAGAGTTTAAATAGTAGACAGTACATACTATAAAATGCAGGGAAATTACAGGGAATAACTGATTCAAATGTGGTTATAACTGATTAACACTGACAAAAAATAAAAAATACATAAGTAAAATTAAGAAAGGTATATTGTATTTAGTAGAAAGAGTTTTATTCAAATGATCAGTTGAATGATACAGAGTTAAATTCTCTAAATTACTACAGTGGTCACATATATCTAACATTATCTGCTCCACAGATAACCTTAATTTATGAATCCTTTTTCAAAGGCAAAATATATTCTTTTTTTCCTCCCTGAATAAGTCAGTGTTAGATGCTTTCAGACTGGGAATACTACTTTCTTCACTGCATTCATTTTTGTCCTTGTATACCCTTCAGGTTCCAGACAGATTATTGCTTCCATCAGAAAAGGGATTTGATTAATCACCAGATCATATGTTTTATTCAAAACCAGTGCCCTCCATCCTTCATTCAGAGTAAATTAATGAAAAATTCACATAATTTGTGCAGAATATTTTATTAACTGTTAGGTTTGGGGTTTTTTTTTGTTTTGTTTGCAGCCTCAGAATAAAATCTAAAAATCAGGAAAGAAGAGAACTACACTTTGGGTTTTGATTTTTAAATAGTGAGTTGAAATGAAGTTATATTTCATCAGATTCTCTTAGATAATTAACTGACTACATAAATTAGCCTTCACTAGCAAAGCACTTGGGGATTTGAAACACCCCTTACCTGATTTTTCCATCCCACATACAAGTATGTCTTTTACTGAGCAATCTGTCTTTTGGGGTGCAAGGATTAAAAACTAACAAGCATGGCACTGAGATTGCAGGTCTCAGTGTTGTGGATGTTCCTATCTTATGTATGAATTTGGAGTCCCTAGCAGGTTATATGTTGAACATTAGGACAAATACAGCAAAAGGCAGAAATTCTCTTTTGTAGCTATGTGTTACTGCTCAGTTTATGTAACACACTGACTTTTTATTTTAGAAATGTCAAGAGACATCTCCTACCATTGAGAAAAACTAAATATTACTGTAAATATTGAAGATAAAAAATTGCTCTTAAACAACAGCAATGCCTCTCATCTTAATCTCTCATAATTTTTCCTTTTGATAAATTTTTGAGACAGATATTTAATCTGTCCATGTTCAACTTATCTGTATCTTGAAGTGAAGATCTTCAATTATGACATCTGAATCAGACAGCAGCCTGTCTTAAAAGGAGCAAAAAGGGTTTAAGGGTTTGTGTCACTGCTCTTGATGCCCACCTTCGAACTGCATCTATCCAACAGAATGAACAGTAACCATCTGTGCAGGAGAAACTTGAGGCTGTGTCTTACTGGACCAAATCCATTTGATTTGCTCCTAGATAGTCAAATAAGCCATAGCTTTTAAGATCATCCACAATTTGTTAAGGTGTGTGTATGCTAAATGCCCAGGATACAAGGCCAGCAAAACGTGGTGAACTGCCCAAAGCTATCAGTCTCTTCAAAAATCTCTTAAAGATGTTCCTGAGTGGACAGATAGAGTTTACCAGAGGAAAAAAAGGGTGACTCTTGCACTATGACCGAGACTGAATGTTATTTGGAAAAAAGTAGTATGGAAAAAGGTAATTGTTCTTCATCACAGATGATTTTGCACAAAACAGCTTCATTGGGCTACATCACAGTTCTGTCTATCTTTGAATAACAAAATAATTGTTCCTATATAAAACACTGCCATTCATGAGTTAAAAGAATTTATATTAAAAATAGGTATTATTTGTAAATCAATGTTTAGCATCTTGATTTTCCAAATACTGTCTCCCTAACTTGTAATTTATTCAGCCTTTTGTCTAGAACATATACCTATTGTGAACGGAATTATTCCTCCTAGTGTTGTAACTCGAGGTAGTGAAGGAAATTTATGTCCAACAGACAGCAGAGGAACTGTGACCCCAAGAAGTGGTTTGTTCACATTTGCACAGCTGCTTTTGTTGCTCAGTTGCACTAAGTATCATAGTATCATGGAATATCCTGAGTCGGAAGGGACCCACAGGGATCATCAAAGTGTCACCATGCTTTGTGTTAAAATGAGTATCATCTTTACCCTCATGTCTGCTTTTGAAAGATTAACTTTTTGAAAGTGGAAAAATATGAGCAATTCTTTTGAATATGATCAGCCAGTACAGGTCACTAGTGATACTGAATGCATAATAATGATATTTTTGGAATGTTTTATGAAAGACTGTAAATTATTTTCCTAACTCTGTTGAACTGGAGCTATTTCCTTGACTGAAATATTGAATGGTTAATACGAGTTACTAACAAACTTCTTCTTCACATTACACAGTTGTCTTGAGACTGAGAAGAAAAAAATGTCCCTGAAACGAGTTATGGATCTCCCCACCAAGAGCAGTGGATTGAAGGGATTTTTTGATATTATAAGCCAGAACAACTGGAAAGACACCTTCATGGGGAAGTATGATATGACAGGCATATCAAAAGAGCTGATTTCTGGTTTGGGCTTGAAAGATAGGGCCTAGGGGAAGGAGAAAAAGACAGGAAAGATTGAGAAGGCAGAAGCCATCTCTGGGTGTGCTGACAAAGGAGGGTCAAAAAATTGATTGATTTCAGGAGACAGATGTTTTTCTTTACATTTTAATGTAATTAAATACTATCTGTTATTGATTATATTGTTTGAATTTATGATTTTTACCCAAATGTTTTTTATTATTTCTGCATTTTCTGTGTTGTTTAAAGACTTTGAAATGTGCATTTTTGAAGAGTGTATACTAAACGAAAGAAAAACACTTCCCATGTCCGGAGAACAGATTAAAAAAAGTTATATTTTAATACAAAATCACAATTTACGAAGTTGAGGGGAATCAGAGAAGACTTATTTGAAAATAGGAGGCTAAAAAGATGGTGTCCAGTCAGAGGACAGTTAGGGACCTTTTTCCACAAGCATTTGTAGGCAAACAGTAGAAAATGAAAGCCCATTGAACTAAAATTCTGTTTAGGTGGCTAATTTTTCTTGGTTAAGGAGTTTTTAAAACATATTTTTAAAATAGCACAATAAGATGAAAACTAAACTATGTATTGTAACATACCTATCCTTATAATGAAAGTTCTATTTGCAAATAATTTTAAAATGGATCTGTATCCAAATTGAAAGAAAAGTTTTCTTCAAAATACAGATGGATATTTGAAGTCTGTACATTCAAGTGTTTGAATTATCACATGTAAAGATACGAAGATTTTAAAAAATCAAATTTAAAGGTCATTTAAAAATTTAAAATGAAAAAATTAAATATTATATTTAGTGTCTGAAATCAATGTGGCAACATTATCATTATTTTGAGTCCTATTTTAAAGGAAAATATCAAAGAAAATATACTAATTTTGCTGTGAAGTCTCATTTAAATATAATTTAGTAGTATTAGATATGGTGACCATTTCACTTATTGCTATTTATTCACTATGATTGCATTGCTTTGAATGTTCTTAAGCATTTCCAAAACTGATCTAAAAGAATCTTTTTAACAGTTTTGTAAATTGCAGCAAAAAGAATGGAAGACTTTAGGGAACCAACACCAAGAGGAAGGTTTATACCTGATTTTGGTGTCCTTCTTGGGAAAGAGACCAGGCATGCAGAGCCAGTCCTCCAGTATTTCTATGCAGAGATCTTGTGAATGTCATCCAGCAGTCACGCTCCAGACTCTTAAGTTGGCCTTTCCACCCTTGGGGGAAGTCACTCTTCTCTTCTGTCAGTACATATTAATAAGACAGAAACAAAAAACAGTAATTGAAATGAACACGGCACTGATCAATTAGTGACTTAAGGATAAAATTATAATGTGACGCAAATTCACTCCATCAGTTCTGCCAAATCATTTCTATCCTGATTGCTACAAAATTATGACCACAAGTCTCCTTTTATTACTAATAGTCAGAATTAGGAGCAGCCAGAGGCATAGTCTGTTTGGACTTTGTACCAGAGAAATATTTTTTGCTCTCTAAAGCTTCTTATAATTAGTACCCCAATGATAGAGACCAAAGACATCAATTAGAAGAGATTTCCTCCAGAATGTACAAAAGATGCTTCTCTGCATGGTTATCAACAATTTTCTCTAAAAACAACCCTAAATTTGAAAATTCTTTAATAAAATTAATAAATATTTAGTGATTACTCTTCATAATGGAAAAAGTAAATCACTCTATTTCTTCTATTCCTAGGGTGTCAGTTTTGCCTGAGTCTTTACAACCCATCAGTAAAGTCTGTCCACCCATGGGTTCCTGTGTCTTTTCTCAAGGACTTAGAAGCTATGGCTGTAAATGAAATGGTTTAAATTTTTGTTGTGTTGTGGTTTTGTGGTGGTGGTGTGTATATGTGTATAATTTGTTGGTTTTCTTTGGAGAAAAGTCCTAAGTCATGTGAAGAAAAATAATGGTCTGATGAATACACGTTTTTTAATTTTCATTAGTTAAGTTTGCATCTTCAACCTTTAAAAGTCATTTATCTAAGAAAAGATACCATTTCAGACAAGGAGAGATGCTGTTGTTCTCACCAAATTAGCAGTAAGATTGTATTTGGTTTCATTAATGCAGAAGTAGATCCATGTTTATCCATCTGATCAGCCAAAAACCCACCAGCAAGCACAGAGATAATGGGTTAGATGGAGTAAACTGTCTTCTATCTGTTAGCAAACCACAGAAAAATGACATGGTGTGAAATCTTTGCTCTCTATCCATGTACTTCTGTATTCATGTATCTGAGTACAACCACCTATTCTGCCTCCCTGAGCCCTTCACACCCAATGACAAGTCACTCTGCTTAATAGTGAGAAATGAAGCAATATCATTGTTAGTTAAAAATTAAGCTAAAAGGCCCCTAGCATTTCAAACCGGTAGAAGCTGACGAAATGCTTTGATCAGGAGGGCTTTTCTAACTCTTTAAATTCAAACAAGATTCAAATAAAAAAAATTCAAATATTTCAAATAAAAAAATAGTAATAACAGTACCCAAATCCATCATTTAGAAAATGTTAGAATTAATATTTCAACCAAAAACGACACAATATGGGAACACAACACACGTGCGAATCATTTCAGTGCTGCCTAGTCTTGAGCAGTGTGCTGAAAACTTTGTGTTGTTGTTTTCTGAGATCTGCTCCACAAATAATTTTCCCCTGTTCCCTAACTCTTACTATACCTTTACTGAAATGCTTACTCTTTCACTTTGAATAGGTTTCCTAGACTGATCTTCATATTCTCACCCATTAATGAAAAGTTGGGAAACCTGCATCCTTGAGAAGCTAAAAGAAGACAGAAACTTAATATTTTCTACACCTCTAAAAGAAAAAAAAAGATAGTCTAGGGCTCAGTCTTTGTCTGTCTGCAAAGGAGTACAGAAACAGGGGTTTGCAGGACACCCTTCTCCCTTTTACATGTCTCCTCTCCCAGGGGAGGCTGTGCAGAATTTATCCATGTTGCACAGGCAGGAAAAACCAAAACCCTTAGTGGCTGTGGATCACTTTGGCCTGAAGTACTTCTGATGAATTCTGTCTGTACTCAATCAGAATGAATTCTAAATATGTTGGCTTGTTATTGTGTTTCTGTTGAGCACAACTCTGTGCCAGATAGGAAATATTATTTGGAGTTCAACAATATTTTATGTCTTATATTTATGTATGCAATACTACAAAGATTTTTTTTAAGGGAGGGTGTCAGAATATTGCCATAAAACGTCTTCTTTATGGTAGGTAGAGTGAGTTGCCTTTATAAATTTTCATTTTTAGTCCTTACCTAGTGTTTTACAGAACTTATCCTGACTAAATAATGTTTCTAAACAAGTAATTCAGTTATTTATGAGGCATCAGTCTGGTACTTTTCTGAAGCAAATTTATTATTAAAATATTCTTGACTTGTCTTGTTTTGTATCCTTTCATTTTTCCAGGCTTCTCCACATGTCTGCCATTAAGGCAATGTCAAAAATATTAATCTGGTGGCAAGGAAGAACCATATTCACAACAGAGTTAAGATACATCCCACAAAATTATGCATTGAAGTTTGCATCTGTGCAAGGCAGCATCTTCCCATTCCGCTTGAATCCAGAGCTGCAAGTGCCCTGTCTGCACAGCAAGGTGCAGCAGATGAGCTGTACAACACACTTCCCATGCAAACCCTTGCAGTTTGCCACCCTGGTGACATCATGGCTGCATGTCCGCCTCAATACCTGGTTAAATATAAATATATTTCCAGGAAGGAAAACTTGAGTACATTTCTGCACTTTTCCCCAGCATGCAAAAACATTTTAAGCAACTTGCTTAAAACTTGGATGAATCATGACAAAAACCATCTTCATGTAAATCTGTTTTGACTATCCTGCTAGACTCCAGCTCTACCTTCTTCAACTGAAGTTCTGGTATAATGATTCTTTTCTTGAAATAAGTAAGGAAAGCACTTTTTACTCCTAATCTACTCTTCCAGTTCCTTTGTTTCCCTGGTTTGGTGCTTTGTCTTGATTTTCACTGCTTGTTCTTCCAGCCTGCTATCTCCTTGTTTGGAACCATGCTGGTTTTTCTCATGGCAAGGCTTCTTTGATGTGTACAGTGGAAGTTAATGAGCTCTCCCAGTACATGCTGGTCTTCTGAAAAATCTTTGTAGAGTATGAGGAAGCTGATTTTACTTAAAAGTCCAGCCACATGTAGAGTGAGAGTCTTCTGAAGACGTAAAACAAACATTATGTATACGTCTTCCTTTTTCTATTCGTAACCTTGGAAACTGTTATACAGCATTATCTTTTGAAAGTGACATTTCTACACAAGCAGTTCTGTAGAGTAGTTTCTTCTCTGTCACTATCTGAGGCCGACAGAATACATACCTTTGGTCCATGCCAAGGAACTGAAGTTTCTTTCCTCACAGAAAAATAATTTTTCTTTGATTTCACCATGATCTCCCTTATCTTCTCATAGCTGTTGTTTTTCCTGGCTTACTTTAGTATAAATGCTACTTTTCATTGTCTAAAATCTTTTACTTGTTAACTTTCCTCAGTTCCTGTTTCCCTGTCTTATTCTTGTTTCACTACTGTTTTGCTGCTATGTTTCCTGCTGCTTAGCTTTTCTAGCAGTTGGTTTTTCCAGCTTTTCACTGCTATTTATGAATTTTCTTAAAAGTCTCCTACTGTTTAACTTTTTCAAGCAATTTTTTCTAGGTTGGTTTTTCCACTTCTTGAATTTGTTTTAAAAGCCACCTGCTATTTTTCGTCTAAGTGCTGCTTCTGTAGAGCATTCTCTTCTCCCAAACATTCAGTACATTCTATTTCCAGACCAGATTCAGGTGTGAATGCAGAGGAATTCTATATAGCCAGGTTGATCTGAGCAAGGAGAGATCATGTACCATCCTTATGTGTTTTCTAGTATGTTTTTAAATATAATAAAAATAGCTTCAAGTTCCTGCAATGGAAAGTAGCCGTTCTTCAGCTTCAAGGCTGAGTCTAGAAAATAATTTTCCATTGATAGGCTTTTCATCCTTAATAAAGGAGCATGCTTATTCTTTCTAAAATATCTTAGATATGAGTTTTCAGGATAGGAATCACAAGCTTTCAGAATTTCAAATCACAACTGATGATTTATTTCTGAGACTTAAAATAATTCTGAACTCTCACTGACACTTAACAGAAGAACATTCATGCAGGGTCAAATGTGCACTCTTCACTTTAGAAGAGCACTGGAGAGAGACAGTGAGAATGAGACTTTATTAACAACTCTTTCTGGTGCTATTCCATCTTTAGTAACTTACTCACTTGGCCAAAGACAGCAGCAATATTCAACAGACAATATTCAAGGCACTCACTTGGAAAGAGGAAGTCAGTAGTTCACGTCTTTGCTCCAATAAACATTTAATTATTGATATGAAGTGGAACAGTTCCAGATGGAAATGCTGAGAAATATTCATCTCAGAATACCTTGTAACCCACTACCTTATGAAGTGAAGCTTGAAATACACCCTGAGTTTTCACATCTGAAGCGATTAACAACTTAGTTATTATGAATTGGGATTTATTGTTGTCATTTATTTTGCAAAGTATTTCAAAAATTCCTAATTCAATCCCAGTGGGTAATGAGGCGTGAAAAGTATCCAGATTTTCATAGAGTATTCCATACTCACTCCAGTTGGCTTTATCATAGATACTAGTCTCTTCTTGACCTAGCTGGCTTACAGTTAGTTTGTTATGTGGTTTCTAAAAAACTAATTCCTCAATGAGTACTTGACTAGTTTGATACTCTACTAAATTAAGGACCAGCTGAAATGTCTTATATTCCAAGGATCTTTATGGATCTTTAATAAAAGGAAGTGCTTTACATGACAGACAGTATTTATTTCTTGCATCTTTCCAGTATGAATGACAATCTCTTGCCTAACACGTTATAAAATCCTTATTCTAAGAAAGATTCCAAAACTTATTTGGATTACAGTCAGGTGCATTACAAATAGTTGCAGAAGTTGCTAAATACTTCTGGAAATTAATGTAGCTGCATGATTATAATAAAAAAGTGAAAAAGTTATTAAATGCTTTTGAAAGTAATACAAGAAAATATAGCATTCTCCCTATACACGCTTTTCATTATTAAAACATTCTCTCTGCAGCCCTAAAATTATTTTTTGTCACCACTAGAACTTCACCAAAATCATAAATTGCAATCTTATTGGATGCTTACAGGGTTATCGTATTCATTCATACAGACCTTTTAGGTCATTCAAGTGATGTTTACTGTGACCATAAGTGGAAGACACTGAACTGAGTAAAATGGTACTTCCTGCTTGCTTTCTGTGCAATATCAGACACTGTCTCAATTTTAAGGCCTGTTAGCTGAGCAGAACTATTTTCACCCCTATCCCATTTCAGCTTATGCTCCTCTTCTTTGGCTTTGAGGTGCAAACCTGGCCTCAGCAAGCACCTGCTGTTTTTGCAGCTGACCAGTTTTTTGAGTCATGAACCTTTAACATTTCAGTCTCTCACAGTATAGCTTCTAAATTCCACCCAGTAGCTCCCTGCTTTCAAGTTTGTACATATATAACTTGCTTTTCTTACAAGGAAATTTATAGTTGTTCATTAATCTTTCTTCCCTAAGGTGTATCTCAGTTTTGTTGGCAAAGCCTTCATTTGTTCTCCCAAGGAAGCCATCTTTAGAGACTGACATTTCTGGAAGACCAGCAATAAAATGACAGAAGTTCCGTAGCAGAACCAATAGCTTGGATAGTTTCATCCTCATGAGAGCTCACCAGAAGCAGCTTCTTTTGACATCTTTTTATTTATTTATTTTCCCCACATTAATCTCCAAATCCTCTGACCTTTCTTCCTTTATCAAAATAGAAAATAGAAAACTGAGGTAGTGTTGAGGTAGTGAGGAACAGAAAGAGAGATATTCAGGACAACTGTCTTGTTTTTTTGGTCAAATCTTTTTCAACAAAGTCAGTTTTGTTATGTTGTTTGTTTGTTTGTTTTAAAATTAGTATTTTTTCCCATAGGGAAAAACAGTTTTTAAATTAAGAAATGTCATCTCACAGTATGAACACTGCTAACATGCCTCTCCTGTAAAGAAAATCTGTATTTAAGACATCTTGAGCCAGGTGCACCATGTAGGAGAAAGGGAACAGATTTCAAAGAACCAGAATGTCATAGAATGGTTTTGGTTAGAAGGAACCTTAAGTATCATCCAGTTCCAACTCACTGCCATGGGCAGGGACACCTTCTACTAGACCAGGTTACTCAGAGCCCCCATCAACCTGGCGCTGAACCCATCAGGGATAAGGCAACGAGAGCCCTGGGCAACCTCATCCATTCTCTCACCACTCTCACAGTGAAGAACTTCTTCCTGATACCTAATCTAAATCTCCTCTCTTTCAGTTTAAAGCCATTACTCCTTGTCCTATCACTACATGACCTTGTAAAAAGTCTCTCTTCGGTTTTCTTGTAGGCCCTTTTTAGGTACATGAACGATGTTACAAGGCCTCCTCAGAGACCTATGTCAGTAGCTTATTTCTCAGTAACTTATAATTTACTAATGCCAGAATATAAGAACTAATTGGTTTCAAAATTCAGGCCTGCCTTCCAAGATACTTGCCTTCCAATTCCAGCAATGTATGCCTGAGGCGTTCACAAAGGCTATTTGCATAATCAATGTGGCACTGGATCCAACCTATAAAAGGGAGGCTTTTACTCACTTGCAACTAACAGCAGAAATGAATCTACACATCCAAAGATGAATTCTTTAGCTGTCAAGATTTTAGACAGCATCACAAGCAAAATGTGTATATATTTTCTTGACAAAGGCACAACCACACATCCTGATACAGTTATGGCTTGAAAGCATATTCTTAACTATTGAAAAGGTCTTTGAATGAGAAAATTGTGAAGCTTTCAGTTTTAATAATGCCCCAGTAAAGAATGAAGCAGGAAACTAAAATAACTCAAAAAACCTCATTTCTTATAGCCTTAAGTGTCAAGGGCATTCATTGTGTTCTTGATAACCACAAACATTGACATCACCGGTATTCCAGATCAACAGCAGTATATTTACTTGCTATGCTATTTCCTCTCATATGAGTGAAAGCAGAGTGAAAAGGTCACATAAAGTAAGCTGCAGCAGATGTTGACTATTTTTCAGGTTTCAGAAAACTAGAAAAAATCTCTTTTTTTTTATTCACATTGCTTCAAATGTTTTTTTCTATTTCTGTACTATGAAAAAAAAAATTGTCCAAAGGAAATGGAGCTTAAAGTTATGGGAAGAGGGAATGAAATGACATAAAAAAGGTCAAGGACCAAAATTCTATGGACTTTGAATAGTAACTGGGTCCTCAGCTGCCCTTACTTCCCTTGAAAATCTCTCAGTTCACTTGCTGTAGTATTTCTGTGATTTTAATGAGTAAGGAATAATGGGAATGTCATCATGTTAAACAGAAGGATAAATTAGAATGGGGGCAGAAGTTGTAGAGGAAACTGAAGATGAATAGGGTGGGGCTTAAAAGTTGTCTAGGGGTGGGAAGGAAAACATTGCGACTGTCTAAATTTATGTGCTGGGTCCAAAAATATTATCCAGACTATTTCTGGTAAACTTATTTCTAGTTATCAGTGTTCATTTAGCATTTCTGGTCTGGTCCTGAATGCTCCTGATACCTTTCACCTGCCACAAGTAATTAGCAAGGAAAGGAGCAAGTTCAAATTTAAAGAAACATCTTCTAAACACTACTGTGAGCCCTGACCTCAAAACCAGAGACTTTCTGATACTCAGCAGACCGCAACTCAAAACTTGAATAGAATTAAAAAGAAAAACCAAACCAAGAAGCTGCGTAAAGAGGAATAACTTAAAAATACAGCTGAATTCTGCATTTTTAAGTCTGCTTTGCTGAATTTAGCTGAGCAGCTACTGGGCCACCTGGTTGCTTTTCCCTCTTCTACAGCAACATCTTACTCACAGCATGTGATTGTCAAGTCTGGAGGCCCTGTCACTTTTCCTGCTGGGTGGCAAGGCACGATTCCAGCTACCACTGATCTTGTAAAATCAGCTGTTTCCTCATTTCACTAGCCATTCATTGCTCTGCTTCATTAGAACACTGTTTTTTAAAGTTTTGATCATTTCATCTTTTATGATTAGTTCATGGTGAAAACTAACACAGTTGTGTGAGATTCTTAAGATATTTCTTCATCCTTCCACATTCTAGAATCCTCTTAAAGGATTCTTTCCATTCAGTTTCTAGGTCTTACCTTTGCAGTGTGAGGTTGAGGATCTTGGATATGGCAACCATTCAGCCTAGATGTAGACTTACTATTACAATTTTTTTTGCTGCTTTTGTCATGCCTCTTGCCTTCAGTTGAAATGCTTCCCCAAAACAGTCAATGTCAAAATAGGAGAAATTTCCAGGTTCCATATTTTTGAAGGAGTTTGATAAAAACTTACAAATGGCTACCAAAAATTGTAAAAGTCCAACAGTAAGAGTGATTCCTCAAGTCACATTCTCTTGATTTTCACCACAATGATAACATCTCTTGGGGCCACTTTCTTGTGAGTGGTTACAGGTCTTACAAAACCTACATTCTAGATTCTGTAAAGTCTCGGCAATTCAAACACATCTCTCATTTTTTAAATAGAAGCATAATTATTAGCCAACAATAAAAGAACTATGAGTGGAAATACTTCCAAGGCCCCTTCTTAGAACTAAGGAGCTCTACAACTGAGCATGAAATGTTTCACCTACTAGGGAAGCAAGTCAAATTCTCTAACCTAAATGTTAAATTATTCATCGAGAAAAGCTTTATTTCTGGTTTAGTGGACTCCTTATTCATCTTCCATTAGATGGATATTTAATATGAAATCCAAACAAGACAGCTAATAGGAGCCAGCTCCCTTCTCTTCCATAAGGTCAAGTAGCAAAGCAGCCACCTGAAATGAGAGGCCCTGTTCCAAGTGGTATGAATTTACCCTAAGTAAATAAATCCAGTTTTAGCAGAAGAATTTCAGTATTAGCTGCAATAATTTCTCAGGAGGTGAGAGGCCTCAATATGTCCAGATCATTGAGAATGAGAATCCAAAAGGCATCTGGCAATATTTCAAGTCAGATTTTCAAGATCTGAACTATGAGAGGCATTTTTCCCCTGGAGATGAGGAGGGGAATGATTTAAATGTTCAGAAGAGCTAAATGCTCTTGATGAGCAGAATCTGGTGTTTTACAGGGTTTAGGATTATCTTGGCTTTTCAGCTTTTAAAGTCTGTTTAGAGATATTCCCTCTCTTCATATAATTTTTGAGCCTTCCTGTGAGTCTGATTATCAGGAAAGTGACATAAATCGTAAGTATTCCCATGTGAAGTTCCTCAGGGTACACATTACCTGTACATCTTTAAAACTCTGGCCCTAGAATGTGTCTGGAAGATCTGCAGGGATCTTTTGGAATTAATATAACACGTTAGACAAGCTGTGGGCTATCTTGTTTTCTTCATGTGATTATCAAAGCTTCCCTCACATATAGGGGCAGTGGTAGCTGAAGTTTTATATCAGAGAAGTGGCTGCTAGGAGCAATTTTGTCACAAACTTTTTCTTGAGGCATATTGCTTCAGGTTTTTTTTTTTTTTTTTT